>NIJG01000034.1:203760-220459 GCA_002201625.1 Euglossa dilemma | reverse complement strand
GAGTTTTCCGGATTTGTCCTGCGCGAGATTTCCGGATTTGTCCTCCGCAAATTCTCCGGATTTGTCCGCCACGAATTTTCCGGTTTTGTCCGCCACGAATTTTCCGGTTTTGTCCTCCGTGAGTTTTCCGATTTTGTCATTCGTGAGTTTTCCGGTTTTGTCCTCTGCGAGTTTTCCGGATTTGTCCTGCGCGAGATTTCCGGATTTGTCCGCCGCGAGATTTCCGATTTTGTCTTCTGCGAATTTTCCGGATTTGTCCATCGCGAGATTTCCGATTTTGTCTTTTGCGAATTTTCCGGTTTTGTCCGCCATGAGATTTCCGGTTTTGTCTTCCACGAGCTTTCCGGATTTGTCCTGCGCGAGTTTTCCGGTTTTATTCTCCGCGAATTTTCCGCCCGTCGTCTCGCTTCGACAAGCCAGCTTTTAATGCTAAATTTAACACCTTTCTTTTCGCTACAAAGCGAATCGAGTCGTAAAATAGGTTTTATTTCCCCAAAACGCGCTTTTATTCTCTTGTGCATTATTTGGATTTATTTCGTCGAAAGTAGAAATTTTGTTCTCAATAAATTAAGCAGCTTGTTTCAGTGTCACTTGTGTTTCAGCTGACGAAATTTTCAATTTGTTTTCCGTACTTCTACGGTGGAAATTAGGAAAATTTTCCGTTTGATCAACCGGGTTATTGTATCAGACAAGTTTATGAATTTCTGACAAATTAGACTTTGCCTCCGTGTCTTTCCGTGTTATTCCCGATGTTTCTCGCGAATTACGCTTCGGATCAGGATGAACGAAGCGGGCGATAGGGTTTCTCTCGGTTCGGAGATTAGTATATTTCCAACTGGTGTTTGGAAATTTAATTAGCCGAGTTTTGTTAAACGAGTAATCGCATGGAACGCGACAGATGTAGGTGAGAAGATAAGGTGTCGAGTGACGTGGAAATAATTTGCATCATCGTCGAACAGGGACGTAGTCTTCGATGTTTCGCGAGTTTCGCGATCATGCAGTGCTATTCGATGGATCGAGGGATTTTTATGGTCCACTGTGAGAACGATGGGAACAATAACAGTACCTCGAAACACAGGAGGTACTACAGGAACTCGAGTATTCGGAACAAAAGCGGTCCTAAGATAAGTATCATAATCGATTTTGCGAATACATCGGATTCGAATATTCCAAGAAATGAATTTAGGAAAAAAATTCGTGAATTTTAACTGAAACGATCGCTTTATGAAAAAAAACGTTTTAATTTAGGAAAAACGATCGCTATTACAAATAAAATAAAAATTCGAGTATTTGAAACGCTAATAATCGCAATATACATTTTTTAATAGCAATCTCTGGAATAATTAGTTTCATAATTAGAACGGGAATTCTTGATACCTTAATAAAATAAATAAAGATACAAACGTTGAACTTATCTAAAGCAATTACTTTTTTGAATAATAAAAATTCCAAACTTTCTCAAATAAAATACTCGGAATATTAATTTTATTTAAATAATTTACAGCAACAATTCAGGCATCAAAATAAATTATTCCAAAACTATTTCGTCCGCAATAATCGTTTTCGCGGATATAACAATAGCGATTAAAGCAGAATCGAGGAAAATTGGTATCGAATCGTAAAATTTCAGTGTAGCCATTTTTCTTTCTTCTCTGTTTAAAGTGATTATGATAGTTTTGCTATCAAAGCGATTCGATTGCAAGGGACACGTTTCTGTTTCGCTCTCGGGCTTCGCGACGTGGTTTTGCATCAGCTTCGCGAAACATCTGAGGCTTCGACAAACGGTAAACAGTTTATGTGATTACATTGCATAATACGGTCTCTATGCAGTGGCTATGAATACGGGGACGATTTGTAACCCCGGGATGCGCCCCAAGTGCACGTCATGCCGAAATTAATTAATAATTTAGCATATCGAAGGTTATTCGCTTCAACCAGAAACAGGATAATCAACTATGCGGCATCGCGACTTGCATTTTCCCCAAAATTACAATTAATAATAAACGAACGTGTGCTAATAGGTTAATTATGGTAATTTCGACGTTATCGTTCGCTGAAAGCCTGTCCCAAAACGTTTGACATTTTTCTATTAAACTGTAAATTCAATTACATCCCTCTCGAATTCAAGATTTTCTCATTTTTACTACCCTTCTTTCGAATCCCTCAAATTAAATTTAACGAATCGAATCGAGTTCGAACTTCAAGTAATTTTATACAACAGTAACCGATCGAGAAGATACGATTATTTGTTAAATGACATGAAATGAAATATTCAGTAGGATTTCAATATATTCTTCGAATAAAATTGAATATAATCGAATAAAATTCCAAGGATCAGTGTGTCGAAAAATTATTTCGGAGTAGGTATTAGTATGTGAACTTTTATCTCAAATTTATCGATAATAAACTTCCTCGAGCTGTTCTTAAACAAATGAAATTAACTTTTAAAGTTATTTTTCAAGTTGCACGAGGTACTTGTAAATGTCGTGTAAGAAAAATGCATTTAAATGTTATACTATACTACTTGTATGGTAGGTGGTTATTAAATATAATTTATTTTTGCACGATTTATTTTATGCAACGCATGTGAACGTTGTATTATATTTAGATTAATTACTTCGGATTATTTCCTTTGTTGCATGCTGAAATTTTGCTAGCGTGTAATCGAAATTCGTTAATTATAATAATTTCTCGATTCGCGAGATTTCTTACGTATAAATAAATTTTTAAACATTTTATTCGCGTTATTATATGTTCATAATCTTCGTTGGTTCGGAATCTTTTCTTTTACGGCCTAGCATATATGGAATTCCGATCATTTATAGCGAACAAAGGAGAGGAAAAGGGAAAAAGTATGTTACGGATGGTAATTAGCTTTTCCGAACACTTCCTTTTGTCTGACGAGATTTTATGTTAAATTTTGCGTGTTTCCAAACATGGATTTAATTTCACTCGGATTTTCGGGGTAAAGCCAAATTGCCTTTGGAAAATTTCGTTTCTCTTTTAGTCGAATAATGTTTCCAACAGGAATATCCTCTATGGTAGTTTAAATATCTTCTTTAGTAACGTTTGATATCAAAAGAAATATTAGACACTTACCTAATTTCATAACGAAAATAGATAATACTTGAAATAAACAAATATTAATAGCTAAACGCATGAGAAGTTCGCAATAATTTCAGCAAAAGTACATTTTTCTTTATACTTTTTTCTTGTTGCATCCAAGATTTCTAGTCTTCCTGATTCTCTGAAAAAATATGATTCCTAATTCGAAAATCCTCATCCGCAGAAATCGAAATAATCAAAAACACGACAGGTAGCCTAAGATTCTTTTCCTTTTGCATCCAAGATATCTAAAGTCTTCCTAATTCTCTGAAAATATTATAATTCCTAATAGGAAAATCCTTATTCGTAGAAACCGAAATAACCAGAAACACGATAGATGGCCTAAGATCCTTTTCTTTATCGCACTCAAGATTTCTAGAGTCTTCCTAATTTTCAGAAAAAATTATAATTCTTAATTCTCTGAAAATATTATAATTCCTAATTGGAAAATTCTCATTCCTAGAAACCGAAATAACCAAGAACACGATCGGTGGCTTAAGACCCTTTTCTTTATCGCACCCAAGATATCTAGAGTCTTCCTAATTTTCTGAAAAAATTATAATTTTTCATTCTTTGCAAATATTATAATTCCTAATAGGAAAATCCTTATTCGTAGAAATCGAAATAACCAGAAGCACGATAGATGGCCCAAGACCCTTGCACGGTATCGCACGTTTTATCTGCACATTTTCTCAATCATCTCGTCTATCCTTTACCTCGGTCCCTCCCGGTTTTCCTTATCGCGTTCTGCGAACATTTCTGCCGATCTCGCGAGAAATCTGCAAATTTCCGGCGCTCTATCGTCGTTCGAAATATTGATCGGAAGCTCACGAATGTTCAGGTGTGGATCCACGATTACTGCTGGGTGCCAGCCCCGGCGGGGATCGTAACACGTGGGAGGGTCGTTACTACGTGAAGGAACATCGGCGTGCTGGAAAAGCGACATTTCAGGGTCAAGTTTACAACTTCCTGGAGCGTCCCGCCGGCTGGAAGTGCTTCCTATACCACTTCTCTGTGTGAGTACCTATAAATCTTCTCTATTTTCTCTACTCTTCTTCTTTTCCACGCTTTCGATGTTCCGTGACGTTAGTTGTTTTATCGGAACGCTTTTCTCGCCACAGCGAGGCGAAATTTTCGCGGGTAGTTTTCAAGATTTTGAACACCATTTGAGGTAGGAAAGTGAGAAGGGTTCTGGAAGATACGTTTTCGTTCGTTGATATCGGTGAATATTATTTGATAACAGAATTAATTTCTATTCACTGAATAGAAAAGTGCAAAGGGTTCCTTTAAGATACGTTTGTATTCGACAATATCGGTGAATATTATTTGATAACAGAATTAATTTTTATTCACTGAATAGAAAAGTGCAAAGGGTTCCTTTAAGATACGTTTGTATTCGACGATATCGGTGAATATTATTTGATAACAGAATTAATTTCTATTCACTGAATAGAAAAGTGCAAAGGGTTCCTTTAAGATACGTTTGTATTCGACAATTTCGGTGAATATTATTTGGTAACAGAATTAATTTTTATTTACCGAGTAGAAAAGTGCGAAGAGTTCCTTTAAGATACATTTTCGTTCGTCGATATCGGTGAATGTTCTTTGATAACAGAATTAATTTTTATTCACTGAGAGTAATTAGCCTAGGATGTGAAAACGCGAACATTAATCGTTATTCGTTGAGATTAATAAATATATAGGTATATATCTTATATAGGCAGGGTAGAAAAAGATATTGGGAAGTTAGAATTATTATATTATCTTTTATCCATTAAAATTATTAGCAGGAGAATAGGAAATTTAACCCTTTGCGCTCGAAGAGCTTTTTCAACACTATCTTGGCACTTATAATAGTGAAATATAATAAGAAAGGTACGTGATTGGGTTAGGTTATTGGAGTATTGTTATTTCATATATTAGGCTAGAGCAAAAGAAATCTATTATTTTTATAATTTTGAATGGATTTCTTTTTCCTGAACTAATATTTATTGTTGGGGAAAAAGTAATTCTTTATTTTTATCATTTTAAATAGATTTCTATATATATATCGCTTCGTATTCGTTATTTAGATTCCGATATTAAAACAAATCTCGATTGAGACTCGGTTTTCGAGTGCAAAGGGTTAAAGTTACCAAATCTCATCGATAGAAAATTCAGAGAAAATTCGGAAAACTCGTTTTTATCCGCTAAAATCATTAAATACAATTATTAATATAATAAATAATAATATAATAAAACTAAATAGTATAATAAAACGTGCAATAGGATACGATGTAGCCAGAATGTAAAACTCCGAGGAAGTTTACTGGATCACGAGTGGAATTGACATCCACATTACTCGGGATGCAATGATTTTTATTTAAATCGCGGAACAAAAACGGGAGGTTGGAATCTCTACCGTGGTGCCCGCATTATTATTCTAATATAAATATCGATCCTTTATATTCAACCTCGAATTACGTATCTTTATTTATGACTTCCTCATCGATTAACCGCGAAGTATTTATGCCAAGAGATACGTGGTATAAACAGGGTATTCGCGAATAATAGAATACATTATTTTAACCAACTTCGCTCGGATCCTCTCGTTCACGGCGATATATCAAAAGCGGATTAACGATGTATTGGTCCCGCTTCTTATATTGTCTTCCGCAAAAGTTCCCCTATCAATCTTCATTGTCAGTTAATAATTTCGTCACGAAATATGGTAATATTTCGCACGGTATGGCTTTTCTAGAGATCGATACCCGGGAAAAACCATTTCGCGAGGCTACACAGACTCGTATTATTCGCCATTTTCTTCCTACCGATATGTGGGATATACTGGGTGGTCCATGTATTGGGTCGAGTCCTGTTTCTCGATTGTTGTTAAAAGATAATGTTATGGGAGAAAGATGAAGAGTGGATTACATTTTCATCGCGTTATTTTTAAGTAGAATTTTTATTTCACACTTTCACTTTCTTATTTTAAAGCAGAATTTTTATTTCACACTCTCACTTTCTTATTTTAAAGTAGAATTATTATTTCACACTTTCACTTTCTTATTTTTAAATAGAATTTTTATTTCATACCTTCATTTTCTTATTTTTAAGTAGAATTTTTATTTCACACTTTCACTTTATTATCTTTGAGTAGAATTTTTATTTCACACTTTCACTTTATTATTTTTCCAAATTATCATTTCTAAAGAAAAAGAAGGAAAAACAGGTTTCAGAGTAAGGTATTTGAAAAATTATTCATATAGGACTTTGAATGAACGTTNATTTTTAAGTAGAATTTTTATTTCACACTCTCACTTTCTTATTTTTAAGTAGAATTTTTATTTCCCATCTTCTCTCTCTTATTTTTAAGTAGAATTTTTATTTCACACAGTCACTTTCTCATTTTTAAGTAGAATTTTTATTTCGCACTTTCATTTTCTCATTTTAAAGTAGAATTTTTATTTCACACTTCCACTTTCTTTTTGCACGGGTCAATTTGTCTTTCCAAATTATCATTTCTAAAGAAAAAGAAGGAAAAACAGGTTTCAGAGTAAGGTATTTGAAAAATTATTCATATAGGACTTTGAATGAACGTTTTCATTAAATTTTTGTTGTTGCAAATCAAGAATTGCGAATTTTATCGTGACCAGTTTTTAATCGTTTTCATTATTTGATTTGAAAATATATAGTTTTATTATACTTGCAAAAGAAAACATGATCTCAGAAATTGCAATCGCAAGAAAGACAGGACTCGTCTCATTTACGTGAATCATTTTGCACAGTCGTTGTAGAGTGGAAATTTATAATAAAAAATTTATTCCGTAACTCGTACGTGTTTTCTAATCGCTTTCAGTGATTCGTCGACAATAAAATCTCGATATTTGTCACCTCGCCGCAATGGTAAGTTAGTACGAAATTACAGTTCTCGCGTAAAACTTGAGGAAATTTTCCGCCATTCCTTAATACAGAAGCGTAGATTATAGAGCTGTATTAAAAGTTGTGTAACGATAGGTTGTGTGCAGCATGTGTTCGAGTAATGATAGATCAAGGTAATAAAAATTGATAAACGCTCAAAGTGGGAAATGAATGAAAATGCATTTCAGCGAAGGTTATGTCGGTAACGTTCGATTTAAGCGAATGAAAAATGCACGAAGGTATTTTAAACGTTTACTTCAATCTTCATAGCGTGCTAGCAATTTATACAATCGTGCAAAAATTCTCCAAACTCTTTAAACATTCGTTATTATTACACAGGAAATTAATTTCTCCTGCAACGTTACATCTTGGTATTGATTTAAGAGAAATCTAGATCCTTCGAATTGGAGATAAATTTTATTTCAAGAAAGATCGTATTATTTTAATAATTTGCAACGAAAATAGAAATCACGTATAATAAATTGCAACGAGATTAGTAATAGTTGTTTCACTTTGAAAATTCGCGCGTTTTATATTAAAGTCGAAACCGAATTGGAAAAATTTGTATTTCTCATGCAGATAATCGTAACTGAAATATTAAAAATAATCATATTTTATTAAAACGTGCGTTAAACTGGGAATTATCGCGATCGATCATTGTGTTTTATTTGCAAAGATTTATTATACCTCTCACGAAGTTAAATCCTCCACGCATAGATGGCGTATTATATACCGACGTGCATCCCTCGGTCTGATCAATATTCTGGCTGTATCACTTACCGAGTGTCCATGCAGAAATCTGCAACGCGGTTGAATATTTCATTCGAAATTTTTACGAATTTCCCAATGAACTTCAATAATACAGATTTACAGATCTCTACTGTATATGAAACTATAATTTTTTCGGTATAAAAATTCCATTTAGGAGAGAAAATTCTTCAAATTTTCGATAATTCGAAATCTCGTGTCTTGCACGTTTTACCCATAGCACGTTTTACCCTACTTTATCGTCGCTTTGTACCTTCTAAAACTGCGCGCATTTACGATGACTTTCTACTTTTCGCATTAGGGACACGATCTTTTTCACTTTGCTCTCCCTTCGAACCTTTTCCCGCGGAGATTAATGGTCACTCATTCGTCGCTTTCGCAGTGGACAAAAGTGATCGTTTATTCTCTCGTGTCTAGTACTTTCAGCGGAAAGAAATATCGATGCTTCTTCCCCTTTATCGGTCGACTAGGATTGTAAACTGACAATAAGCTTTTTCAACGAGGATGTATCGTGTTTGGCTGGAATTTCAGCCTCAAGTGAAAGCAGTAAACGAAAGGTCGTACGTGTGTAGGTTGCATGTAATCGTCACTTTACATGGAAAATTATGTACCTGTTATATCGAATATTTATATAGTAAGCTTCGAGGGAGAATTTTTGACAGAAATGATTACGTTTTTTGGTAGAAAAAATTGCGATACGAATAAATACGATTCTTATTTTTCTTTTCCTAAACAATCACGCTATTTATTTAGGAAAGGGCGTTCATTCGATCCTCTTGTCTTTAAATCTAAGGATAGTGGTTTCAAATTCCTGCGACGAATTTTTTAATAGATTCTGAAATATTCGCGAATCTAATTGAACGAAGCAATTCGGCGATAATACTTAATTTAAATGGGTTCAAATGGCAGAAGAAATAGGTTCAAACTGACTATATAATTGTTTACGTCCTCCAGTCTTGGAGGGAGAATTTTTGACAGAAATGATTACGTTTCTTGGTAGAAAAAATTGCAATACGAATAAATACGATTCTTATATTTCTTTTCCTTAAAAATCACGCTATTTATTTAGGAAACGACATGCATTTGGTTCCTTTACTTTTAAATCCAAGGGTAGCTATTTCACTATTTCAAATTCTTGCAACGAATTTCCAACAGATTCTGAAGTATTCGCGAATCTAATCGAACGAAGAAATTCGGCGATAATACTTAATTTAAATAGTTTAAAATTACAGAAGAAATAGGTCCAAACTGATTACACGATTGTTTACGTCGTCGTTCTTTACGACTCGCATGCCGCAACACGCGATTACCATTAATTTCCATAAATGTCAGCAGACTGAGCTCGAGATCGCGAGTTTCCAGAAATCCAGAGCCGTGTAACCGATATCTCGAAAATTTAATCAGTCTCTGCACATCACCGAGAAATCAGCCGTCCCTTCGTACCCTGACAATGCCGATCAGATTCGCTCGAACCGCACTATTTCTCGAAAAGGTTTCTGCGTGTAATTAAGTAATTCTCCGTGTTTATCGACCGGAGAGTACTATCGCTACCGTGTCTAGTTATTCAAATTATTCAAATTGGGATCATGCGACGGCTGAACGTGCATCGTGCATCGTCGCAGGTGGCCCAACTTCTTCGCGTGAGGAATGTTTCAGTCGATGATAACCGTGCTTTCACGCTAGGGAAAGTGCCGCAGAAAAGTATACCTCTTCTTCGTGGTAGGTGGTTCGAAGATTTGAAATAGGGTCATCGAGGAACACGTAGGTTATTTCGAAACAATGGCTTCCCTACTTTTATGACGTTTCATATTCATTGGAGTGAAAAACACGCGGGTTGTAAATACATAATGAGAAAATTTGTGATGTAATATTATCGCAATATTCTTCGGTATTGCATTCAACTGTCGTTGAATTTTCATGGAGTACTTAGTTCTGTAATAATATTAGTAAGTTATAATATTAGGTAGTAATAATATTCTTTTGTAGCGTCATCGTACTATCTTTTGGTAATAATTTTCACTGTGGAATAGATAATGAGAAAATTGGTGATGTAATATTATCGTAATATTCTTCCATAATGTACTCGACTGTTAAGTTTTCATCGAATACTAAATTCCGTAATGGCAGTAGTAATATTCTTTTGTAGCGTCATCGTACCATTTTTGGTAATAATTTTCACTGTCGAATAGATAATGAGAAAATCGGAGATGTAATATCACCGTAATATTCTTCGATAATGCACTCAACTTTTGTTGAGTTTTCATCGAGTACTTAGTTCCGTAATGACGGTAATAATATTCTTTTGTAGCGTCATCGTACCATTTTTTGGTAATAACTTTTACTGTCGAACAGCTAATGAGAAAATCGGTGATGTAATATTATTATAATATGTTTCGATAATGCATTCGACTATCGTTGAATTTTCATCGAATACGTAGCTCCGTAATGGCGGTAATTATATTTTTTGTAGCGTCATCGTAACATTTTTAGTAATATTTTTCACTGTCGAATAGCTAATGAGAAAATCGGTGATGTAATATTATTATAATATTCTTTGATAATGCACTCAACTGCCGTTGAGTTTTCATCGAGTACTTAGTTCTATAATGGCTGTAATAATATTCTTTTGTAGCGTCATCGTACCATTTTTTGGAAATGATTTTCCTTATCGAGTTCTCGTGGTATGGTCAGTTTTGCGACGGCAATAATAATATTCTTTCTACGATACTGTCATGCCGTTTTCTTGGCAATAATCTCGACTGTCGAGCTTGCGTGGAGAACGGAGATAATAATATTTTCCAGCAATATTGTCACGCTATCTTTTAATAATAAAATCCACTGCCATTGAGTCTCGCGAAGCAGTTATTCTTTGTAATAATAATATTTTTCCTATAGTCACTCGTTGCTTTGCTTTCTTTTCTATAGTACACCGGTTCTTTACCAAGATTCCTTGCCACGACTTGGCAGTTCTTGGTAAAAGCGTCATCCTCTTTTGTTATCAGCTAGGCGAATTTAAGTCAGTCAAACTAGAGAATTTGAGACTTCATCCTATTTTCTAAACTGAGAAGCTCGTCAAGAGGACATTGTTCCGGGGCGCAGGTTGAAGAGACGAGAGAAAATAAGCAGGTTGATATAAAATCGATTGCTAAAAGTGCTTGTAAAGAGAGCTTTCAGAAGAGGAAAAGACGTTGGCAATGGCGCGTAGGTGTTGCAGGAGATTATCTCAAAGCTGACCGTTACAGTGTAGAATAATATTTTAGACACAAAGTGCCGAGACTCTGGTGTGGGTATTTTTCGATCACTTCTCGTACATGGACTCCTTAATCCAGGAATAACACACTTTCACGTTTACCATATTCTAATTATTCTGGATTCTTTAAAATTTTTTCTTCGCAATATTTTTCTTCGAAATAAATTCATTACTTCTACTTTAAATTAAAAATTTGTAATCTAAAGTTAAGATGAAATTTTTGACAATAATATAACAAAATATCAGAAATAAATAAATATATTTCGTAACTCTTTGAAATTCCTTTTCTCGAATTGGGACACATCGCCCTCGATAGTAGTCGCATGACGATTTTCATCGCGACTACTATCAAGGGAGGCAGGTGTTCTGCGAATCATCAACGTTTTCATCGATGCGTTAATTCTTCAGCTATTCGCTTATCTTCGTGGAAGCGAGTGAAACGCGCAATTCTTACGACTCTTTGCCNTTTTAAGTTAAAGACCATCCCATTTACTTTGCAATTTTCTTATCGATCCTTGCATTCTTCGGAGAGAATTATTTATTATTTCGTCTACTTTAGAAGGATCGCACAGTATGATAATTCTCGCCGCGTTTTCGTATTCCGCGATTCCCATTGGTTCCCTCGGTACATCAATTCGGCATTAAGGGCCATTAATCTAAGATGGGCGCGGAAAGTTCGCGTGAACTCGAAGTTGTTGAATTTTAATCTCTTTCCCGACCGTGTTCCACGGCACTTGTAATACGTAATCCCAGCTGTATCGTTTTAACGGCGCAGAATGCAGCGCGTTTTGCAAGACGTTTGTGCCTCAGTGTTATAAGAGCGAGTAAAACAAAATTACGCGTCGTTTAACGGCAACGCGGCAGTATTGCGACTACGTTGCTCGTTTTACTTTAACCGGTATTAAACCTAGAACAGCCTTTCAAAACGGAATGTTTGTTTGCTGGCTTATTCGAAAAAACGCAGGGTACTTGGCGATTTTTCGCCGCTCTAATGGAAGAAAAGTTAATTGCATTTAGTAACAGCGCGACTAGAATGAAAACTCACGTTTCGTGCGATTCTTCAGATTCCGATTTAATAATTAGATATTATTTTAATAAGACATAGGAGTTTTTCTCAGTGAAATTTAAGGATCGTAGTCTGCCATCTTCCATCTTTCTAATTTCATTTATCTCGAACTACTTCTCGTCCTTATGTTACCACAAATCACACTCGTGATATTTGCAGAAAGAAAAGTTAATTACATTTAGTAACAGTACGATTAGAATGAAAACTCACGTTTCGTATGATTTTTTAGATTCCGATTTAATAATTAGATATCATTTTAATAAGACATAGGAGTTTTTCTCAGTGAAATATAAGAATCGTAGTCTTCCATCTTCCATCTTCCCAATTTCATTTATCTCGAACTACTTCTCGCCCTTATGTTACCACAAATCACACTCGTGATATTTGCAGAAAGAAAAGTTAATTACATTTAGTAACAGTACGACTAGAATGAAAACTCACGTTTCGTATGATTCTTTAGATTCCGATTTAATAATTAGATATCGTTTTAATAGTATATATGGGTTTTTCTCAGTGAAATTTAAGGATCGTAGTCTTCCATCCTCCATCTTCCTAATTTCATTTATCTCGAACTACTTCTCGTCCTTATGTTACCACAAATCACACACGTGATATTTGCAGAAAGAAAAGTTAATTACATTTAGTAACAGCACGAATAGAATGAAAACTCGCAATTCTATAAATTCCACATTTATAATTAGATATTATTTTAATAATACGAATAGTTTTTTCTCGATGAAATTTAAGAATCGTAGTCTTCCATCTTCCATCTTCCCAATTTCATTTATCTCGAACAACTTCTCGCCCTTATGTTACCACAAATCACACTCGTGACATTTGCATTCTCTTATCTACTCTCTCGATTACCAGTGAAACAAACTCAACGTGCTTTTCTTACGCGAATACTTTTCTTTCGACGTGTCAGCCTGCAAAAACGTGTCCGAAGGTTACACCTATCGAGCAACCCTGACAGAATGTTCCTGGCGCGTTATTTACACGCCACCGTTGCATTAGGCTTTATCAGTGGTAACGAGTTAAGAATTACACACTGGACAGAGAAAGCCCAGCTTTCTGCCGCGCGTTATTCCCGACACGAATTTCTCTAACGAGATCCAATCAAAACCCGCTATCATAATTCAGCCTGTTTCTCTCCATTATTACTATCGATCTTGGACAGCAATTTCCCTCTTTCTGCTACATCGCCTACCGTTTCCCCATTAACCAAACCATTCCACCTCGCTTCTGCCTTTTCCATTTCACCTGACAAAACTGCCCTCGATAGCATTCCTGATAGTCCAAATTCCTCGTTTACCACTTTCCCACGCGTAACCTTCCGTTACGAAGGATTTCGAAAATAAACCGACTTTCCGTGATCGATTTGACAAAGATTAGCCAAATTTCACCGGTCGCAGTTTGCAGGTTATTTCGAATATTATTTTGAAACATTATACGATTATAGATTGATGGAATCTCGGAAATTTATTGACGACCTTGCATAGAAAATTAAATTACTCAATTTCAAAGTATATTTATATTTCCAAGTACTGTTGCTTAACAAAACGTGGTACCCAATTTTTATCGCAAGGGGTCGAAGCTTCGGTGGAAGATAATTTGTCGAAAAATATTCACGTATATTAAATGTTATACCTTACGATTTAATTAGAATTATTAGAAAAAGTAAATGCAATTTGAGCATTATATCCTTTGAAATTTCTTCAAAATAAAATCCTCACACTTAAAGCAAAACATTCTAAATTTTCCTATCTCTGAATGGGTTAATTAATTCTTAGATTATTCATCCAAGGAAATTAGTAGAATCGAAAGATAATTGATGGAATCTCGGAAATTTGTTAGGGACGTTGCGTAGAATATTAAATAACTAAGTTTCAAAGTATATTTATATTTCAAAGTACTGTTCCTTAATAAAACGTGGTGTCTAATTTTGATTCGCAAGGAGTTGATGCTTCGGTGGAATATAATTCGTCGAAAAATATTCACGTATATTTGCCAGAAAATGTTACACCTCGCGATTTCATTATGCAACGTTTGATATAATGGAGATGAGGGAAGTCTATGAATGATAGCTGCGAATGACGGTGCATCGAATGAGGTTTCTAGAGCGATATGTATGAATGAAGAATGTTGGAAGCGGAAGGATCGAGTGGATGTTTAGGTGTAGGTGTCAGATTGCAAATAGAGCGTGCATCGGGATATTTCTAGGGATATACGGGCACTTTGAAATGGAAGTGGACACGTGCACGAATGGCGGAATGAACGAGCCAGGGTAGATTTCGCAGGGAGAAAGAGTTATATCGTTAACGGCACGTCTTGAGGGATCTATCGAAATGCCGAGACACAGCAATCTCGAGTACACTGATATGCTTTCGGCATTAGGGACTCTGCTGGTAATGAATCAACTGCAACTAAGTGCTACAGACAATCCTGACAGACTAATGATACAAAGAGTGGAGCGAACACTCGCTGAACGTGCTACGTTTCAATCCTTCCTTCCAAATCCTCTTCGAAACGATTATTTATCACCAGGAGATAACGCGTCTTCGTCAAGTGGAATTTTTCTTCTCTGCAAATAAACCATTACTCTTCCTTCCGATGTGAAAGTTTCCCGATGATCTCGTAAACGAATTAAAAGCAACGTTTACTATTATTTATTAACGAAAGTTAATATTATTGGGTTGTTCGAAAATTCATTTCGTTTCTTTCTAGTGAAAATGAAACACGATTTCAACCAAAACGTTTCACGTGATCATAAACGATCGAATTCGACAAATTTTTCTGTTTGGAAGAAAACGAAATTACTTTTTGAACAATATTTCGCTTTAGTTTATAAAATAAATGATATATAATTTGTTTCATTATCGTCGGAAGTAATTTTAATTAAGGTAATTATATTATCATAGAGTATTTTATTTTTGTATATTTTTTATTTTTCACGCGTGTCGTTGTAGGTTATATTGATTATAGATTTTTGAAATAAGTAACGATTTTACGAAGGGATTTTTTTTTAATTGTGGAAGCGTAGGACAAGGTGTATTAATTAATTAAACACGTACGCATTAATGGTAGCTCGCATGGAAATATCGTATGTGATGAAAGCGTGGCGGTATAGAAGGGAACGTGGGCAAATCGATAAGGTAAACAGTTATTAAATGCAAGGAAAATTTACTGGCTGGTAGAAAAATCGAATACATACCTCGCTCGGGAACTAGAAAGTTCAAGAATTTTATCTAGGCAAAGTTAATAACGCACGGAAGCAAACGTCTAAGAATAAATATTTATGAAACTTTTTTACTTCGCTTCCTTCTATTTTTTTTCTTCCAGATATAGTTGCCTCCGTTAACCTCGTTTAAATATAAAATTCGTTCGCTATTCGAGGTGTAAAAAATCGAAACATTGCCTGGAATTTATAATTAACGAATTCCAAATTTAATCGGAAAAGTACTCAATAATAAATTAAACGGTAAATAAACATACGTAGATTTTATTTAATTCAAGTAACTTTCGGATAAAAGTTTACTATAAAACATTTCGTTCGTAATACCGATAAAATATGAAATAATTATCCTAATTTCAATTCGTTACTCACCGATTACTCGAAGATGTAAAAATTAGGGTAAAAATTACGTAAAAGTTTGATTCACGGGAATATAGATGTGAAAATGAAAAGGAAACGACAGGTAGAACTGTCGTTAGTATCGGATTAATTCGGCGTTAAAGCTATCCGCCAAAGTGACGTGAATTAATTACAAAGTTATTAATTAACGGAGAAAAAGGGAAAGAAGGAAAGGAAGGGCGGGAGTTAACATCTTTTAAATTCGTTAGCAACTGCAATAATAGTAGGCGAGATAGCCGGAAGTTAAATGGTTTAGCGGCAGAACTTCCGTAGTTTCTACCGAATTGAATTTTCTGCCTTTCAAGGAGTGGCTATGGTCGTGATTAAAAATACTGTTCGGTCGTTCCCTCTGCATAACGTTAAACACCCCAGCCATTTTAAAGGAATTTTTAAGCCGAATTAATTTTTATTTTCAAACGAGACGCTGGCCAATAATCGGTGAAACGTAAAAACGAATTTTTCCCATTTTCATTGGCTTCGAATAAATAGGAAGTAATTTTTATTTTAATTTAATTTATCCTTCCTTCGTTTCTTTTATCGCGTTAAATATAAAGTTAACATCGGTATTGATATTTTTTGATTATAGTATTATTTGATCTTTTCTTTTCTTTGGTAGATTTGGTTTTTTGATTTTTTGTTCTTTCACGGTTTCGCGATTTTATTTTGTTGTTCCATAAGCACATGTATAGATATAAAAGTATGAATATTCTCTTATCAAATCTTATCGTATCCGATAATTAAAAGTTACCGATTATGCTAATTACGATCATTCTCCTCCTATTTGGTTCATAATATTATCTCCATGAGCGTGTATAAATGTATTTTTTCTTATTTTATCTCCTGTTATCACCTTGATAAATCTTGGATTCAGTTCACATAGTTGTATTAGGTTGGAGAAAAAGAAATCTATTTAAAATTGTAAAAATAATGAATTTCTTTAATTTTAAATGGATTTATTTTATTATTTATTATTATTATT
>NIJG01000034.1:190069-203628 GCA_002201625.1 Euglossa dilemma | reverse complement strand
AAATAATAAATTACTTTTTCCCCAAACTTTTAGACCGAGGAAAAAGTAATCCATTTAAAATGTTAAAAATAATAGATTTTATTTCCCAGAATTTCTTCTATGGCCGGAGAAAAAGTAATTCATTTAAAATTGTAAAAATAATAGATTTCTTCCCCCAACCTTAATATTTTTTATTAATTCATTGAAAATAATGCAGCGTGAAATAACTTTGATAAACTCATAATTTTCTAAATTTTAACTTACAACACTTTCATAATTATTCTCACGTATATCCTCAAGCAACGTTCTCCAATTGGAAAACCGCTATTCAATCCTAGAACAGCGTTTTTCCTCGATGTTCGGCAACAAATCTCTCAGTTAAATGCACAACGAAGTTTCCTCGTCGCCAGAGGAATCGCATAGCATGCGAAACTTCTAGCGAAATCGATATCCATTCGAATCTCTGGAGTATCCACCGTGAAAAGATCATCGAAGAAATCGAAATCGTTCGAGTCGAGCGGTCGCCACGAACGCGACCGTTTGTAAAGCGTTTGTTTGGCGAAAAAAAGCGAACGAAGAGGAACCGGAAGGCGTTATCGACGAGATTGTTCCGTGATTGGCCCGATAGGCTCGCGAGATTTCAATATGGCCTCGAAAAGAATCCCGGATCGGTTCGTGCTCGTTTCCGTTATCGCTTTCTCCACCCTTTCTTCCTTTCTTCTCCTCCCTTTTCTCCGTTTTTTCCTCCTTTCTTCTCTTTCTCCGTTTTTTTTTCTTCCTTTAAATTCGGTAGAGCTTCTTTGACCGGCGAGACCGAGTGCCTCGCCATAGTGCGCCGACTGGATTTAAGGGATTCCCTGGATTTAGAGTAATGTGGTTTCAGAGTAGCTGCAAGCGAACACGAGTTCATGTACGTTATCGTGCTTAATGAAAATTTTCTTTTAACGCACCCGTGAAAGAGGTTTTTTCCCGCTTTCGTAACGAGCTCTTCTCTATCTCCATTGGTCCTCCGATTGGTTATACGAGCCGTATGACATTCGTCGGATCGATTAATCCCTCGGATCAGAGAATAGAGATATATTTTAGAAGCCGAGGATTCTTCCGAAATTTCAACGAAAATTCGTTCTCTAATTTATGGGATATTTGAGACGCGAGAATGATAATTTTTTGGAAAGGGATAGCTTTCGAGTTATTTGCATAATTAGTGGTATACGTGAATCTTGAAAGGAGAGGAATGAGATAGATAGATCTTCGAATAAATTATTGTAGTATTTAAAGAAAAATTCCAATGATTTTCAATTGCTTAACCCCTTAGAAAAAATAAAAGTCCATAAACGAGAAATTCTTCCGAAATTTCAACGATAATTCGTTTTTCAATTTATGGGATATTTTCGACGCGCGAATGTTAATTTTTCGGAAAGGTATCTTCGAATAAATTAGTATTCAATGGAAAATCCGAATTACTTTCAATGGTTCAATGGTTTAGAAAAAATAAAAATCCATAAACGAGAAATTCTTTCGACGGTGAAGGAATTTATTGTTAAATTTCGATTAGAGGATCGATTATCTTTAGATATCTTAAGATATCCCCGAAAAGATATTGCTTCGATAGCAAACGTAGCAGTGGATATTTCGTAGAACTATGACGGAATCGGTGTGTCTCACGTATGACTATAAACATGCATTATGCTCGACGTTCTATCATCCAATAAATCATGTTCACTTATTATAGTCTGGCTGCAATTTGTTCACCTTTAGCCGTTCTATACGTTATTCCTACTGTGTGGAATATTCAATTCCTACCATTTCTGAAACGCTTCAACCATGAACAATTTTATACCGGCTCTGGTACAAATGGCTACCGTCCCTACTGAAATCACCCCATAAGTAACACCATTTCCCTGACGGCGGATTTCGAAACAGCAGAACTTCGCAACAGGCGAAACAAATCGACGATATCGCCGCTCAGAAATTAACAATATCATCAATAACAGTTATACGAACTAAATAAAAATACGAAATACCAATAATTATCAGATAATAATTAATTACCGGTATTACACAAATGCTGCGAAAGGGAACAATCCTAAATTTAAATAATTTTGCCGCTCTCAAATTAAAATCACTCGAAGATTTTCATGAAACGTTTACCTCTTGGTTCTTTGCGATTAAATTTTAAAAATTTCACGATTTACCGATTAAATATTAAATATCGAGGTGAATTAAATCGAGTACACGTGACATGAGGTAAAGATTCGAGGGAACTTTTCCAAAGAGTAAGAAATGTCGTTGTATTTAAACAGTGTTAATTTTGTCCCTATCAATTTAAAAACGCGCCACAATTTTCCTAAAACGTTTTCCTGTCGATTTCTTGCGATTAAGTTTTACCGATTAAATATTAAATATCGAGATGAACTACATCGAGTACACGTGACATAAGAAATGCCGTTGTATTTAAATAACCGTGTTAATTTTGTCGCTCTCAAATTAAAAACGCACGAAGATTTTTATAAAACGTTTTCCTTTCAGTATCTTGCACTTAAAATTTCTTGCGATTAAGTTTTACCGATTAAATATTAAATATCGAGATGAACTACATCGAGTACACGTGACATAAGAAATGCCGTTGTATTTAAATAACCGTGTTAATTTTGTCGCTCTCAAATTAAAAACGCGCAAAGATATTCATAAAACGTTTTCTTTTCGATTTCTTGCAATTAAATTTTACAAATTACAAATTTTATCGATTAAATATTAAATATCTACTACATCAAGTACACGTGACTCGAAGTAAAGACTCGAAAGAACGTTGCCGAAGAATAAAGAGAAAATATTTGATAACATTCGAGAAGTCGTTCAGAATAAAAATAAGCGTAGATGAATTCCCGTGAAAATGAATTTACCTATCCTCTAGGTTTAATATCTTTCACGAATATTCTCTATAAACCCTGTCTGACCAAATTCCTAACCCGAATCTACCTTTTTTACAAGAAGACACATCTTCAACGATAACACGCGACTTAAAGTAAAGACTCGTGGGAACATTGCCAAAGAATAACGAGAAAATATTTCTATTCTATTTGGAAAGACGAGTCAGGACGCGTTACGCAATCTTGACACCTCGATCTGGGATGATGGTCGATGATAAAGAACGGGGTATTCCAGCGATGACCGACATGACCGTGGACGCGTTAAAAAGGAAAAAGAGAGTTAGTCAGCTGTTAATGCCTCGATTAGTCGGATCCTGGTGCATGTGTCGGTGGAAAGGATAGCCGGTGCGCAGGGAGAAAATTATCGTGACACAGAGCGGTCGGCACGCGAGGCTTGGTGACCCGCAAACAGCGAGACACCCCATTCCATAAAAGCCGTCCATCAAGCATCAATAATGCAGAAGGGTCGTGGTGTGGCCTTGCCGCGAGATATCGACCCGCCTGCGAGTATCGATTCTTTCCATCCGACCACCGAGAGACCTCTGCTGCAAGCCAACCCTCACCTTCTCTCCTTTACTTCCCTTTTTCCCATTATTTTTCTCCAGACCTCCGAGTCTTCCTGCTTTTCCTGACATTCCATTTCCTTCATCGACGAGTCGCGAATTGCTCTTGCCACGGGTTTCTTTGCCTTTTCGACATCGGCGTTTCTATTCGTCTGTTCTCTTCGCGTTCGTCTGAAGCTCGGATGCGTGAGAAATCGACACGTTGCGTCCGTGATCCTTTGAGTATTTTAGTTTTTCCAGGATTGAGTTTTCAATGGAGAGTTTCAGTGCAGCTTGGTATCTTGTGAGAAGTCTTGGTGGATTTTTTATAGAAGTTATTTATTTTACAGAGGTGACTCTGGGAAATTTTGGAGTATAGCGTTGATGGCCGGAAGACGATTGTAACTTGAACGCGAGTGCCTTAGGTTCGCAGAAATATTTATAGAAATTATTAAAAGTAGAAAGGTGACTCTGAGAAATTTTGGTGTATAGAGTTGGTGGTCGGATGATGGTAGTAAGTCGAATACGAGTGTCTTAGGTACTTATTGCGTTTCGCACTTGCGAATTTTTAATACAAATTATTAATATTACATAGATAACTGAGAGAAATCTTGGTGTATAGCGTTCGTCGAATGATGATAGTAAGACAAATGCGAGTGTCCTAGGTATTGCTATTCTCATAAGAATTGCACTTGCGAATTTTTCATAAAAATTATTATTTTTTCGCGTTAGAGAAATGACTCGTGACACGAAAGGGTTTTCACTCGTTATTAGAAAAAATATACTATGCAGTTTCTCGTGACAAAGTTTGTCATACACACCCGTGTAGGTTTGTTATTTTCGTTGGTAACTGGTGGCCTGGCAAATTAGGAATTTTGAATTCTTTGGCGGGCGTTCATGATGGATGTTGAGGGAGCTCGGTTGTTCAATTTGCAAGATAGTTACATTAGGGTCTTGTACTCTATTGGGTAATTTAAGGGGAGGTCTGTAGTATGTATTAGGGAGGTGCTGAAAATTAGATGATGGTATAATAGCATACCTAATAGGGTTAGAATTTAATGGTCTGCTATAATTAATGCTACTCCTGATTCTTTCGAGTGTATTACAGGAAATTACATGCTCCCCGGTACCTTAATCGCACCTCGTCACCGTTCAAATAGAGTCGAGATTATAACAATTAACTCCCTTTGTGCTTGAAGAATTTTTTCACGGTGAACAACAGTGTCTCGAAACTTTTCTCATATCTTCGTATTCCTGCCGATACTTTTAGTAGCGAAATAAACAAAAAAAAGCACGGCTTTGGGTTAAATTAATTTGTTATTTCATTATTTAGATTATGGCATCGAAACAAATGGAAATAAAACCGAGAGTCGCCTCTCGAGTGCAAAGGGTTAATTAAAATTCAAAATAAATTCCCACGTCAAAGAAATTTGATCGTTAACCCTTTTAATTCCCTAAATTTCGATCTACTCGAGGAACATCCGATTCGTAAATCTTCCAAATCTCAGGAACAATACCTAAATCAGCTCGATAACTTACAAAAGCAGCGGGAACACTTTATTCGAGGTGAATCTTGGATTTCAATCGACGTAATTCACCAATCTGTATCCTTGCAGCTTGCTATCTTCGCTTTTGCCCGTTGACTCGCGAATTCCAATCATTTAGCCGGGCGATTTACATTTCTAGTCGGATAGAAATAAGTTTAAACACCGCGTTCAGACGGAATGGTAGGAAAAGCAGTCGGACGGGGGAAAAAGTTGCGGTCGGAAGATAAACGATTCGGCGGCGGGACGTTTGCGGGAACTTTTCATCGCGAGAAAAGAGCTATTGAAGTTGATGTTTGATCGGAGGTCCGGGGGAAAAAAGGGGGAATTGAGCGAGAGCTGCGGGCTCGCGCGAATATCGATGCTTCCCGTGGTCGATCGCTGGATCCCTTGCTACAAAGTCATTCTCTCTCCCTCTCTCTCTCTCTCACTTCCTCGCGTTCGGAATATTGCTTTGAATGGCCACCTTCTTTTCTCCCTTTTCATGCCTCTTTTTTTTCTATCCCCCGTTTCCTTCTTTATCCACGCGTCCTGTCGGCTTCAACGAAAAGGAACCTCGTTTCTGCGAGACGCGAGAAATAAGAACAGCGTTGGAACTTGAAGAACACGTCGAATTTCTCGTGAAAAAAAATTAACAGCAGGATTTAACAATTTTTAAAACTGTCATTCGCGTTCAACTTTATAACACAAGTCACTTGTCTTTGCGATTTTTCTTCTAATATGTAATTTTTTAAAAATTCGACAGCTTTTTCATTCACCGTCATTTGATTATGGTAGATTTAATGTTAATTTAGTAGTTGCTTCACAGTGAATTTCTGTATTATAATTTTGTAAAAAATGGGGAAGGAGATGTACGAAACTTTTAAAATTCTATTGCTTTTTCATTCACCGTTATTTGATCGTGATAAGTTTAACATTAATTAGAAACGTAAGTGTTTCGTGGAAGTCTTTTCACCGTGAATTTCTGTATTTTAATTTTGTAAAAAAATGGAAAAGGAGATGTACGAAATTTTAAAAGTTCTACTGCATTTTCATTCACCGTTATTTGATCGTGGTAAGTTTAGTGTTAATTAGAGATGTAAGTGTTTCGCGGTAGTTGTTTCACGGTGAATTTCCGTATTTTAATTTTGTAAAAACATACAAAAGTAGATGTGCGAAACCTCGTGTGTTCTCGAAGAGAAACCGAAGAAAATATAGATCTGCTTTGAAATAATTCTCTCGGTTCTCAGATAGAATAAAGAAATAGAGCTGTGAATAACCATAAGAATATTCGTCCACACTATCACCTAAATTATCAGTTTCGTGTCTCGAAATATATCCTGGTGTACAATCGCGAGTTTGTTACACGGGAGTAAACAAAGAAGCAGCTGTGGAAAAATAGCCGGAAGTCCTGTTCTCGCAACAGATTGTCGAAGGCAAATGCGCCGGGAGCAACAGCTCTCTCCGAGAACTCGGAATCCTCTCTTGGAATCCGAGTTTCTCTTCTGTTTCCTTGCACCGAAGGGTATCCGCGCGGAATCATTTATAACGATATATTGGCTTCCACGCGGAAGCCTGGAATTCTGCGAAATAATTCACCGAGACTTCCGGCCGATCTGATTTTTTCCCCGAGATCGTATCTTCTCGCTGGGAAATTTATGTATCCAGACAACGAACTCCCGTCCCGCTGTTCTCCATAACACGGACCACACTATGTACGAGAATCGCGATTGCCACGACTGCTGATGCGCATAATTGGTAACAGGTGCGAGAGATCGTTTAATTTGGACGTGTTCTTGGTAGCCTGCAAGCTAGTTAGAGACTCTGTTGGGTACATCGGTGGTTCCGAGTCATCTGTGCTTCTGGCAGAGAGATCCGAGGTATTATACAGGGTGTTTATCGAAAGGTGTGTAGATCTTTTAAGAATCAGGTGATTCCTCGTAAAAGGAGATGAAAAAGATACACGATAACTTTTTCTAGTGTAGGGTTTGCTTTTGAATAATTCGTTTTGTATTCGATTTTGTAATTAGACGATTTTAACAATCATACAGAGTGTCCTCCGAAAGATGTGTAAATACATTTTTCAAAAATCAGGTAATTCTTCATAAAAAGAGAGGAAAAAAATATACGATAACTTCTTTCAGCATAGAGTTTGTTTTTGAAAATCTCGTAATCGGGGAATAACTTCTGTAATTCTTGCTGAAGTATATTCTTTTTTGTTTTAATACTAACAGGGCACCAGGATCCTAACTCAAGGATAATACAAATCGTCGACAGGATTTTTATAACTATTCCCATTCCCTAGAAATTCTTATGGGAAAACGTTCAAGGGTAATTTCGCGAACTTATATACCATGATATAGGTACATAAATAAAAATTAGATTACACGTGTGAAAGGCTCGCGTGAGAAAGTATCCACGTCCATTGCGTGTGGATTCGGAAGATTTGATTTTCCTTCGCTTTCACGTGGTTCCTATGGTGTTATGGGAAATTTATACGCATGGGCCTAGAAGGTTTCTCTGTTCTTCCCACCTCGATATCGTTTATCTTTCTTTTGTTTCACGTGGTAGCAAGCTGGGAGCCAGAGTTCGAAGATATTTCGTTTAAATTTAACAATATTTATTATTTATTATCAGTATCGTAGCTGTTTCAAGTCAATCACTTGATTTAAACTCATTAAATTTGTATTTTTCGACATTACCATGTGATTCCCTAGAAGTCGTATGTTATTGCGAAATTTTCTTTCATTTCTTCCTGCGTTATTGCAATTATAATTATAATTAGAGCGAGTTTCGTGGAATAAGATTGAACTCAGATTCACATCCACTGGGAAACTTTTATCTGTAGATTTTAAGTGTCAGAAAAATGTAAATATTAATGTTAGTACCTTCAGACTTAATTTCCGAAGTTTGGAAAATGTTAAAAATGAAGGAACGCAGACGTTTTTTTGTGTTGGAAATATCGGGTTAGGTTGCAGCAACTTCCGCGTTATAAGACCACCTGGCGTTTCTTATTCTTGCAAAATCCTCGCCTCTCCATTAATCTGATACATAAATTCTGAATCATAACATTAATGTCCCGCGTGTAAGTCAGGATTTTCTGGGTAAGCTTATTGACGAGTCCATTAGCAAGGATCAGGAAGAAACGCACTTCTCTCGCTTCTCGTCCTTTCTTTTCTTCCTCTTCTCAAACCTTCCTATTCCATTTTCTGCCATCAAAAACTCATTCGTGTCAAAAAGAAAAATCAATTCGCACGGTGATCATTAACACTAGGTTTCCCAATGCTACTTGTTTTTTTTTTATATAGAAAACTAAAGGGTTAAAAGTATAAAAAATCTTTATAGGAAAGTTACAAGACTATTTGCTTTTTGTGCTTTATCGGAAATATGTTTTCTATATTATCAAAAAAGACAAGTAGCATTGGGAAACCATATGAAAAAATATTTTAACTTGTTTTTATATAATATATCTCCGAACTTAAACTATATATCATAAATTCATAATCACATTTTTTTGGAAAAGTTCGCCGTAGCGAAAGGGTGTCTATAGGGGCGTGTATAGACGCTCAGAAATTTTGCGTTTGTGATAGATGCGTTTGATAGTCAAAGGGTTAATTACCGATTTATTCATCTATCACTGAAGACAAAATAAAGGCATCGATAGATGCAAACCGACGAATAACAACTCGTGACATTCCTGAAAGGTTCAATTTGTCGAATTGGATCGTTTATGATCACGTAAACGTCGCTCTAAAAAAATCGTGCTTCATTTTCACCAANAAAACAAACGAAACGACTTTCCAAACAAACCAATATTTCTAATTATTCTTTAATTTCTCACTTCTGGGTAAAAACTGTAACAAACTGGGATTTTCTAAGTATAGTAGAATCTCGGTTGTCAATTGTATTATACTCGAATTCTCAAATTCATTCGCATAATCGTAGTTTGAGTGTACCATTCACTTCGAAATGAAATTCGGCAGTGGGTGTAGAAAAATGTTGTTATCGAATAAAAGTGCTTCATGGTCGGAAACAAAGCCGTGTTTTCTCCCGGAAGTGTTATTAATTGTCACGTGCTGATCTCTAATTAAGTTTCCTGGACGTTAATTAACGTCAATCGACGAGGACCGAACCCTATTATGGGATTGTGCATTCTTCCTTGTATTAATGAACATATTTCGAGCAGGACGTTAGTGGTGTGCGTGACACCAGCCCACTCAGCTAATTGAAAGAAAATTAGGGAATGGATATTAGACACGCGGACGCTTGCTTCCAAGCTGAAGATTTTAAATGCAGCCATCGAGTTGATTACGATAAGGATTCGGCTTGGTTTCTATGAAACAACCAAACCAATGAGTTTCGTTCGAGATTGCTTGGACAGAGTAATTTCTACCGGAAGTTTCGGAGTTTGTGGTGGAACTCTATGCGAACTATTATATTTATTCGTGTCTCTTCAGTTCAGATTCTCCGTATCTTTTAAGTTTATCTTTTAATCTCTGGAAGATTCGCTTTGGAAATGTTTACCGAATTTTCTTAGGCTTGAAATATTGAAAAATCGAATCATTCGTAATTATATCTATTTCCTTTCTGTTTCGGAAAATTTTAAGCGTAGATAGGTAGATAGGTAAATTGGAAAGTTTTTATTTAATTACTTGGATCCTTGAAATAGAGAATACTTTATTATTGGTAACTATATTTATTTTCAAATTAATATTAGTCGAATATTTGAGAGCTCAGTCATTTTGATTGACATTTGATTTTCCTTGTTTTCGAGATATTTTAAATAATTGAAATACTTCTAAACTATAAAGTAAAACAAAACCAAATTACCGCTAATTTTATCTACTCCCTCTAATCTTAAAAAAATTTAATATTCCCAGTACAGATATCCGGTATTCAAAATTTTCCTGAAATTCCAAAAACCGAAGCTTCTGCCCTACTCGTGACGTAGAAAATAATTCTCAGAAAATTAGCCAATCCCGGACTGCTTGAAAAGTACGAAAGGGCCGGGAGAAGAAAGGAGGAAAAAATATGTGGAAAGCAGGAAAGTACCGCAAACTCGGTGAAAGAAACGCCAACAAGTCCTCGACATCAAAGTCTGGCATCAAAGTCTTAATTAGCTGAATTGGAATTGGTCGGAGGGAAGGGAAAGGTAAAGGGAAAAAGAAATGCGGCACTAGGCCTCTCGGTCATTGAGGCGGGTGACAATGCGAAACGGACACGTTCATATAGAATTATCCTCTTCTTTCTTTCTTATTCCTAGGCGAAGGCGCCACTTCACTTCACTCCGGAGACAATGGGACCCCGGCTGCTCCGCGAGGTCAGCTTCTTACCAGCAGATGAAGTAGCGTGAAAGTAGCGCTCTCGAGAGAGTGCTGGAGAGTGCAAACAGGTCGCTAATGGGCCCCTTTGCACATTCTATTTCCGAGATTCAACCGAGCCGGCCCGCGTTCCTCTCCACCATCGAATTTCCCTTGTTTCTACGCGTGTCGAGCGCGATCGGCGTCTGTCTGCTCAGATGCAAACGGAACACCATCTTTGAGCAGCCATCGTGTCGTGAAATTTATTTCTTCGAAGTCTGCTAATAAAGGGAACACGTTACAGGAAATCTTTTGCCCCGGTGAAATGACTTCTTGGATTTCGAGATTTCCTTCGTTTCTATTTTCAAAAATTTTCTCCACGGTTTCGAGTTAACTCGGTGATAGATTTTTCCGCAAAGATGATTTCGATTTCGAGATTGCATTCTTGTTCTTTCCAAATATCTTGTCGATGGATTCGAGATTGTCTTCTTCTTTCTTTCAAAAATATTGTCGATGGTTTCGAGATTACCTTCTTCTTTCATTCAAAAATATTGTCGATGGTTTCGAGAACATTTCTTTTCAAAAATTTTCTCAAAGATTTCGAGCTAACTCGTTGATAGATCTTTCCACAAAGATGATTTGGATTTCGAGATTGCTATCCTCTTTTTGTAAAAAATTTTCTCCATGATATAGAATTAAATCGTTGATAGATTTTTCCGCAAAGATGACTTGGATTTCGAGATTGCTTTCCTCCTTTTTTCAAAAATATTCTCCAGGATATCGAGATAACTCGTTGATAGATTTTCTCGCACAAATTCGGTCTGAAACAAACTCTTTTTATGTGAAATTCAGTTGTCTTAGATTTTAAGAAATTACACAAAGTAGAACTGTATATTTCTTGTTTGATTCCACCAGATGAAATCTATTTACAGTTACAATTACATCGATCTCTAGTAATCTACTTTGCAAACTTTCCAAAATTCCAGAAAAGGTAATTCAGGTATATCTAGCTTACTGCAAATTAAATACGGACCACAAATCATCAGCAAACATAAATATATAAATCATCGTGAAATCTTTGTGGCAATTCTAAAATTCTCAAGGATCAGATGGTTATCTTGTTACTTTAAGGATCGATTCGCGACGATTAACTGGCAATGCAACGTCGATACCTATGAAACGGTAGGAAGAAGTGGCTGCAGCCTGGCATTTTCGGTCCTCGAGACACGAAGGGAAAGGCGGGAGCCGAGATAAAGGATTCTTTTCGCGATTTTCCTCTTTTGTCCTCCGCCTGACGTCGCGCAGCGATCTTTGCCACGGTCGTTCCTTAATGAACCCCTCGACGATTCTCTGATTTAACGCGGAGCAACTTGGTCCCCCCATTACCCAAATTAGCCGGTCTGGCAGCGCGACAACGAGCTCATATTTACTTCATAGCCAGATCTCCGAATGTACAGCCAGCTTTCCCCTCACATTCGCCCCTCTTAACGCCACTTCTGAATATTCCAATGCCCCTTTTCAATCCGAAGCCGCACCGAATAACGAAATTGACAGTGGACATTTCATCTCAACGATTTAATGCAAGCAGAAAATATCTTTCTTGTATTGTATTTTTGCAAAAATTGATATCGCAGGGGAGTAGCTGTTAAATAAATCTGACGTGTAAATGGGGGAATTCGAATTTGAAGCGAATAACGAAATCGATAGTGGACTATTCATCTAAGCGATTTAATTCACGTAGAAAATATCTTCTTCTGTTTTTAGAAAATTCATATAGCAGGGGAGTAACTCTTAAATGAATCAGCCGTGTAAATAAAGTAATTAAAATTAAATAATTATATCACGTCAAGCGAATTGTCAATGTTCAGTTAAATCACCAAGCTTTCCATTAATCCTTCGAAGTTATAATCACATATACCCCATCCTTTGAAATTCAATCGTTTTTCCACATTTGTTAGGATTAAACAGCGAACAATATTTCCCATCTGCCGATCGAGATTTTTTAAATTAATCCTATCGCCGAAGTGATGAATTCCAGCCTCGTTTCTGTGTATATTAATTAAAACCTCGACAATGGTTTCCGATTTTAAAGTTTCATTCATTAATCACCGGATCGTGCAATAAAACGGAATAAAAATCGGAATTTTAGCGAAAATTTGATTTCGCATTCGCAAGGGAAATGCTCCTTCCGTTTCGCGCGCTATAAAACTCCGCTCTCATAATTTCGCTTCGCGATGTTCGTCGAAAAACGTCGCTGGTCGATTTCTCGATGAAGAACGTCGAGAAAAATCGAGATTTAAACGGGTGTATAACGTAGAATGAGCGCGAATAGGAGAAATTCGTCGCGAGTTATTTAATCGCGGCATTGCGTATCGGTGGCGCGAAAAAAGGCGAAGAAGGGCGACAAGCGGGGAAAAATCGTGGGAAAAATCGGGAATCTCGAGCGACGCCGGCGAACGTTCAATTTAGATGGCAATCGGAGCGTCGGCCGGCGTCGATTTCGGGTAACCGCGAATTCCATTTTTCCACTTGGCATTTCACGCGGCTCTCGCGGTTTTATTTTGACAAATGTTTGGTCCCATTCACCACGGGAAATTCGTGCCACGGCTTCTCGATAAATTTCCTAAATGAAACTTCTCTCTGCGATCGTTTTCGCCTTCCCGGGGTTTAATGCAACGGCGCCGTCGCGACGCGTCGTTTGTATTCGGATCTCGGTTACAATCGGTTTCACGTTGCCCGATTTTTAAACACCGGAGAATTTATTCGGGTTTATATCACGCCGATGTACTATCACGTTCACGCTGTCGTTCGAATTTATTTTTCCCAGCGTTTCAAACTCTCTTTTGTTTTTTTCGCCAATTTTTTTCATCCATTACGCATGCGACAGGTTCCAGAGACTCTAATTCCGTTGTTTTTTTGTTTTTATTTGTTTATTTCTTTTTGAGGGGACGTTAATCGATTTGGAACGAGCACTGGGATTTGTAAATTTAGACCCGACGCGTTTATTGGTCGTAAATAAAAGCTATAAAGATTAAGATAGGAAGCTTAATTGGAAAATAAGGCAGGAAGTTTCGGATTTTTATTAGAGTTAGAAGTCGAGGTTTTAAAAGAGAAGACGTGAGAGTTGGGGTTAACGTTTTAAACTTCTCTTAAGGTAGGGAATTGGTTAGAAAATTTTTCGATGAAGAGCAATCTTGCTATTAGACATTACAGAATTTATTACCTATCAGAAATTGTGCTTTATCTCAACAATCATCAAAAGTGGCCAAATACATCGATCTTCTT
>NIJG01000034.1:87673-180291 GCA_002201625.1 Euglossa dilemma | reverse complement strand
CTATAATTAATTATTATAGAGAATTATATATCAAGACTAAAGCGAAGAACCAAAGTGCAGGATTATTATTTACTTAGTCAAATCCAGATGCCATTATTCTGACGCGACATAGACGAACCATTTCCATTGGTTACCTCTAAGTAAACCATCGGTCAGACTAATTCCAGGTCCAGTTGTCGATCTTCATTTCCAGACGTTTCTTCTTTATTTTCATTATTTATCGTGTTAGTATCGAGGTTTGGAGGGTAGTAAAAGCGAAAGTACGGCTGGAGAGTGGAAAGAGAGAGTAGAGCTATCGGGAAAATGGTCATTCTTGGTGATGTAGGAGACCACTGTTGGGTTGACCTTATTTGGGCATAGGCTAGCGATGGGGCGCGTGGGTTGTTGGGAAAATACCGGGAATGGATAGTGGAAGAAATAGCGAACGAACGGCCAAGGCGAGAGAAGACAAAGGAGGGTTTCTTTGATATAAGGGAGATTGTTGCCAGTCATCGGTGAAAAAGAGAAAGTCTTTCACCCACCTCCAGCTGCAATTCGTTCTGTATTCGCGGTTACTTCGCTCTCGTTTGTCATCGCTAATGACTCCTTGGTTTAATAAATTATTGTCCAACTATCCCGCTTTCATTCATCTCTCGCAATTACGCTCCATTATTTCGGCACGTCATACTATTACCTATTTTTGGCTATCGATTTATTCATTAACGTCCGTTTCCAGACGGAAACATCAATTTTCGAGTCGAAGATATTAATATGTTCGTATTATTACGAGACTCGATTACAAATAGTGAAATTCGATAGGCGTTACGAACGCTTGGCTTATAAAGAAAAATTAATATTAACTCGTATAGAACTGTAATTAATCCCTTGCACTCGAGATGTGACTCTTGTTCATTGTTTATTAGTTTACTTTGAAAATTAAATAAGATTAGATTAGAAGTACATGTGGAATATCGAAGTGAAACATTCCTTTATCGGTTTCCCTTTTTTATTTTAGCTTGAAGGATATTACCAAGCTTAGGGAAATTTGCTAGAAGCCTCGAATCTTATATTTCGATAGCGAAGAAATCTTCAAGTACAAAGGATTAATATATTTCTTTTATTTTAGCCTGAAGGATATTACCAAGCTTAGGAAAATCTGTGAAAAGCTTCGAAGGATATTTCCAAGCTTAGGAAAATTTGCAAGAAGCTTCGAATCTTATATCTTGATAGCGAAGAAATCTTTGAGTGCAAAGGGTTAATATATTTCTTTTATTTCATCATGAAGGATCTTACCAAGCTTAGGAAAATTTGCAAGAAGCTTCGAATGATATATCTAGATAGCGAAGAAATCTTTGAGTGCAAAGGGTTAATATAATTTTTTATTTCATCATGAAGGATTTTACCAAGCTTAAGAAAATTTGCAAAAAGCTTCGGGTCGTTATATTTTAATAACGAAAAAATCAAATGAAAAGTTTCGAATCGTTATATCTTGATAGCGAAAAAATGTAATGAAAATCTAAAATCTATTCAAAATAAAAATCTAAATCTCTTAATAACGAAAGTCCAAAAGGATAATATATTTATCTATCCTCTTATATTATATATTCACCGCTAAAATTCCCATCATCCTTAATCTTTAATTACCGATTAAAGATCGTTAGTTTTTAAAGAGGGCAACGCGGAACGATCGCTCGAGATTCGAGATGGTGGAACAGCGTTATCTGTTGGTGGTTCGGATGGGATCGCGGCGTGAAAACGTTGGAAATATTCGACAGAAAGCGAGGCTTTCGTCCTCCATTACTCATCCGAACGGGGCAGCGCTTTAGCTTCCGTTACGTGCGGGCCACAGCCCCGAAACACCGAAATTTCTTCTGGCTGGAAAACGGGAACGATGCTCGATTAATCGAGCCTGACGGGAAACTTTGCCCGTGTTCGCTTCTCCTGGTCGATTCGTGACTAGAATGAACTCGTTCCGCGAAATGTCGATCCGAGGTGTACACGTGCCGTGAAACGTTTCATCGAGTTCACGTTAGGTTTAAACCTAACAAAGCCTATAAAAGACGCCGGAAGACGGTCATATGGCTGATCAATCCTATGGTGACGATTGTCAAAATGTCCACAGAAATTTTCGATTTCTTACAGTGAAGGTTGATTGGAATACAATGAAAAATAACATTAGCATTGCCATCGATGTAGTATATATTCTTTAATTCAAAAAATTTCCCTCGATTTCTTATTTTCCATGGCGCCACGATGAATTTTCTATTATGCGAAACATATAATGGTGAAATATTCTCTTCAATAGCTAAGTTACAGTGTATAATCATGTTTGACATGTTAATTGCGACGGGGGTCACTGGTGACTCTCGTGGCGGTGTAGTGCAATTAAATTATAAATATTGCAATTTTTTTAATTATATACATTTCTATGAATCTAGGCGCGCCGGACACCGGTGACCTCATGGCGTCACTGTCAAGTTAAGTGCCGGTCACCGGTCATCTCCCCGTGACATTCAACGTGTTAACCCTTTGGTGGATAATGTCAAAATGTCCACAGAAATTTTCAATTTTTTACAGTGAAGGTTGGTTGGAATACAACGAAAAATAACATTAGCATTGCCATCGATGTAGCATATATTTTTTAATTCAGAAAATTTCCCTCGATTTCTTATTTTCAACTGCTTAACACTAGGTTTATGGGGGTTTCTTGTATACCCATTTCTACAGACACTCGTCAAATTTAGGGTAAAGAAAACCACATGTTTTCTTTAAAAATCAAACGATGGGTTTAATTTGAAAACAATTGCAATATTAACAGACTTAATATGAGTTAATTAAATCTGTTAATATCGTATAAGTGGAGCAACTCACCCGTCAAATTCACGGGTCCCGTAAATCTAGCGTTAACACTAGGTTTATGGGGGTTTTTTGTATACCTTTTTCTACAGACACCCGTCAAATTTACGGTAAAGAAAACCACATGTTTTCTTTAAAAAAACAAACGATGGGTTTAATTTGAAAACACTCGCAATATTAACAGACTTAATATGAGTTAATTAAATCTGTTAATATCGTATAAGTGGAGCAACTCACCCGTCAAATTCACGGGTCTCGTAAATCTAGTGTTAACATGCACTCGATGTATCGTTATTTTCGTTTCTCGTCCACAAAGGGTTAAAATCTCGGAATCGGGATATCAACGATATGTTGCGTTTGCAATAAACGAATGCTAGACGCGTCTCGTCGTCTGTTCTACGGATTAGTGTGTTAAATTCTTTTCGGGAATTACAAGAGTCGATTGTTCGAATTGGAGAATTTAGTCACTACTTACTATCAGCGACGAATGTGCTAATATAGTTAAATCTACGTCCAAGAGACACAGAAAACGGTCTAAACTCATGGAAACTTGGCGTGGATGACTCAAGACAGTGTTTGCCTGTGTCTCACTCGCGAAATACTCTTCCTTCGCATCCGCTTCCGTGAATCTTCCCCTGTGTCAACGTTGAAACGCTAGAAGACGGAAGTCGTCTAATTGATCCAATTTATTTACCCTTTTCGAATTTCTCTATCGACCAACCAGGGAACAGAGGATCGTTAAACGTTTCAATTACAGGCAGACCTCGAGGATTCATCGAAAATTTCTCGAGGACCCGGAGATTCAAGGCTTTCGATCGTGCCAGCTTCTTCTAAGATTCCTAACTTGGTCTTCTAAGTCTGCAATTGCCTCGGCCAGATTTTGTGAGACTAACATCCACCCAAACAAGTATAATAACTCTGAAATTGGCTTGTTCTGTTCCTTTCCAATGCTGTGATTCTATTTTGAACCCGAGGATCGATGTCTTCGATGTTTCCAAGTCTCGTACTTAATTTGTAATTCGTAATCTCGCGAAGTAGAGGCTTCAGAACCTTCTGAGATTCCTAATGTTACGGTTCCTTGAAATTTCTGCAATTTTCCAAGCTTTACATAACCAAGATTCACCCAAGTAATTAAAATAACTCCGAAATTCGTTTCTATTATATCAATCTTCGTATCTCTTCTCGATTTTCGTTAGTCTCATAGGTTAATTTTCGTTCAGTCTCAGAGTCTTCAATACCTTCTGAGATTCCTAATGTTACGGTTCGTAGAAATTTGTACAATTTTCCAATATTAACATAACCAAGATTGACCCAAGTAATTACAAAAACTCAGGAATTTGTTTCTATTTTACCAAACCTCGTGTCTGTCTTCGACCTTCGTTAGTCTCACAGGTTAATTCGCTTTCGATCTCTGTTTAATCCATGAGATTTCTCGGCATGAAAAGTGAACGCATCCTATTCCCATGATCCGATCTATTCGATCTTGTACGGTCCTCGAGGGAATCTATTCTCCTCTCGCGAATCTCTAAGTAATCTATTCAACTCGCAACAGCCTTGACATTCGTCGTGTAAATGCTGCCGACCCACTCGATTTTTACAAATCTCCTCATCTATTTTATTTTCTTATTCACTGTCTAGTCTGTCGAGCGTGTTCTCAAAGTGTCTTCTCGTTCGAGAACTTATTTATTTCTCGCGAATTGCCGGTTCAAATTTATTCGACTTGTTCGTAATCAGGCTATTCGATTTCAATGAGATTCGATCTATGCCTTTCGACTGTTGCAGGAGGAATTCTTCTGTCTTCCGAGATCACTCTGACAATCTGTTCAATTTCCATAGATGCGAGGAGAATTGTCCGGTTTTTTACCAATTCTAGAGTCACTCTATTTTCATAGATTCCGTAATAACCTGTCTGGCTTCCACCTATGCTAAATTCTATTCGATTTTTCTACGACAAATTAAGATTGCTTTCGGAATATTTTTACACGATCGGAGCAAGCTATTTACGCTTTGTCAGATTTTCGTTAATTTTATCGAGAGTTTCTTGTGACAGGAAAAATAAGTAACGAAGTAGGTGGATCTCTGGAACTTGTCAGGAATTTATTTTGAATGCTATGATCCATATGAAAGTTACAAGCTCGTTTCGAAGTTGGAAAATGCCGAAGGAAAATTCTGAGAAGTTTTATTTAACTCAAAGGAAGTCCTCGAAATTATAGCTCGATAAAGTACTTCCTTCAAAGTTTGGCAAGAAAAAAACTGTCCTTAATTCGATGGTAGATTTTCAAAGAAAATTCTACAAAGCAAGATCTTTCTCTTTTTCTTTTTAATTATTCTATACTTCATTAAGTCTCTCTTGAAATACGAATAAACAGAACAAATTGTACGTCGATATCATCATTTCCATGCTAGAGAATTTTAATTAAACGGTCTATTAATCCAGAAAGTCATTTTTCTACGCGTAAATAGTTCAATCTCTGGTTCTATGAATATATTTCGATACCGATGCGTCAAAGGTGCCATTTAAATTTCGTCTTAACGCGATCTGTATTTCGTTTCGCCCTAACTATCCTTAGTACAAAGGATCGTTCCCTTTTCGATAGATCGAAAAATTTCCTTAAATTATAAAATGTCAGAAATCTGTCGTTGTTCTCTTTGAGAATTTCCGATATATTTCTAGATTTTTTCACACATGGGTCGATGCGAATACATCTTTGTACCTGTTTTACAAGCATATAAAAATTAATAACTCAGAAAAGAAGCTTTACGTTCCAAACGACCCAATATGAAACGTCAGAGATCTGTCGTTGTTCTCTTCGAGGATTTCAGGTATATTTCTAGATTTTTTCACACATGGGTCGAAGCGAATGTATCTTTGTACTTGTTTTACATGCAGATCAAAATTAGTAACTCAGAAAAGAAGCTTTACGTTTAGAACGACCCAATATGAAACGTTAGAGATCTGTCACTGTTCTCTTCGAGGATTTCAGGTATATTTTTAGATTTTTTTCACTCATGGATCGAAGCGAATATATATTTTTACAAGCAGATAAAAATTAGTAACTCAGAAAAGAAGCTTTACGTTCCGAACGACCCAATATAAAACGTCAGAGATCTGTCGCTGTTCTCTTCGAGGATTTCAGGCATATTTCTAGATTTTTTTCACCTATAGGTCGAAGTAAATCTAACGCGACGGGATATCGAGCGAAATTTTAGGGTTAGCTATTCCGTGGAATAGCTATTCGGAAAACCGTGAAAAAGTAGAAGACGAGAAAAAGAGGGTGGCCATTCTGGCCTAGAAACATTTTCCACCTCGTCCCTACGCGACACAGAGCAAATTTCTCGCTTTGCCTGTAGTTAACGCTTAAGGGAACGCTTTCAGCTGATCATTGTGAAGCGGATTTTAACTGTCGTTGAAAGCTTTGGTAACAAATGAATGGACCACGAGCGAAAGAATCGGCAGAGAATGGAGAGTCAAAGGACGGTAACTTGGCGGGAAAAAATTCCAGGGAAAAATCGTGATTAACGATCAGGTTATTCCAATCGCGCGCAAACAATGCGCTAGTTTTCTTGTCATCGATTGAATGGAAGCGTTTGAGTGATAGCGAAGTGACGGAACTACTTGCCTTTTAATCATTTTAATATCGCGAAGGGTAAAGCAACAAAGAGAATTCGCCGATTTTAATTCGATTTTCAATATATTTCTCCTCTGTGCCAATTTACAGAATTATATCGTCTCGGTTAGGTAGTGAAATAACGTAGAATATTAAATACTCGATGATATTAGGCCAGGGAAAAAGAAATTTATTTAAAGTTACAAAAATAATGGATTTCTTTTCCCCTAACAGAATTATATTAGGCAGGAGAAAAAGTAATCCATTTAAAATTGTAAAAGTAATCCACTTAAAATGATGAAAATAATGGATTACTTTTTTCCCCGGCCTATTATTTGATTGGGGGAAAAGAAATGCATTATTTTTGTAATTTTAAATTCCTTTCTCCCCAGCCTAATATAATTTACTGTTGGGAAAAAAGAATTCATTAAAAATTGCAAAAAAAATCCATTATTCTTGTAATTTTTAATGTAATTTTTATACTTAAAATTTTTAATTTTTATCGTAATTTTAAATATTAAATAATTTTTGATAATAATAATCCATTATTCTTATAATTTTTAATTTTTATTCTTGTAATCTGCTTGGCCTAATATAATAGCAAAAGTGGTATATAAACAATTTAATTACACTTTAAGTTAACAAGTTTATATTATATATTACACTGTATAACAAATATATTTCGTACAAGAATAAGTAAATTTAATAACGACGAAGATTAAATACAATAGAATATATTAAAAATGTAATTAATATTAATCGCGTAGAGTAAAAAGATATATTCTGATTTTCTTCTGACGTTACTTTATTTTATTAACGTTATTATTAAATATATTCTTACACCTGATACTGCAACATAAACAGTTTAAACAATTTACAATTATTTCGCATTTATTCCCGCAGCTGAGATCGTGACAAACGCTTCCGCTTGTTAAATGACGAGAAAAATAACGAAAAATCTCCGTGGCAAATGTTAATTCAAACCCGAGGGGTACAAAGAGATGAAAAATATTTCCGTTCGTTCGTACATACTTTCCGACTTTCGGAAGGGGAAAAAGAATTAGTATCGCAGAGCGTATTCGATCAATTCAAGGGACTGAAATAATCCTCAATATTCCGACTGGCGTACCAGCCGTGGAATTTCCGTGGCGATGGTATTTTTGTTCAAACTCGGTCCATCTGTTGCACTTTAATAACAGAGAACGTATTATTGTTCGAATAGGAAACGCTTTTAAAATTTCAGTCTCTGACCTTTCCCGAGCGAAATCGTGGCAGCTTTTTCCACCCCCTCTCCCGCTCTCTCTCTCTGCTACCCTCTGCGTTTTAATTTTCCCTACAAATAAGTTAACGTTAATCCAGCGTGTCGTCATAACACACGAAACGTTGGTAATAAAATAGCAATATAAAAAGAACTAGTAAAATAGTAATTAATATCTAATACGTTAATCACGACAGTAATATCGATAAAAATTTTATAATAAACTAAATTATGAAGCGGTATAAATAATTTGAAAAAATTCACGGTCGCGAAATATTAAAAAATATTAAGTAATAATAATAAAAAATAATAATAAAGAATTAAATAACCTAAATATTAAAACATTAAAATATGAAGATAAATATCGAGGGTAACATTATCGTAAACGGTTAACGTGAAGAATTAGACGTCGGTGGTATTAAATAATAATAATAAAAAAGTAAATAATCGAAATATTAAAATATGAAAATAAATATCGAGGGTAATGATAAAATAAATGGATACCGGGAAGATCGGAGTTAGATAGTGGTAGCATTAAATAATAATAAAAAATTAAATAAACGAAATATTAAAATATGAAAATAAATATCTAGGGTAATATTAAAATAAACGGATAACTCGAAGATCGGAGTCAGACGACGATGGCATAAACGCGAAAGCTAATCCGGGGTAAAATTACATTTCATCGTGGAATATCTGGATGAGAACGAGATGACAACTGGTACCGGTGGAAGTCCGAAGATACGAGCCGCTGGTAATCCCACTTTTCTATCGATTGCCATTCAACCTGGCGTTACACCCGGCCGAAAGGTGGTTCGAATCCTTTCGTCACGAGTCATTTATCAGCCGTGCTCGTTTTATCATTTTAAGCCGGTAAGCTTTATGAGATACAGACGCCGCGAAATTGGACCTGGCAAATGAAGTTACATTGTGCTGCAACCAATAAATCTCACGATAAATCTTCCCGGGGACGAATGCGTCAGAAACGAGACACCGGGCCTGAGAAATTTTCTTATTCCGACTTTTATTGCCCGGTACGATTAAAATAAAACGCTCTAGCTTCTCGAGGATCGTGTAATATCGAGACAAGGGTAAACTCTGTGGAAAAATCGCTAGTAAGAATTTCTATTTTCATTGAAATTTTATTCAGACTTTAGTCGAGATTATAGACAGATTAAAAAATACTCGAGGCTTCTCATTGGTCGAGAGAGTCGAGATTAAACGTCGATCGAGAGAGGAAGAGAATCGTAGGCTCGTGTGACGCGAATTTTTATTAATTAATTGGTATTAATTAGTATAGATATTTAGTAGGAATTAATAGTTACTAATTAGTATCGATTAACTGATTTTTTCTTTTTTTAGCTAACAGTTATCAAGGTTACTAGTATAGAACATTTATTGTTCTTTAACGATTCCTATCGTTGCTAATACAAACTTGTACTATTCCGAATTTTTATATCGCTTAAATAAAAATAATAATTTTCAAATTTCGTATTAAAATCCTCCGTCAATTTTCTGTTAAATTGATATACACAGTGTTTATGATGTTTAGAGAAATAATTAACGACTTTTTTGTTTATTTTGTCCTGAAGAATTAGAGAGAATTCGAATCTTCGAAGAATTTAAGGGAAGGGATGTAAAAATTAATTTCTTGCAAGCGTAAGTTTTTCGAAACGACTATATCGATATAGTCATAGTGATACATCGACTGTATCGTTCAATTCTTGGTCTTTTATGATTCGAATTGGTAATTATGATTTATTCCACGGTGGAATTACCAAAAGCCACGTGGCAGGCACTAGGGTTGGCACTTCTTTCCCTTTCAACGGCGGTAAGAAAATTTATCGCGGCCCAAGAAGGGTTGTGGGTGGTTCTAAGGATTCCTCGGGGACCCGTTGCTCGTTTATCCAACGACAGAAAAGAATTTCTGATCCCACGGTCAGAAATATGATCGCAAAACTGACGGTGAACGTCGTTGATATTTAGACCCGTCACGATGGCGCGGCAAATCGTCCCTTTCGTTCTCAAATACTAGAAAAACCACCCCGCAAAGTGTCTGTACATATCGTTTTACCTTCACATTCCACGAGAAAAATTTACAGCTGCTCCTATACCTTCATATATCTTTAGTTTTCAATTTCTCCGCGGCTATTCGAATTACAGCTCTCTAATCTCGGTATTCCTGAACTTCTGATTTTAATCTCCAAAATTTGCGAATTTCCATTTCCATAAATAATTACCACTATCCGTATGCACGCGCGAATAATTATAATACGAGTTAAGCGAACGAAAGTTTGAGTAATCTGTTTTAATTCTTTTTTCATTAATTCTTCTAGTTTATGCGTTAATTACATAGAATTTGTTTATTATAATGTTCGCGAATATTTAGATTTTGATTTCCTAAATTTGCAAATTTCCATTCCAATAAATAATTACCCCTATTCGTATACACACGCGAATAATTATAATACGAGTTAAGCGAACGAAAGTTTGAATAATCTGTTTTAATTCTTTTTTCATTAATTCTTCTAGTTTATGCGTTAATTACATAGAATTTGCGTATTGTAATATTCGCGAATATTTCTACTTGAAACATTTTTCGTTTAATCTTCGAAACTTCGCATCGGGACACCTTGGTGAAATCTGTTCCAGTCTGTCGATGTCGATGGAATAATTTTTACGACGTTCTGAAGAATGTCGTAAAGAATTCCTCGTATTTCCTTCCGGAAAGGCAACCGGACCTGGCGATGCAAATTCGCTGCGCTTTTCTCTCGAAATTCTGCCTTAACGTATGCAAACAAACAAACTTACCCGACGATCCCTCGGCCGTGAGGCGAAGATTTCTCGTTAACATGCATCTCCATCTAATCATGGAATTTTCTCATTAGAGAAGGCTCTCCGTTCTTCTCTTCCTTTTCCTCTCTCTCTCTCTCTCTCTCTCTCTCTCTCTCTCTCTCTCTCTCTCTCTCTCTCTCTCTCTCTCTCTCTCTCTCGTTTAAAAGGGAGAAAAAGAGGGTTGGAAGAAAAAGGAATCGTATACGCAGACGTGAAAAGAACATCATTAACGGTTTGTATTTTTGTTTCTTCTAGCTGGTTGTTGCCTCAATAGATATATATAATCAGTCTAGGATAATTAAACGCGATACGAGATGTTAATACTTCCGTAATTACCAGAGGACCAAATTATCCCGAAATATTATAATACGTCTGGGTAGTTTTTAAGCATAATAAGCGCTGCAGGCGAAAAATTCCCAGGTACCAGTGTTCCTCGACATCTTTCTCGTTCCTCCGTTTCCATACGAATTTCAAATTCACATTCGCGATGGACAGAGTAGTATCTGATAATGCAGAAGCTGGTTTTACCAGCCAGTTATTTATTTCGTTATTCTCTGACGTAAAATTAAGCAACAAAGTTTTTAACTGACGTAATTACGCGTAAACCAAGTGCAGATAAGCTAACAGGTAGCAATCTAGGAAAAAAGATACAATTTTGTTACAAAATTTCAGAATATTGGCAAAGTTTTGAAAGGACCTTTGAAAATTTACGAGTGATAGCAAATATTTTAAACTTGCAGCGTAGTTTTTAACTTGGTATTGCTTTTCAGAAATTTTTCTCCGTGGTTATGAACGATCGCGATTTTATCGAATTATCGATTCCATTAATTATTAATTTTTTATTTTAATAGTCAATAATTTAATAAATTTTCTAATAGATTTACACCGTGAACAACGTTTGCAAATTATAGGTGCATTTTAATAAGTATAGTATATAAGTTCAAGTAGTAGAGAATAATTTAATAACTTTTTCACTTTTATTATAAATTTACATTGCGAACAATTCGTTATTAATAATATCAATTTCGTGTTAATAATAAATTTGATAATTTACACGTGTTTTATAAAGTAAGACTCTGTCATACATATAAGTGTGTGAAAATATTAGAATTTCTTCTATATATTTGCGTAAAGCGAAATATTACAAATAATCGTGGAAAGTTCCCTTCGGCCACTCAGCTTTCAGATCGGCAGGAGGAGTTGGCTTTATTTTAAAAAGAATTTCGTCTGCGGTTGTTTAAACGTCGTAGGAGTAACATAGATTTCGAACGAGACGAAAGGACAATATTTGGCTGGGGAACATTTTAGAAATGGCAGATTCAGAACGCGGCTGTGTGTAACCGTGAGAGGGAATCCTCTTAAGAACCGAGACTGCGAGTAAGAGTTAAGAAAGAAAGTTCAGAGGGAACTCTTAACGAAAGTTCGGAGAAAGAGTTTCCACGGCAGAGTTTAGCGAACGTATTTAGAGAGTTATTTGCATCTCGCCTTGTTTTTGCGTGCGACATTTTTTTTTTGCCAGGCAGAAATCTTCGCATGTTAATTTCTCATGCTCATTGTCTACTTATTTCGAATATTAACTAAATTATTTCATTATCATAGATTTTATGCGATTGAAATTTTATATATGATCGTGGAAGGAAAAATAGGAGAAGAGAGGAACAGAAATAATAAATATGATTTGTTTTCAGTATTTTTAAAATATCAGCTATGATATTAAACGATTGAACTTTCGTTGCAAATATTTCCTAGTTAAATTATTTATCATCAAATCTCATTCGTCCCTTTATGTTCCCACTTTTGTCTCCTTATTTCGAATGTTAACTAAATTATTTCATTATCATGGAATTTATGCTATTGAAATTTTGGGTGATCATGGAAGAGAAAATAGAAGAAGAGGGAAATAAAAATAATAAATACGAGAAGTTGTTTTCAGTGTTTTAAAAATATCAATCATGACATTGAACGATTAAACTTTCGTTGCAAATATTTCCTTGTTAAATTATTTATCAGGTATATCAAATTTATGTTATTTTTATGTTATTTTCTTTATTATTTTGTTACATGCTTATTAAAACAGCAACAATATTTTTTATCGTACCTGAGAATTTGCTATTCCGTATAGTCAATCTAAAAAAATTTGCTACTTTCTTTATTTATGCACCATCTCGTTCCTCTTTCGCGAATTCTCTTCCAAATAAATCCTCTTTCCAGCCATTCTCTGGCAGGGCAAAAACGTTGAGGCGTAGATTGTATTCATTGGAAATTTATCAGAATCGTGGTAAAATATTTGAAGTCGTTCCAAAGGACCACCCCGGTGGACTTTCTACGTCGCGAGGCGAATTTTGCACGAAACATTTCGCGAATAGTTCTGCGGTTCAACGAATGCTTGTGATCGGTAATTTGCAGTGTAAGCAGGCTTCCTGTAACTGTATTGGAGTTTGAAAGCGAAGAATACTTTTTACCCGCTATTCCGAAAACGGTATTTCTCGTTGATACGAACTATTGCCGAAATTTTTGCAGCGGAATAACGAGAAGGAAAAATTCCAACCGTTTGCAAATAATACTCGTACAATATTCCTCATATATGAAACGTGAAAGCTGCAAATCAATGAAATCGACGAATTTGTCATTGCTGGATATTTTCGCGATTATAAATATATATAGTTAAATATCTTTTCCATTTAGATTTTTTGCATTGGAAATTTCACCGATGAAATTATTGTAAACAATTTTCGTTTAATTTTCGCGTATCCTTCACCGTGTTTAATTATTAATTTTCGAATTACATAATTTAATGGAAAATAAAGTGTCACCGATGGATATTTTTGTAATTACAGCCGTGTGTCTTCGAGATATTTTTAATTCCAATTCATCTTGAAAGTGTATAAATATTTTTATAATTACAGCTGTATATCTTCGAGATATTTTTAATTCGATACTTCGTGAAAATGTATAAATATTTTTGTAATTTCAGTCGTGTGTCTTCGAGATATTATTAATTCGAATTCTTCTTGAAAATGTATAAATATTTTTGTAATTACGGTTATGCGATTATAATACTCGGAATAATTTTCAGTTTGGATTGGAAATGTCAGCGTAATTTCAGTCGCGTCTCGTGGAAAATTTTCTAAGCTCGGATCGAATGAAAATAAGGAAGCCAGCACAAGGTTGCAATTACACTGCATAAAATAGTTACAGAAATAACCGGTGCAGGATTTGTTCATTTAATGGCTAGCAAACCGTTTAATCCAGCCAAGGATTTCCAGAAATTTAATTTCTCCACTCGTTTATAAACGAAACTTCGATCAGTCGCTTCGACAAACCGAAGTTTCTTATTCAGAATTTCTTTTTGAAAATCAACATCTCCAGATCAGAAATTTGCAATCAAGTTTCGCAAAGCTTCTGAAGTTTTTCGGAAATTGAATTTTTCTAATGCAAAAAATACAAAACGTTGATTGTTATTCGTTATATATATACATATTGTAATTAATTCGCGAAATTTTGCAAAAATTTGTAGGTTAATAATGCATAATGGTAACGTGTATTTTCCTGATTCACTTTTATCGATCCACTATAGGCTTCATGAATATTTGAATCGCATCACTGAAACATTTTTCAGACCACCTACCCTACCTGCAAAAGATCAATGATTTTCAACCAATCCTGATATCTCTTTCTACACGTTAACTTCGCTTTATTATTGGTCGCTCGTGGTTTCCAACAATTTCCGAACTTCTTCCAATCGCAGATCTAATGAAGAATTAATTAACTCTGTAATTTCCAATCATCTTCAACGCTGTAACCATTAAACTCTTCGACTCGCAAACCGAATCATCTTCTTCATCTTCGTTAAATCGCCTGTCCTCGATTACCTACAGCTGCTGCATATTTCAAACCTTTCTCCATATTTTCACGCCGGTATCTTCTCCATCTCGAAGATCCTTTGTCAAACTCAACTGTCTGCAACTCGATACGAACTAAATATTTGCCTCTAAACAGGTATAAACACGCTGGAATATTTTTGAATTATACGATTAATTATTCTTCCGCTGGAAAATTTAAACGACGTATTTGCGAATCTTGGATGTTTCCACTAGGTTTATTTGAAAGATTACTAAAATTATACGTTATTAACAGATTTAATTAATTTACATCAAGTTAGTTAATATCGCGATTATTTTCAAATTAAACTCATCATTTGTTTTTTAACACTAAACGTATATCGGTCTTTTGCATCTACCTATTCTTACCATGAATATAATTACCGGTAGATAAAGAATTTTTCGCTATAAATATAAGCTAGGAGAAAAGGGAAAAGCGAGAAATTGAATAATCAGATGATACACGAATTTACAAAAATTTTGAAAGTAGTCATTTGACTTCGTTTGGTACGTTTAGTGTTAAAGAAAATAAATTAGCAGAGTTTCCGTAGAAATAGGTATACAGAGCGAGAAATAGAATAATCAGATGATACACGAATTTACAAAAATTTTGAAAGTAGTCATTTGACTTCACTTGGTACGTTTAGTGTTAAAGAAAATAAATCAGCAGAGTTTCCGTAGAAATAGGTATACAGAGCGAGAAATAGAATAATCAGATGATACACGAATTTACAAAAATTTGAAAGTAGTCATTTGGCTTTGCTTGGTACGTTTAGTGTTAAAGAAAATAAATCAGCAGGGTTTCCGTAGAAATAGGTATACAAAAAGCGCTAGTAAACTTAGCGTTAATGATAATTAATTTATCATGACCAGACATATGGGATCAAGAAGCAGGTTCTCGTGGATAATGGGCAAGTAGGCTAATAGATCATTCGATTAACGTTGACTGACACGAGAATATGGTACTCGGAGTGAACTTGATTCAGATGGACACACGCGACAGTATAGGGAAAATTCAACTTTTCGAAATAAAAGGAAAATTCCTTTCGTTTATTTAAACGTCAGGAAGGACACGCTTCGAGACAGATGGACGTTGCACGTAAGAAGAGACCGCCTGGGAAAAGAAAGAGGCGTAGTTCCTTTTTGCTTCTTGGTCTTTTGTTAATTTTTGCTGAAATCTAAAGAAAAGAATTTTGCCTGCCGGAGTATAGAGGAAGAATTTTATCGTGCCGGGCTTTGCAGAATCTTCCCAGAGCTGAAAGAATTTTTTAGAACTTTCCGCTTTGTAACAGTGGACCCCCGATCGAACTTTTATTTGAAACTACGATCGATATATTACACAGGGTTTTAACAAGGGCTGGAACTTTCCAAGTACTTAGAAACATAAATAATTAAAAAAAACATTTTTCTTATAGGAATTTAATTTCGAAGAAATTAGGAAGAAATTAATATTCTTCATATTTCGTGTCAATCTGTCGTGTCTAGTATCTTACATTTTCTTTTAATTAGTAGAATGTAAATTAAAATAATAAATTAAGAAAAAAATAAATACTCCCAAGGTATTATTTTTACCGAAACTAGTCGAAAGTTCCAATTTGAATCGTTTCCATTTTAACTCGAAGCATTGGACGATTTTTTGGCTACCGAAAGGTAGAAATTCACAGACTTTTTGGTATAAAATTGACGTTGTTCTTTCCGTAGGACTCGGAAAATTTCGGAACTTAGGGAAACATAGTCTTTAAAATCTTACACCACATTTTCCAACTTTTCTCATTCCAAATCAACGATCTCAGTGTAATCGATAGCAATGATTCGTAGGTCCTAGAAAATTTCGAAAATTAGGGAAACACGATTTCTAAAATCTTATACCACACTGTCCAGCCGCTTCCATTTCAAAACAACGATCTCAACGTAATCAATAACAGTCATCCGTAGGTCTCAGAAAATTTCGAAAATTTCGAGAAATATTCGAGATTTGACCACAAACCTAACGAAACACAAAGAAACCGTCCTTCTCCCTTGAGAATACAAAACAGAACGATCCATACCACACAAACGATTACAATTTCCGTCTCATTCTCCTCGATTATCTCGAAAACCTTCTCAACCACCATCATCTATCGTTTCTTCGAAAGTTACCCCGTAATCTCGAGGACCCGGTGGGAACCCGTAGACAAACTTCTTTCATTTCAAACCAACGATCTCAGTATAATCGGTTGGAATGATCCGTAGGTCTCAGAAAATTTCGAAAACTTCGAGAACCCAAGTGATATTTCGAGATTCGACCACAAAACTAACGAAACACAGAAAAACCATTTTTCTGCCTTGAGAATACAAAACAAAACGACGCATATCACACAAACGATTACAATTTCCGTCTCATTCTCCTCGATTATCTCGAAAACCTTTTCAACTCCCATCATCTATCGTTCCTTCGAAAGTTACCCCGTAATCTCGAGGATCCGGGTAGTACCGGTAGCTCGTAGGTGGTGTGCGATTTGTCGGTGGTAGGCCAGATGAAAACATTTCTGGTGATCCGTAAACGGTGCGCGGCGTGCAAGCGCCGAGAGCTACCCCCGTGGGGGGGTTGCGGTGGGTGGCGGAACTACAGGGTGGCCAAGAGCCACAGTTGGTTGCGGGCTGTCGTCCTGAGCACATTACGCGTCTTCGACCTCCGCCACGCGACCTCGTGCATCATCTCCCGGTGCGATTGCGTGATCGACCGCCCTCCGCCCTCTCGACACGTGTGCGAAAACCTCTCTCTTCCTCTCCTCCTCTCTCTCCTTTCTCTGCTCTCGTGAACACCGAAGAACAAACTCCATCGGCTCGTCTCGACCATGCCAAACAAGAGGATCGTGCTGTTCGCGAACGGTTGACCAGGGTGCCGAAGTTGGAACACAAAGAATTCTCTGTGAACGCTAGTTAGAGAAGCAGACATGTCCGAGCTGCGGTTATGACCAACACCTCTCTCTAGATCCTCCAGAATTCATCCCTCGAGTTCTTCTACAGGCGAACCACGCTAATTGGAATTCCTAATGACCGCGGAGGCACGCGGAAGAGGTCGAAGAGGGAATCCCGGCGCGGTCTCCTTCGAACGCTGAACCACCGGGGAAAACTCGAAGCCTCGACTTCGCAGTGACTAGATCGATCCTCGGGAACCTTCGTGGAACACGTAAAAGGAGAGATAGAGAGAGTGAAGGGTGCGTTGGTGGAGAAAAAGGTGGCGAAAAAAGGTAGAGAAAAAGGTGGCGAAACGAAGGAGAAGAAGACAGGGGACGAAATTGAATCGCGGCCGATCTCCGGATTTAGACAGGCCGTGAAAGCGGCGCCGCGACGGAATAGCCAGATCTTAAATGTCAAAGGAGACGCGTCCCCGCGGGAACTTTCAATTAAAATTTTATCCCGCCGGGATAACGGTCGCGGCTCGGTGAAACGTAATCCCGCGGTTAAACACGCGGCCCGTGGCCAGGATAATTGAGACAAGCCCGTGGAAATCGCGCCGGTCGCTTTATTAAACCGGATCATCGATCGGTCCTGGAAGAATTAAAAAAAAAAGACGAAAACAAGAGGAGGAGAAGAAGAAGAAGAAGAAGAAGAAGTCGTCTGTCGGAAATCTTACACATCCCGACGAAATTCCTCTATTGGAAAACGCGTGGAATGGAGACAATATAGAGAAAGGAGTGGTCACACACACGCGCACACATGTGCGAGCCGAAACAATCTCGCGGAGCCGGGAATCGAATGGGTAGAGGAAGAAAATAGGAGAAGCGATCCCCGCTCGGCTTGCCGTCAGTTCGATCGCGAGATTCCGGCAACGATAAGGCAGAAGAAGCAGAGGAACACGGTGGATGTCGGGACGAGGCTGAGGATCGGGTGTAAAAAATTTACGAGATCGCGAAAGGTCAGAGGATCCACTCGGATAATTCCCTCGATAATCGCCTCCTCTTCTCCTTTCGTTTCGTTTCTTCTCGTCGGTTCGGCGACAGATTCTGGCTTCTCCAGGAAAATCGACGAAAGAAAGAAACGGAGGTTCCTAGGGAATCTCGGCAGAGTTGCGTTTTCTCGATGGAACGAGAGAAATAGAAGAACGGAGCGTTTGTAACGCGATATCGAGGAAAGTCCCGGAGCTCTGGTACACGAAACGGTACTTCCCCTTGGTTTTATCTCGACACGGTAAACACGAGTGACAGAGGAGTCTGCGAGAGTCGGCGGTCGAGAAGATAAGCTCGGCGGAAATCGTCGGGAAAGCGTCGGGAAAGCGTCGGGAAACCCTCGGGAGCGGTGTGCTGCACCGGCAGGATCGAATGCTGGCTGTCCGATGTCGCGTCGTGTCGCGACGATCGACAAGAGGATCCGGGACTGGCCGAGAATGCCAATCTCGTCGAACAGGCTACTGTGGAAAAGCAAGAGGTGTAATCCGGTTAAAAGAGTCTCGAGGTGAGCCTGGACGTTGAGAACGAGAGTTCGGTGGAAAGGAAAAAGGCGACAGCAGGCGCAGTTGGCACGTGTCTCTTCTCCAAACTTCTCGAGTCAGCGTTTCGTCTTCGTTGCGTCGATGATTCGTCAGTCGAAGGATGAAGATGGTTTCTTTCTCACCTAGGAGTTTTTTTTGTTAACGGTGATTGTCCTGTGGATCCTCGAATTCTCAAAGTTTCGACTAATTCACGAATAACGAGAGATTCGCGTTGGTCCGGTGCGTTTCGGAAGATCGAGGTTTCTCTCTCACCTAGGAGTTTCTTTCGTTAATTGTGATTATCCAGTGGATCCTCGAATTTTCGAATTCTCGAATTTTTGAATAATTCGCGAGTAAGAAGAGAGTTGCGTTTACCCGGTTCGTTCCGGAAGAAGAGAGTCGGTCGACGAAGGAAAGGAGTTTCTTTCGTAAATGGTGATTATCCGGTGGATCCTCAAATTCTCGAATTCCCGAATTCTCAAATTTCCGAATAACTGGCGAATAACGAGAGATTCGCGTTGACCCGGCGCGTTCCGGAAGAAGCGAGTCGATCAACGAAAGAAACCATATCGAATCGAAGCGTGGTTCCTCTCTCGCGTTTCTCTGGTCAACGGTGATCATCCAGTGGATCCTCGAATTCTCGAATTTCCGAATAATTCACGACCAACGAGAGATTCGGGTTGACCCGGCACGTTCCGGAAGATCGATTCGGTCGATGAAGGAAACCGTTTCGAATCGAAGCAGGACCGATACACATCGCGGTGGGACAGCCTGGAAAATAAGTGGGATAACGAGTGAATCTGAAGGAAAGAGGAGCGAAAAACAAGGAGATATCGAAGAGTGGTCTGGTCGGGAAAGAAGAACGGGGAGTCGGATAAGAAAGCGTGGTGGAGGGAGGTTCGTGGACGGTTCTCGAGGAGGAGAAGAAAAGTGTTGCCAGTTTCCGCGCGGAATCGGGACCCGCGATCTTCCCCGTGAATTATGGTCGCTCGCGATTCATCGGAATTACGATGAGAAGAAGCCATCTTCCACGGAGACTGATCCTCCGGTTTTTCCGCCGATAAGACCGCTGATTGCTCAGAGCCGATACAAATTGCGCGGAGAAGACGCTCTAACTGCGGATCGATCATCTCTCGTTCGAGGATTAAAGCGGTTAAGGGACCGGAACTCCGAAATCCATCATCGACCACGGCTGTAGAAAGCCCGCAGAAAGAGCCGGGCTTATTTTCGGATTAATTATTCTTTCCTGTTTTCTCACCCGGAACAGCGTTCTCGGAGAAACACGAGGTCGCGAGTTCGGGCTGGAAAGCTCGCAGAGCGAGTCGGATTTGAAATTAATTATCCGTTTCTCCGATTCCTCGTAGATCGCGATTGTACTCGCTGTAGAACACCGTACGAAGGCTTTAGAGGATAATCCCCGGTGTTTGCTAGTGAGCTTGAATTTTGCAATCGAATCCAACGATCTTCGAAGCCTCGTCTCCTCGCGACACGCGCGCCAACCATCGAAATATTCCAGGAATATTAACATCTCACAGTGTACCAATGCCCAGTTTCGTCGATTTTCGTATTAATCCTACCGAGTTGAAATTTTTAACACTGGTTTAATCTCAGGCTACTCCTTAGCTGTTAAAGAATCATCGAAGTGTACCGCAGACAGAATAGTGTCCTTGCAGTGCGTCCGTCAAACACGAATTAAGTGTCTCGCGAAATTGTGGTTGAAAGAGCAATACATCCCATATTATCTCCCAAAAATTCTCGTTAACCATCAAATTCCCTAAAAAAGTCTCGATTATCGAACGAATCGAGTGTTCTATCAGGAAAACTTACGAATCTCTTCTTCCCTGCCATTTTGCACCATCTTTAAATAATTCCAAACTTAATTCTACTAACCTCGCGATCCAAACAGTGTCTAAACACCGTAACCCAAGTGTTTCATCGAGTATCCGATAAAAGATACACCTTTCAAACCTCGTAACCCTTTCCAAAGTGTCTGCAAAATCCAAACAGTGTCTGATAATCTCAAAGGAAAAAGTGTCTCGATGATTGGTGATGAAAGAAATCTGTCTATCTCGATCCTAACCTTACGATTCATTCCACGTCCCTTTAAATCATCATCGAACGTATTATCCCGTCATCGAAGTGCAGGAAAGAATGCCTCCAGCGCTCAAATAGTGTCTAAACTCTGCAAATCGCGGACGTAAACGAGCGTTGGTCCAGAAAGGAAGTCGCGGTGTAATCGCGAGTCATTCGGTCATGGAAATGCAGGGAAGAATGCCCGGAGGAGTGAAATAGCGCGTAAACTTTGTTTAAACGTTGTTTAAACTCTGTAAGTCGCGGTCCTGACCGTGCGTTTATCGACAGAGAAAGGAAGTGGCGGAGTGATTACGAGTTATTCCGTCATCGTCATCGAAATGCAGGGAAGAATGCATCCAACGTTGATATAACGCGTAAACTTTGTCTAAACTTTGTAAATCGCGGTCTTGACCGAGCGTTGGTCAAAAAAGAAAGGAAGTAGTGAACTGATCACGAGTTATTCCGTCACCGTCATCGAAATGCTGATAAGAACGCGTCCAACTCTGAAATAACGCATAAACTTTGTCTAAACTTTGCAAATTGCCATCTTGACCGAGCGTTTATCGACAGAGAGAGGAAGTGGTGGAGTGATCACGAGTTATTCCGTCACTGTCATCGAAATGCAGGGAAGAATGCATCCAACGCAGAAATAACTCGTCAACTTTATCCAAACTTTGTAAATCGCGGTCTTGACCAATCGTTAATCAAAAAAGAAAGAAAGTAGCGAAGTGATCACGAGTTATTCCGTCACCGTCATCGAAATGCAGAGAAAAATGTATCCAACGTTGAAATAGCGCGTATAGTTTTCAAGTGTGGCGCTTGACCTGAAGAAAGGAGGAACTCGTGGTGCAGTGATCGCAGAGCAGAGAAGACGACCATGGACAAAAGCGAGGAGCGTGTGTCGGTGGGTCAGGTGAACGGAAGTCGCAGGTTGAAGAGAGCCTCGGGATGCTGCACGCTGTTATGCTAGGTAGCGGCCCGGGTCGAGGGAGACACGAATGGTATCCGGGATTTTATCTGCAACGTCGACGACTTGGCTGCAGGATGAACCGCGGGGAACAGGAGACCCTATTCAGGCAGAGCAGGCAGCTCACGAGGATCGTGCCGTCTCACGAGGATCTGGTGCTGAGCGTGCTGAAATCGCCCATCAGCCAGCACCAGCAACAGCAACGACAGCAGTATCATCCTACGCACCATTCTCACGAGCACCATGTTAACTGCCAAGGTCACCAGAATCATAAGAAGTGCATGCATTCAGGTATAACCGCGGTGACTGGCGAGAAGTCGGTTTCTATGATAGGTGGATCTTGGGCTGCTCTATTACGGGATCACGAAGTTCATGGGGACCTAGGTTTTCGATGCTTTCAATTTTCTTCTTCGTTTTCTTATTTTTACTTTTATTTTTTCTTTCCTTTCTTTATTAGGGAAATTATTATTTTGGGAAATTAGGAGTGTTATTTCGTTGTTATAAAATAATAGAGTTTATTCGGAGATGGCTGTCAAATTATTCGAGGAGTTTATCAAGAAATTTTCTCTCATCTGCGCTAACCTGTTGCAACGACTGTATATAGTCTAGATCGATCTAGATAATTTTTTGGATTAGGTTAAGTCATAGAGGATAGATTAAGGTCTAGGTTGATCTTAATTGACGATGATTAGTGGAGAAGGTTGCTACGTGACTTTTAAAGATTTAATAGAAATTTCTCTGGATCACTTGAAGTTTGGAAAAGTTTCGTTATTCGATAAGTTAATGCGAATGTTCTTTTAATACAAAGAAATTTTAAGATGAGGATGAATCATGACACTTATTAAGTAGAGCCACGCGAATGAGATTGGATATATAGTCTGGTGGTACCGCGATGGACGTTGCGAAGCTCAGAGGATCCATAATTAACCCTAATGTCGAATTCAATGGATATTCCGGTTTTTTATTCGATAATTCTCTGAGTTGCATCACGAGTATTAACGCGATTAGCGATGGACGTGATTCGAAGGTTGTTAAACCTTATGTGTATCGTCATTAGGTCGATCTTAATTGATGTCGATTAGTGGCGAACGGTTCCTTGAGAAAACTCGTGTGTGGGATTCGAATAATTAGTAGATTGTGTCCCAGCGTCTCGGCGTTTCGACCTTTTTTATCCTTCAGCGTTTCAACGTCTCGGCGTTTCGACGTTTTCATCTTTCGACGTTTTTATCTTTCATCTGTCTCAGAGTTACGCGCCTCAAATGAATAAGATAAGGACTAAGGTATCCGAAATTCGCAAGAGTTTAAAAATCGCGGCACCAAAGGAGTATCGAATGTCCACTCACGAGGCGTGAAAGACAGACTTTAACCGAGAAGATCATAACCATAACCATGACTTTAACCATAACAGATCATTGACAAGCAGTTGTCAATGAGCGTCGTATATGATGGTCAAGCTTCCAGGTGTCATCGTGTTTTACCTGAGGTGCAGGAATATGGTATTTTCCAAGGAGTAATATTTCCGAAACGGTATTTCAAGGATTAACAACGACATATATGAAATAATTTCGTTCTGAATTCGCTGTTTAAATTTGGACTTTGATTAGGATGTTCTTTTTGTATACCTATTTTTACGGACACCCGTCAAACTTAAGGGTAAAGGAATCCACATATTTTCTGTGAAACACAAACGATGAGCTCAATTTGAAAACAATCGCAACATTAACAGACTTGATATAGGTTAATCAAATCTGTTAATATCGTATAATCGGAGCAACTCATCCGTCAAATTGACGAGTCCCGTAAATCTAGTGTTAATAATATCGTTTACTCCGAGTTGGTTCTCAGATTATTCGAGTAGATTATCAAGAAATTTCTTCCAGTCTGCGCTAACCTGTTGCGAGTAGAAATATGGAATAAATTTGTTCTAATTCGAAGTTAAATTTCGCGATAAATCGGATTATATTTAAATACTCGAAAATTCAGGCTTGGATTTTTCGAATTGTCACGACGCGTGACAGGTGGCAGAAGTTTTGCCGCTATTAGCGATATATCGCTGGAGTAACTGGCGTTCGAACAGCTGGGAAATAAAATCTCTCTGTCTCGTTAGTTTGGAGCAGGCAGCGTGAGCACAATCAAACTTGTACACGTGAATTCTGGCTATCTTTCGCAAATAGACTGCGTCAGCGCAGTTTGACCGACTTTGAGAACGTTCCCTATAGAAAACTTGCCCTGACTATTTTTCCCAAATATTCGTTAGATACCGCCTTCAATTTCATATTCGTGCGACAAAGGATATATCATGCAGAAGTCGCTTCACCGAATTAGACAACCTCTAAAGTGTCACGTGTCTCGATTCAAGAGGGACAGGCACACGTGACGGAGAAAAAATAATTTGCAATTAGACTAAGTAGGCGAAATTTGAGGATAATCGCACTTTACAATAATAACACTCGATTACTTTTAATTCCAAGCATCGTTTCGATTACGAATCTTAAATTCCGTAAATAAAATCTGTCGTTCGCAGATTTCAAAAATTGATTGAAACCGCGGCACGTAGAATTCATATCGAAAACATTCAACGACAACATCTCTAAAATGGAAAAGAGCAATGTGTGACGTTTCTCTTTATACACATAGATAACAACGGTTCTATAAGCAATAAAAACATAAATTTTCCCACAAGTTAAGTCGTTATAAACACCTGTGTTATTTCGTTATAATTTCCTTCAATTTTATAACATAACGCGTTTATTCCGTTTCCATTAAACTACAGAAAAAAAACTGTGTAGATTTCCAAAATTAAGGTACAAACTTAAAGGGTTTAAACAAATCAAAACGTGTCAAGCCTTTGTATTCCCTTCGATACAGGACTCTATTTTCAGATACTGTTTTCTCATGCCGTCGTTTCTTATTGCAAATTATCAATCGGTTTAATTTTTTCGTCCTCGAAAACGATCGGAAAGCCTCTTAGCCCGTGGTCGGGGTTAAAACGGGGTTCGATCGGCTCGACGAATTATTCAGCCTGATTCGGACGTGCCGGTTGCTGTGTTTCTTGCCGTTCTTAATCCGCAGGGTGGCAGGATGAAAAGAAAAAAGGGAGGGAATGGAAATATCAAAGGGTATGCGCGTTCGCCGTTTGAAAGTGCCCCATAAGCCGGCGCGATGGCTTTTAGGCGAGTCTCGTTTCACAGCTCGGTGGAAACTAGGCAACGAGCCGGTGATTTTTACCTCCTTGCCTCGTATTATACCGAGCAGCTCGGATAGGAAGTCGTGGAGAGTAATCTTCTTTTAAAAAGGAACTGATTTCGCGAACACGCGATATGGGCCAACTTGTTTTGTTTTCGTTCAGACGAACGGCAGATTTTCTTTCGCTCTTCCGTTTCCGGGGTTTATCCGCCTTTTCCTTCCTTTCTCCCCTTTCTTCTTTTTTTTGGGGGGATTTTTAGTTCTCGAATTTAGGAGGCAAGGCAATTTTTGTATATCTTCATTCTCTCTTTCCATTTTATTTTCTTATCTTTCTGTTCGGTTCGGTTTCCAGCAGAATTTTCTTTATGTCTTTTCGCGATCGTTACTTGGAAATTGTTTTTCTCCTTGCTTTTATAACTGTACGTATCTGAACAATCTCCTTTTTATTCGAACCGGAGGAAATTTCGCTGGTTCTTTCCAGATCGTTCGTTAAAAATTAGAAAATTTAATAAAGCGGTCTACGTTATATATCTTTTTCCTTTTTCTCCTTTTATTAATTTAGTTTAAAATAACGTGGTGTGAAATAACTGATAAACTTGTTTTTTTCTTATTTTGACTTAGACCACTTTCATAATTATGGGCACAATCATTTTTTTTTCTTTTTTTTGCTATATGTATATCTTTATTTCCCTTTTTTGATTCGGAAAAAAGGAAGAATTTCTGTTAAGGATTATATACATATCTTTTTCAAATTATTTTTGGTTTAAATAGTTGTTTGGAGATTATTTAACTAGTAAAGTGTCTTTTTTTTTTTTTTTTTGGTAAAGTAGAATGATGGGTACCGTGTTTCGGGTTAAATGTATTTTATAATTACCAGATGCTTGGGATTAATGGAAAAGAAAGATTATCAGTCAGATTAAATGAGAACGATGCTTTCGCGGATTATAAAATCTTTAAATAAGCTGTATTCTCGGGCAGCAGGGAATTTCGGAGCTAATTCATTTGACGATACAGTGACAAAATTCCATAGCATTTAATTGTTAAGGAACGTATTCCGATCGTTTCCAAGCAACTTCGCGGATTTCCCGTTTTTGTTACTCTTTTCTATGGAGCAACCGTTTTCAATCTCTCTGAACGAGATGAAATATTTGAAAGTATCGTGATTCGCGTCGATGTTGTTATCCGCGGGAAGAAAAAGATAAGTTAAACGGAGATTGAAATAAACTATTAACCCAGATTCGATTTCGCGGTTCAATTTTTTTATCAATCTTTTCATTCGTCTTTCGAATTCTAATAAAAGCTCGTGTTGCAAATTTCACGTTACATCGAATTGCGTTTGCTTTCAAAATCTTTGTATATCCTTCATCCCTTAGGATAATTTTAATTTCAACCTTTTATTTTAAAAGACGAAATAAACAATTACTTTGTACTCAAAAGTTAGATCGAATTACGTTTACTTACTCGCAGAAGTTAGAAAACAGATAATAAACAATAATTCCAGATTATTTGTATATTATTCACCCCCTAAGATAATTTTTACTTTAAAAAAAGGAAGTAAACAATTAAGCATTTTTTACTCAACAGTACGTGGATCTTTTTAAACATTGAAACTATTCCTTTCTCAAAATCAGCGCGGCCTCCACCCAATCCATTTTACTCGGAACAATAACACCGACAATGAATCAAAATGGCAATTTCACCTGCTCCACCCCTTATCCATTCAATCAGAAGTCATCCATTTTCGTCTGGTTGCCTCGCAGCTGACTATAATTTCCTAAATCTTTCACGATCAGCCAAAGATCCCGGGCAATTTCGCCGGCGAACAGGGGATAACTGTGATAAACCACTCTCCCCGTCGCAGGAATATCCTATTCTCGGGTTAAAAATAAACAACAACAAGGGGGATGTTCCCCTTGGTAGATTGTTGGTAGGGAGAGATGGCTTGTTGTCTCGATCGGTGAGTGAAACACGGTTGATCCTCGATCCTCGACGCGCTGCGATTCGTCATGGGAGATCAGAGAGCTTTCGTCGGAACGCAGACACCCCCTATTAATAGGGTGGCAAGGGAGTTATATTTATTTGCAATCGATAAGCTCGTAGACGTCTTTTGTTGCCGCGCGATTCAACCATCTCTTTCCACGCTTCACAGAGTTCATCCACGTTCAAAGTGTTTTGCATACCGCCACTTACGTGACGCAGCGGGAAATTTTCCCTCCCACCCCCTGCAAGCTCGACAGATTTCCTCTCCGTGACTTTGGAAGTTTACCAGAGACCACAGACGATTGTTTGTATATTCCAGAATTTTCAAGATGATGGTACAGGTCATAGCAGGTCGTTCAGAAAGAGATTTCGGTGTCTTTAGTCAGAAATAGTAGTAGTCGTTTCCTTTGGAATTTAAATAATTTTGTTTTAAATAAGATTTAATACACACATACGTGTTATTGTATATAAAGATCGGTCAGAAAGAGATTTCGGTGATTTTAGTCTGAAATAGTAGTCGTTCCTTTTAAAATTTAAATAATTTTGTTTCAAATATTGTTTAATACTTAAATACATGTTATTGTATCTAAAGATTAGTCAGAAAGAGATTTCGGTGTTTTTAGCCTGAAATAGTAGTCGTTCCTTTTAAAATTGGAATAATTTTGTTTCAAATATTGTTTAATACTTAAATACGTATTATTGCATCTAAAGATCGGTCAGAAAGAGATTTCGGTGTTTTTAGCCTAAAATAATAGACGTTTATTTAGTATTTGGTTATTTAGTTATTTAGTATTTCCTCGCATTTAGGGAATTTGCTGGAAAAAAGCTGGGCAGAGAAACGGAATAAAAAATGAGGCCGATTATAAGGTGTTAGAATAATAATTTATTACAGCTACTCATTCCTCGTATTTGGAAATTTACATTAATCAAGGGTGAATATACAGTCTGAATATTTGTGTACCCAATTCTCCTTTAATTATGAATTCCATTTGCTTCTTAAAGTACCTGGCAAAAGGATTAGGTAGAAGCTCACGGAATAATAAAAACGCGAATTAAGGATCTATTTAAAACAGAAATACTTTATAATTACAAATCGGTTGTCGGAGGTTCTGCCATACAATACCCGATACTACGATATTAATTTCACGTGTCTCGAATTTGTATACCATTTTATGATTGCAAATCGCATTACTCAGACCCACGGTACAATTCTTCTACCAAAAAAATTGATTTTATCCTTGCACAACACTTTCAAACTCGTATTTCACGTTTCCAAATCCTTGCCTCTTAAAGTACCTTGCAAAAGGTTTAGGTAGAAGCTCGCGAAATAATAAAAACGCGAATTAAGAATCTACTTAAAATAAAAATACTTTATAATTGCAAATCGATTATCCGAGATTCTGCCAAATCTAACCCAATACTCTACGATATTAATTTCTCGTGTCTCGATTTTATATACCATTTATAATTGATTCTTCTATCAGAGAAATTGATTTCATCCTCACACACCACTTTGATACCCGTATTTCACGTTTCCAAATCGTTGCCTCTTAAAGTACCGTCCAAAAGGTTTAGGCAGAAGCTCGCGGAATAATAAAAACGCGAATTAAGAACCTACTTAAAGCAGAAATACTTTATAATTGTAAATCGGTTGTCCGAAGTCGTGCCAAATCTAACCCAATACTCTACGACATTAATTTCTCGTGTGTCGATTTTATATACCATTTATGATTGATTCTTTTACCAGAAAAATTGATTTCATCCTTGCACAATACTTTCAAACTCGTATTTCACGTTTCCAAATCGCTTCACGATTAGTCTGGCCCGAAGAGACGTTCTAAACACCCGTTACGATAACAGACGGAAGAGAATGGAAAGTAAGACTCAGTCGGGAGTAAGATTAAAGTTAGATAATCACGATGGTAATACAGTCTAATTAAAGCTGAGGAAAATTCGCCTGCGTCGAGTACAATTACACGGAGTTGCTGGTTTTCGCGAGGACTGGAGGAATCCTTGGCTGTTCTCTCGGTGTAAGGACGTCGGACGTTCCACCTGTACGAGGAACTTGCCTGCAGCTGATGCTGCGAAGTTGAATTATTCGTATTCACCGTTTCTCTGAGCGTTGGGTTAACGCATTCTTAACAAGACTTCCGTCTGCGAGCAAGTTTCCGCACCGGCAGAACGTTCGGCCGAGAGATCCGTGCAATTCATTGTCTGACGATGGAATAAAATGGTATCGTTCCGCTGACGGGAAAGAAGGATTCGAAGTGGGATCGGGATAATTCTCAATCTCTTCCAATTAGAACCAGAAAGTGCTAGATTGACGCATCTCTTCGTTTGAGACCTCGGAGTTTCGTGTTTTAATTCAGCGTATTTCTCCTTTTACTTTTTATTTCGAAATCGAGAAGGGAATGCGGTGAACTTGGAATTTTTCATACCTGGTCGATTGCTTCCGATAAATTGGGATTAGTTTGAATAGGTCTCGTTTAGCTTATGATTGATTGACCTAACGATTTCTCGAATTTCTTTCGTAAACCAACTTCGTGTTTCTCCTTTTACTTTTTACTTCGAAATGGAGAAGGGAATGCGGTGAACTTGGAATTTTTCATACCTGGTCGATTGCTTCCGATAAATTGGGACTAGTTTGAATAGGTCTCGTTCAGTTTATGATTAATTGACTTAACGATTTCTCGAATTTCTTTCATAAACCAAATCGCGTCTTTGATTTCTTCACTCATGTGTGTTAATTTTGTTGAAATAACTATTGCACTCTGAATGTGTCGAATGTTTAGACGCTGAGTCACTTGGGTTTTATAATAAAGTGAATTGGTTTGCGTTTTTCGTTCTGATATCGATAGACTTCTGGATGTCTTTGGTTTGATGTTCGATTGCATCGCAACAATAACTACAATCTTGATTAATAACGACGTTTGAATCGAAGCTTCTAAGCAATATCTCGAAGCCAGATTTTCAACTATAAATGTTTCTCGTTTACGAATCGTGTTAGATTCGCGAATAAGCAAAACAATTACAACCGTCTAAGAATCCCATATTCATCGAGACATGGAAAACCGGTGTTTCTATCTCTCTAGACCAGATTTGCAAGGGTATAAGTCACATAATATCCTTCATCTCGAAGCAAGATTTTCAACTTTAAAATGCCTCTCGCTCACAAATCACGTTAGATTCGCAGATAAACGAAACAGTTGCAACCCATATTCATCGAGACGTGGGAAACCGGTGTTTCTATCTCTCTAAACCAGAGTTGCAAGAGTCGAGATCGAAATAAAAGCGATCTAACTATTAAAAAACAGCCCGGAGCCGGAGTATCGGTAGGATAAGAAGGGGTGAAACAAAAAATTTGGGTTAACATCGAAGCTCGAGGGTATAAACGCGGGAAGAACATCGAACGACTCCCTTTCTTATCATTCCCCTTTCTCGCCCTTCTTCACCCACCCCCTAACCCTCAAAGCCGGCAAATCGGTTTCGTTCCAGCCAGAGTGCCTCCCGATGAATATCTCGCGGCCCGCTATAGCCGTTCGAACTTCCGATTCTTCGTTCGTCAATGTCCCGGGGAAATTGCATGTAATCGTTAGAATTTATCTGCACGGCCTATAGGGCCTGCTCGAGAAGCAGAGGAAGCGATGAGCGTGCAGATAATTCCCAGCAATTTATCGGCTTAGCGTGTGTCTCGGTCTACCTAGCCTATCTACCATTTTCCCGCCTTTTTCTACCTCGATCTCGATTTTTCTTCTCCGAAAACTGTAACGAGAATCGAAGACTAGATCCTGACGACTAGAAAACAGTAAAATGAAAGAAAGAGAGTCGAAATTGACAGATGTTAGAGTTACTAGACGCAACTGGAGAATTGTTAACTCTTTGCGAAAGAGAAACGAAGTTAAGAATACGTTCGGTGTGTAATAAACGATAATTATATTCGTAGATAAAATTCAATTAACGATAAATTAACTGATCTGTTCGCGGGAACTCGTCAGAAAGGATATAGAAAGTATGCAACTTGTTAAGCACGTCACACGCGATTTTGAGTCGTTAGAGATAACGCAGGAAGTTACTAATCCGTGTCACTTGATGCAAATTAAGCCTAGTCCTCGTTTATCTTCATCCATTAAGCATCTGGGGGATGCAGAAGAAACGAAAGATTTCGAAGACTCGGAAATTTCCGAAAGTTCAGAAGACTGAGACAAAGAGATTCCAGAGTCTAGAAATGACTTTCCGAACGACCCAATAGATTATAGATTTCTAATTAAATTAGGATACCGAGTATTTTCATAGATATTCTAACCCTTTGCAATCAGGAGACGACCTTCAGTCACCGTGTAATAAAATTTCGAAGACCGATATTAATTAATATATGATATTAAAAATAACGTAATTGCTTACGAGGCATTGAATTTTATTTATTCTTCTAAAAGACAGTCTCTGTCAATTTTTACTTTTGTGTAACGAAAAAATCGTCGAGTGCGATGGGGCAAGATCGAATCTTTTCCTAGTAAACTGGCCTATAAATCTGGACGAAGTTTAGTACGAGTAAAAGAAGATACATAAAGGAGAAATTTAGAAAACGAAATGACTTTCCGAACGAGCCGATATTATTCGAAAGAAAGCGTGGAAAGTGACATTTGGAATATCGTGGATGGCTGTGAAGATTGATCGGATTGCTCGAGGATTCGTACCCTTTTCGGTGTCGTGATTAGGAAGGTGGATGTGACCTTTGCGCCCAGGTCCCAGGCGGTTTTTGTCTTGTAGCGATTCGGTGTAATGTTGGATAGCAAAGGGGAGAAGACGGAAAGGTTTCTCCCCCCGTGCTTTCTCGATCTGGTACAGTTTTGCTCGTTAGAGGGGTTGATTTAATGCGTCCTGTTTTATATATCGCGATATTTGGATGCTAGGGTCGTCTCTCCGAGGAATTTCTTATTACCCGAGAATTTGCAAAGGTGATTTAATATTCTTATATTTGTTACACCGAGTATTCAAATTTTCAGGATTAATCAAGTTATTTCATTCGTAAAAACTTGCACGAAATTAGGAAAAGCACCGATATCATATTTTCAGTACACAGTTACATTGTTATAATTATTTAAATACATAATCGTAAATTAATTACCGATTATAGGCGGTTAGTAGGATCTTTCATAAAAATCTAGAAATTTATTCTTATCTCTTGAATCTTGGTACGTTCGTGGTATTTACTGAAATTGTAATTCAAATACGAGTATATTCTCGTAAGAGACACTCGTAATAGACACTGACAGCTGTAAAAATATCGTTCGCAGTGGAATAATATTCTTCATAACTCTTATCTCACAGATTATTCTTGGGATGAGTATAGTTGAGCGATAATTCCTCGTCTCGCGGCATGAAATAAAGATTAAATTGCAAATCGACTTAACGAAGTTACGATGTAAGCCGGTGACCTAAAATTCCGACTGTCAGATAGAATGTTTAAGGGTACACATAGGAATTTAATGAGACAAGGAACGTTCGTTCTCAGTTGCCAAGTGAGCTGCTCGGACTTGGAGAAATTTCGAGTTTGAAACAGATAGCGCGAGCACCACTGATAAATAATGATAATCGTAACTCTGATAATAGTTGCTAACAGGAGGTTTTCAAGTGTCGAGCACTATATCGATTTATGGTTAATAGGTGGTTAATCATTCATCGGGTGTACCTACTCTTGAACCTGCGTAGAATATGCTATAGCTCAACGTTAATTAGTGAAAATATCAGTCTATGGTCAGACATGTTCTATATTCTTTATCTTCTAAAACTAGACTGAATTTTTTCCTTTTCATTTGGTATTTTATAAAAAAATATTCGGCACCAAAAGGTAGAATATCGAGATGATGTAATATTAATTTTTCCTTCCCCCTTTTGTCTTTAATTACAATTTTTTAATTCGTCAAATTTTCCTTCCTGAATTTATTTTAATTTTTATTAAAGTATTATATTAAAAATCATTCTAATTTAAAAAAAAAAAGAAGAAAAAGGAATAGGATGTTCGAATAATATGACACTAATTTTTTTAATAAAAAAATTATCGCTACCCCTATTTAAGTCGAATATTAAACGATATATATAATTCACAAATATGCATAAATTCGAGATGTTGATTGGTAAATTAAAAAATATAGAGTATACCGTGTACCTTGGTTATTTCGGAATTAAGGCTCTTTCAGTCGCCCAGTGGCCATCGAGCTTTTATACACGGGAGGACCTTCTAAATTTTTCCAGTCAATTTTAATCAAAGCTATTTTCGTCAAAGAAGATCTCGAAAAATATCGGAAATTCAATATCACGGACGTTTTTCGTGCAACCTTAGTTATTATTTTACAAGGGGATAGAGTTAATAGAGCGTCCACGTGTTACTGACGTACCTGTAAAAAGAGGCTGGCTCCAGTAACTGAAAGGCCTGTGCTTTTATCTTTTTCAAATAGATGGGCCCTTTGGCACCTGGGTCAAAAAAGTCCTTCTTTTATACGACTCGAAACGACTCGCGTTACTTCCCTTGTTCCACGAGTTTATTTCGCTTCTCCGAATGCGTTAGGTAATTCCGATACTTCTCTTTCCCTTGTCTGTTTTCTTTCTTATTTTTCGATTATTCCCATGATATTTTTCTTTATATAGAAATTCGTTTCGTCCGAGTCAGCGTAGGGCAACGAATCTTCTTCCTTTGGTTCGTAAAATCGCAGGAACGATTCAAGCGCAAAAAAGGAAAGCTGAAGTTCGGGAACGAGCGTGGAAATTGAAATTTAATAAGAGCAAGGTGTCGCGACGCTGGCTTGAAAGGACGGAGAAAGTTTGTTCAGCTTGGCAAACCGGAGGAACGTTTGATGTTTCTTTCACTTCCTACGATTCGAGCTTCTCCGATTATTTTCTCGCTCGCAGAGACACTTTCATCGATCGAACTTTCTTCTAATCGACTTATCCAATTTTTTCATTTATAGGTTCAGCGTTTTCTATTAATATTTCAAAGCACGATTTCGAGAGGAATCTTTTTGTTAATAATTTTCGTTTATCATGGATCAGGTTTGGATTAGGTTGATTTTGGGCGAAGATAATAAAATTGTGTCATATTTTCGAGAAATGTTCATTAAATTTATAAAATGTAATCGTAATATTTGTGAAGTATTAATTAAACTAGTTTGAAAATTAACAATAGAACTTTCAATAGCGTCAGAGTGGTTTGTTTCGGATTTTTTATTTTAAAAGTTATTGACAATCTGCAGGAGTGTAATTATTTGTACTTATTTGTTTCCGTTATATTATTTTAATTAACGTCGTTTCTGAACACCGTACTTATGTAGATATTACAGGTCGGTAGTTTCAATGTTAAAGGGATTACAGTAGAATCTTCGTTATATAAATTGTGTACTTTAAAAAATTATAACGAGGGACAAAGTTTTCGCGTAAGAAAATTTTAGTATGATAGAACAAGCACTTTGTCACTCAATCAAAACAAAATTACGTTAATTGGATACCATTTTTTGACAAATCATCATTCGTGGAATGTAAAATCCAAAAAGGAAATATTCTTTAAATCCCTCTTTTAAAATAAGTTAACAATGTCAAATTTCTTTAAATTTCTTCATATTTAAATATCTTTGAATTTTTTCATTTAATAATAATAAAAATATTACGTTAACTGGATACCATTTTTTGAAAAATCATCATTTGTGGAATGTAAAATTAAAAAGGGAAATATTCTTTATATCCTTCTCTTAAAATAAATTAACAATGTCAAATTTATTAAAATTCCTTCATATTTAAATTTCTCAATTATGTCACGATTTTTTTTAATTACCAATACTATTTATTCGTGTTTTGACAACTGTCTACTTAGTCAATAACATTCTGACTTGCCACAGGTAATTCATTATTAATTAAAAATAATAGTAATTAAAAATACTATCTTCTGTTCGCAAAATATTATTAAACATTTACATAACGAAGGTTCTACTGTAACAATTTTTTTAATTACACGACCACCAGAATTATCAGATCAAAAAAAATACACATTATTGGTCCTGCTATTGTGCGGAGGGTATCTAATTATAAGTTTCTCTTTTAATGAATTCGTTAAACGAATGGCAGCGTATTTTTAACGAGAAAGTTCAAACTCATTCCCGATTCGAAATTAGAGAGTAAAGTTCGATTCTTTCTTTTTTCTGGCAACGCGAAACAAAATATGCATAGGTAATTAGACGAGTAAAATTTGATCGGTTTTGTTTTATACTTCGCGGCAAAACGGTCGAGAGGTAGGATGATTCCGATAATTGAACACCGCTAATTAATTCCGTTTAAAGTAGAAATCACAGCGGTATCTAGGATCTTCTCTCTGCGGCATAAATTATCAGGTGATCTCGTTAGCGGTATCGTTTTTGCCCCATCTCGATCGGGATGAAACACGGTTTCAGGGAACACCCTTCAAAATATTCATGATCAGCTGTTGCTAATGTTTTTAGACCAGGGAAAATAACGCCGTCGCTATAATTATCCGATATCACGTCGAAACCTATATTAAATATCGACAAGGTTATTTATTAATTTCTCCATAAAAAATATTCGTTTCAATCTCCGTTGATTATCCTTTTTTCTTTATCGCGATAATTATTTCTCCATTAAAATCGCCGTGTAACGACGAATGAAATTATTCGTACCCGAACTCGAGGGTGAATTTTATTTTCAACATCGCTCATTCGATATTCCAATTTTTCACCGTGGAAATTCAGCGAAGAAATTCTAAATAGAGCGTTACAATTTTCATCGGACGAATATGCTGGTTATTTTTCGTTTTTCCACTTTCGTATTCTCACGTTTCCAGCAGGTTCCTTGCCGGAATTATTACACACTGCGGGATACCGAACGATACTCCGCACCTCGTAGAATTTTATGGAAATGATATTCCGTCAATAATATTCTTCCCCGGTATTTATGTCACGATTATCGAACTTCGATAATATAACGAAGGTAATAAGGAATTCCAAGTAATTTCCAGTACTCGTCCGGCTCGGGATAATTGATATTAATTTTAACGAGTACCAACCACTTTACTTCCGGCAACTTCGACAGAAAAATCTTTAATCTCACCTCGCCACCTCTTCACGCAACAATTTCCTTGCGAAACTTCGTGTCTTCCAATATTCCCTCAGCCTGTCTCTCACGATAGACATTGTATCTAAAATACACCCACTAGAGGTGATTTCCTTCCTAAAATTGCTTTACAGCGTAAAACCCTGCGGAATCTACTACGCGAATATTTATCGGGAAATTATCAATTCGCAAGCAGGTCGAATTTATTTATTAATTCATTCTTTATCGTGAAACTACGATACGAAAATTTTTAGTCTCTTTACAGACAAAGTTTTGGATAAATTATTGGATAAATTTCAAAGCTAAACCTAACCCAAACCCTTCGCCATCGATCTTATTGTCAGGTATAAAATACCTTTTATTTCTCTTTTATTTCCATAATTTTTTTCACCAAACGATGGTTACCCAAAGTTAATTTCATCCCTTTCTCTTCGATCTCGGATATAAAAAATTCTCTATCCTGTTCGATTTTCTTTCGATAACTCTTTTATGGAACGAATTACCATAGAAACGTTTGCCCGTTCCCAATTGATTTCGACCCTCTGTTATCAAACCTAAACAAGAAAATTTATACCATTTCCGAGTGTTTCTTCGAGGAAAATTAATTCCGGTTTTACTTCTTATCGAGTACACAGGAATTGCGACGTAAAGAGACGCGGAATTTTAGCTGGAATATTTCTGAAAGCCCTGGATGTTGCTGTGTGAACCGTTGATAATCAAACTGGAATACAAACAGGCCTGTTCGATCTCGCTTCCGTAATACGTTTCCGCGGAACGAGCTATCGGTAGAATTTTGGATCACCGATAAAATCACGTGGCAAAATTTCGCATCTTCCAATATTCACCAGCCTGATCTTCGATGACAGATAAGCGGTCGGCTGTAAAGGCCGGCCGATACACAGCGACATGTCGAGCAATCTCGTTACTTCAATTGATGCTCAGAAATATAGCCAGCCGCGTACGTGGTCGATAATCGAATCTCTCTGCACGTTTTCGTTGTCCTCGTTATACCCGCGTTCGAATAGAAAAACCTAGCTCGGCCATGACACTCTGCTGGCAAATCATTCATCCGTCATGGAAAAGTTTCACCTATCGAACCATCATCGTTACAATTATTCATCAAAAATTTGTCGTGATTTTTTTATAAGGAATATGCCACGACTGTTTGTCGAAAATTTATCGTTGATGTTTGTGGAAAATTTATAGCGATTATTTGAAGAAAATTTACTGCGATTTTTTTTATAGCAAATTGGTCGCGTCTATTTATAGAAAATTTACCATGATTTTTAATAGGAAATTGATCACGACTATTTATAGGAAATTTACTGTGATTTTTNCATAGGAAATTGGACGCAAATATTTATAAAAAATTTACCGTGATTTTTCATAGGAAATTCATCGCGACTATTTATAGGAAATTCGTCGTCGTTGTTTATGGAAAATTTATCGCGGTTATTTATAGAAAATTTACCGTGATTTCTTATAGGAAATTTATCGCGATTATTTATAGAAAATTTACCGTGTTTTTTCATAGGAAATTGGACGCGACTATTTATAGGAAATTTACTGTGATTTTTGATAGGAAATTGGTCGCGACTATTTATAGGAAATTCGTCGTCGCTCTTTATGAAAAATTAATCGCGGTTATCTATACAAAATTTGCCGTGATTCATCGCAGGAAATTTGTCGTGACTATTTATAGGAAATTCGTCATCGCTGTTTATGAAAAATTTATCGCGCGTATTTATAGAAAATATGTCCCCGATTGTTTAGGGGAAATGTACGGTTGCGAGGTGGAAAAGCAGAAAGGAAATGAAAAGAAGGAAGGGTGAGACAGATATTACAGGATCAGACATTACAGCTGCGCGCTAGTTGGAATTGCAAATGCCCCACGGCTTTCCTAGGATCAAATATTTGAATAATTTCTCCTCGCCGGGCGATTTATCTATTTATCAGTGGAATGGGCGCCGGATAGATTCCTCGTCTAATTTCCTTGCTTCGTTAATTCTACGGCCGGCACGTTCCATAGCAGGAATTTTCGTGGCGATTTTTGGCGTAATTAGGAAGATACTTCTGACGAAATGGAGAATTCGTGGAGTCTCGGAATATAGGGGAAGTTCCGGAAAATATCTCGTAGGTGGTTCCATGTCGGACTAATTGCTGGAAGTTTCGATTTCCTCTAGCGATAAATAAACGCGCGTGTTATTATAATTTCGCGGATAACTGTTGCGAGACTCGTTCAATTTTCGACCGAGTTCAGGCTCCGTTTTCTGTCAGGAAAATTCAGGTCAAAGGAATTATAATCGACGTAGCATAGTAAATTTTGTGGCCTGTAATTGTTCGAAATAAGTAATTTAATCGGCAAAAAATTAAGAAACAATTTTTCATATTGTACTCGATATTCCACAAATTTTACTTTGCATTTCAAAATAACTACGAAGCTGGAAATTCAGGTCAGAGGAATTATAATTCACGTAGGATAGTGAATTTTGTGGTATGTAATTGTTTGAAATAAGTAACTTAATCGACAAACAATTAGGAAACAATTTTTTAATTTGTAAAATGACGCTTTGTAATAATTCAAAGTAACTAGGAAGTTAAAAAATTCATTTATCAAGTAAGAAATAGACACAATATATCGTGTCCAATATTAATTTATATTTTTGTCTCCATTTTCGGTAAATTGTAAACTGTCGCTTTGTAATAATTCAAGGTAACTAGGAAGCTAAAAAATTCATTTATCAAGTAAGAAAGAGACACAATATACCTTGTCCAATATTAATTTATATTTTCGTCTCCGTTTTCGGTAAATTGTAAACTGTCGCTTCGTAATAATTCAAAGTAACTAGGAAGCTAAAAAATTCATTTATCAAGTAAGAAATAGACACAATATATCGTGTCCAATATTAATTTATATTTTCGTCTTCATTTTCGGTAGGGAAAAAAAAGAGAGTGGATGATCGATCTTGCTCGAGACTTTTACACGCCACTGTATTATATTCATAGCCGTCGTGTTCCCATTTATTCTTAGAGTCTACTTTCTACACGTCACAGTCGTACTTCATTCGGAAAGTCTCTTACCTCCATATTGCAGCGAACTGCACGTTTCGTACTTTGCCTGTCAATCAAAACGATCTAGAACGAAAGTTCCTCCGCAGGGAGGGCGGATATTATCAAAATTCTGTCGATATTTTTGCCGTACGAAATAGTCAAGGATTCTCGGTGAAATTATTTTTCGTATCCCGGACACACTCGTTGCAAATTGCAGCTGAATAAATTACGAAACGCATTAATTTATGTCCATTGGAAAGTTCCGTGCAATTCGATATTATTTGTCGCGGACGATTTTAATTATTCGTCGATTTCAACGTAACATAAAATACGTCTAGATATACCGGGCTTTATGTCAGATTATTTAAATGCATTTTAAATTCCATTGTATCGTTATTTGTGTTTACACGAATGTCTAATGGTCTCGCTAACCATTTTCAGTGGTTTAGTCGGGCTATGAGCATAACATTGATTTGTACACATGATTTGATTATAGTCGACTCGGTTAATCGAATAATTCGTTCATTATCGAAATTCGGTTTTTGTTTGTGGAACGTTCGTCATGATTAGGTCTACAAATGCGAACTAGATATCGAATATTTGTAATTATTGCTTTGATTAGGGTCTTCGACGATAGATAGTACACGTAGATCGTATGAAATATAACTACACCTCTTCTGTATTAATTGTCAATTTTCGTATAATTCCAAAATAATTATATTTGCACATTTACTATTTCATTGTTACTTACTGTAGTTGTCTCTTCGTCTAATCAATCAGAATGTTATTTCATTTGGAGATATCGAAATAAAATGGCAAAAGTAACGAGTGAGACATAATTGTGCTCGTAGCTTTGAAGTCAGTTCTCACTTTAAATATTACCTTTCCAACTGGAATATTAATTCTCAATTTTCTAATAATTCCAAAAAATTATATTTGCACATTAACTGTTTCATTGTAGTCGTCTCTTCGTCTAATCAATCGTAAAGTCACTGAATTTACAGATATCGAAATAAAATGGCAAAGATAACGAGTGAGATATAATTGTGCTCGTAGCTTTGAAAAATCTCGCAGAGGGAGTCAGTTCTCACTTTAAATATTACCTTTCCAACTGGAATACCCCGAGAGAACACAAAGTGCACAGATAACACGGCATTTGTCGACGAGACGAGCCGTCGACGAAAATACATTTACCTGAACGTGAAACAGCGTTTTATTTCCGTCTTACAGTGAAACCCGGTCTTGTCTGTTTCACGAGCTACATACATTCGATAAAGATCTATGTTCGTTAAAAAATAGAAGTTAACACGAGGTAGAATAGAACGCAAGAGAGAATATATATATTATTGCTTCGTAAAGTGTTAGCTTTCTATCAGATAACGATGTTGTCGATACCGCGTTATCGCGCGATCTAGATAATTTATTCTAATGAAAAGTAGTCTCGTTTCTAATTGTAGACACTGAAGGTCCTTTTTATTACAGAATGCGGTAGTTTCGATGAAGTAGAAGCGTATAAAATAAAGGAATAGTTGAAAATTTTATAGCTTTCCAGAATAGAAAATAAATGGTCGTTAAAGGCAGTGTTGCGTGATGGGAAAAAATTTTCTAGAAGGCTATGGAAATCTTTTGTTAAATACAATCACCTCGTTTCACTTTATGTTCCTCTGGATAATTGATATATCTCGGGAGAGTATTGTTACATCGATCGTTTCGAATAATGGCGCTTGGGAAAACAAGCGATCGTGTTTTTCAACGTCAAATTCGCAAATGAAATATTTCCTGAAAATATCGATTTCGAATACTTCTGCGGGTTCAGAATTAAACTAGACGGCTAATTAATATTCGTATTTTATTTTCGAGAATTTACCATACAAAATCTATTCCGCTCCTTAGTATTCATTGTTGTATTAAGATTTAAAATTATTAGAATTTCCAAAGAAATTCTATTGATATTAAATAAAATGGAGGAAAATAATTACTCCCTTTAGAAGAATATTGTCCGCTTAAATCGTACAACAAACTTTCAGCCAAATAACTCTAATTTTCGTTTATTTGGAGGAATTCTACTATTTTTCATTCTCGTCTTATTCGAGATACATAGAAGATAACTCATAATTCATTAACATCTCCATTCGATTAAAATCCTAAACAAAAATCATAGTTGAAGACTGCTGCAGAGCTGAGCAAAATACATATATTATAAATGGTATCGGGAGCTAAAATCTTTTACATCTTGAAGCTTTACCGTTTCTCATTCTCGTCTCATTCGAGATACATAGGAGACAACTCATAATTCATTAACATCTCCATTCGATTAAAATCCAAAACAAAAATCATAGGTGAATACTGCTTCAAAGCTGAGCATTTTGAAGCTTTACTATTTTTCATTCTCTACTCATTCGAGATACATAGAAGATAACTCATAATTCATTAACATCTCCATTCGATTAAAATCCAAAACAAAAATCATAGTTGAATACTGCTTCAAAGCTGAGCAAAATACATATATTATAAATGGTATCGGGAGCTAAAATCTTTTACATCTTGAAGCTTCCATTTGTGTCGATCGATGAGCCCGAAATCCCTGAGCTCGTTTGCCCAGAAATTCGTTGTTCCTTCGTGTCAAAAAATTCAGACCGCATAAGCCGCATCGAGCTGCCAATATGGCGGGATAGACGGTACGATTCCTCGTCGACCAAGCGTCACTTCTGTGACGTGTATCACGCGAAACTACCGAACAGGGGCCATTTGTAATTCGTTCGGAAGTTTTTCCTTCTTTTTTCTCCCGATGTTTCATTAGCGGTCGCTTAGTTGATTCGATAAAAGGTTGATTACACGGTTGGAAACCGGCGTGGGAGGGTGGAACGGTGGTAAACACGCGAGGGCACGGGGGATGATGGAGAATCGAGAATCGCGACGTGATTGTAGCTGTTGGAGGATGTCGAGGTTCGAATCGTTGTTCGATGTTCCGTAAAACCGGCCGGCAGTTTCCCTGATAGCCAATTAGGACGAACGAGTGGTCGATGGTTGAGTAGTCAGTGAGCTGTGAAAACGGCCTAAAAATCGAATATGAAACTGGTTCACGTGATTTCCTGTGATGGAAATTATTCCTGGAATCTGCTTGCGATAGGCTATGTAGCGTGTTTATCTGACAGTTCTCTCATTTTCATTCTTCAGTTTGAGAGAGATAGCTGGGAAAATCCGAAAGAGTCATCGTAGCCTTAATAAACATTGCAATTATCAAATTACTCGAATTCTACAAGTTTTTGTTACCAGGTTAGAGTATTACTAGCTATTTTTCTTTCTTGAAATTAATTTATCATATTTTTAATTCTTTTTCTTTAATAATTACATTTGTGTTGCAATAATGGGAACTTATTATCTTCAATGTTTTCAAGCTTCCTTTTTTTGTGAATAATAACACATTTATCTATCAGTTCTCTTAATTTCTTTCTTCAGTTTGAGAGAGATATCTGGGAAAATCCGAAAGAGTCCTCGTAGTCTTAATAAACATTGCAATTATCAAATTACTCGAATTCTGCAAATTTTTTTTATTAGGATAAAGTACTACTAGCTATTTTTCTTCTTAGAAATTAATTTTTCTTATTTTCAATTCTTCTTCTTTTTTAATAATTATATTTAGGATGCAATAATGGGGACGATTATTTTAATAATATATAAAACAACATTGCTTAGTAATGAGTTCGTAAAGTAATGACAGTATAACTAAATACAGGAGATAAAGATAGATAAATAAATAAATAAATCAGACAGATTCTTGATAAATAATATATCATAAATGTGAATTTAATTAATCAAATCTGTCGTGTATTATAACGAAATACGAAAATCAAATTATATAAGTCATGAAACTGAAAATGTCCCTGGAAATGAGCAGCCAACGATCAACCTCATTCGTATTTACCGCCTCGAGCATGGAGCCCGATGTTTAAGCCGAGTCTCCAGTTGGCGAACGAGCGCGAGCGAAAATTCACGAACAAAGCCGAACAGCATGGCGAGCGTCGTGTGCGGTCTGTCCTTTGTTATCGTAGTAACCTTCAGGATACAGCGTGTTCCATAACCAGTTCACATTCGAAATTTACACGCGTAGTGTGCGAACGAACGAGTTAATGAATATTTAAGAAGCTAAGGGTCAAAGATATTCAAGACTACATGTGTACGTAACCTATATCTTAACTTTGATTCGGCATTTATCGAGAAACGTAGAATGTCATATACGACTTGGGCTATCGTTACTATAATTATACGGTATTATAATACCATATTATTATTAGTCGATTTAACATTCCACGACGTTGTGAAAGTTATTAAACCTACATTCAATAGAATCATCGAATCGTGTATTAATTAAAACGCATGCTTGTAGGGTTAAACGTGAAGCATTACGCAATGCGCAGAAGATGCGCGAAAGGAATAATTCTGCGCATCACGTGACAGTCACGTGACAACGTGTTTATATCGCGATGTAACGAGTGGTAGCGTGCGTATAATAAAATCAAACATTTATTCATATTCGTATTTAACACAGATAAAACAGTTATATATTCGGTCTCTTCGATCCTTAGTTCTTCGAACCTGAATCTGCATTTAAAGCACGATCGCGAATGAATGTGAGGAAGTATAAACGAGGCATGATGGAATGCGTGCGTAGCAGCAGCAAAGACGCGATATACGCCATGATTGAGGTTATACGAAAGAAAGGTGAGTGAAACACGCATTGAAAACGTTGAATTCCGTCCCCTTTGTTACATAACGATAACTAAGGGAGTATTTGTTTTAACACGTTGAATGCCATGGGGGTCACCGATGACCGACACTCAATTTGGTAGTGACGCCATGGTGACCATCTGTGACCCGTGCACCGAGATTGATAGAAATATATATATAATTAAAAAAATGACAATACTTATAATTTAATCGCACTCCACCGCAACGAGAGTCACCAGTGATCCTCGCCGCAATTAACATGTCAAACATAGTTACACACTGTAACTTATCTAATAAAAAGAATATTTCACCATTATATGTATCGCATAATAGAAAAATCATCGTGGCGCCACCAATCCCTGTAAAATTGACGTGGCATTCAACGTGTTAATACTAGATTTACGGGACCCGTGAATTTGACGGGTGAGTTGCTCCAATTATACAATATTAATAAATTTAATCAACTTACATTAAATTTGTTAATATCGTAATTGTTTTTAAATTAAACTCATGGTCTTTAACACGTTGCCGCACATTTTTAATTACTATTATTTTTTTTATGTTTCTGTGTTATGCGATACCTTTGTTAATAAAACATACCAATTTTGTTTAATTTAAAACGCGATAAAATATCCGTACAACATGGGTCTATTTCATCTTCTGCAATTCTATGCCTCAAAGAGTTAAAATGTGTACGACGTCTATAGCCGTCGTTTGCTTACACATCGCCAAAGATCAGACGGCTATAGTCGTCATTTGCGGCAACGTATTAAGAGAATACGTACTTTTCTTTACCCGTAAATCTGACTGGTCTCTATAAACATAGATATACAAAAACGTCCGTAAGCCTAGTGTAAATGTTACGACGAAGGTCAGATCGCAAGCGGACGCTCGTTGATGCGTACGATTATTGAAGAACTGGCGAATACGTTCGTATCGGTTCGTGCTCGTTCACGAGGCGTTGTAAACACGGCGATGGAAGCGAGGCTCGGGAAGAGGCGTGTACCGAGTTCAGCAGAAGCCGGCAATATCCTGGAAATGTCCAGGTGAGACCAACGAGAGTCTTCCACGAAGCAAGGACCAATGCTCTAGGCTCACGGAAAAGCGGTCGAGCGCCGCGGCCGCGTACGCTGCCCTGCAGGCCAGCGAGGACGAGCTCATCGCCGAGCACTGCCTCGAGTCCGAGGATGCGGCCTTGAAGACGCCTGGCAGCGAGACCGAGGACACGGAGGATAACGGCGCGCAGATGGAGGAGGCCACCTCCTCCCCTAACCGCCGTTTCACCTTCCTCAGGCGTTTCCGCTCGCCGAGATTCGGCGAGGCACACCACAAAAGGGTGCCCACGCCGATGAAGAGAAAGTACCGGCGGAAGAAGAGCAAGGACGATATCATCGACAATGATATGAACGCCGCGGAGGTCGAGCCGTCTAGCCTGAATCAAGCCGGCGTGCCCGACCCCTATTATCCGATCTATCTGCCGATCGATCAGGCCTTCAAGGCCAAGTACGTGTTCCATCACAAGAAGGGCAAGACGTTTCAGGAGAGGCTGTACGTGTTCCTGGAACATCCCGGCGGATGGATCTGCTTCATCTATCATTTCACTGTGTGAGTACATTTGTTGGAGTTTTTACTACGGGATCTTGGGTTTGCTGAATTGCGCAAGGAATTGCCAGCGATTCGCGTAAATCTATACAAAGCGTTGTGTAATAGGATTATGTATCTTATTATTGTTCCCGGTTAGTGTTAGATTAACCCTTTGCATTCTGAATAATGTTCGCCCAAGATGTGGATCGTCGTGTTCTATTTTATATATCTCGGTAATTTTACTATATCTCGACTTCATTTCTTCTGCAATTTGCAGAGAAAACCTCAGGGAAATATACATTTCTTAATAAGTTGTTATTCGATTTTTTTATTATTATTCTTAATCGCTAATAAATTTTAATATCCCCTAAGAGGGGACAGCGGAATACAAAGGGTTTAAACGTACAGCTGTTACAAGCTATCTTTTAGAATGTAACGATAGAGTAACGGTAAGCTTGAAGCAGGATTACATATGCTTTAGTTATTTTACGTTTATTTCTTCTGATACTTTAGCTCTTTAAAAAATAGCAAATATAACAATACTTGAACTTACGTAGCTTTTATATGCTCTATGTGTAACTATTGTTTTTCGTTATTCATTTATTCAGGAGCGATTAAAACCCGATGAGCACTTGGAAATCGAAGAAGACCCGTTACATCGAATGTCTCCTGAAATTTAAATATCTAATATTAGTTAATTATCGCAGTCTGTGTAGTATATTGTATCTGGAAGGGATAGGTAAGATAAAAATACATAGGACGTTTGGTAATTTTCTGATTTTCCGAATATATTCTGAAATTATCGCGGGAAGCTTCTCGCGATTTCTCTCCGCAGTGGATATAACTGATAGATTTTGATGTACATATATGTACACGTATCTCGTCGGGCGCGTTGTTATTTCGCCCGGATTAATATTCAAAATTGACATTTCGCCCGATGGCAGGGTACGTGAAATTGGTCCACTCTGTGCTAATGCAAGGATCAACGTTAGAGAGGAGGCTTCTCTTCCTCTGTATACTGTAACTCTGGAGGAATTAGTGACGTATCGACAGGTTCGTTACTCTGGTGTCCAGCTTTCCGTTCACGTCGCGTCGATCATCGATGATCGGCATCGCTTATTCCTTTGCTTGCGTTTCCTTCCCCTAACCACGTTACCTTTCTTTTCTAGACCCTCCGGCAAAAGAGCAGAGAAAAGAAATTTATAAACATTGACTTGGACGAGCATTTTTGGAGCTTGCTTTGCGGATGGAAGTAAGGGAATATTGCGGAAATAGATTTACATGTAGAAGAATCCCTACGGAAACGAGAAGTATAAAGGAAATAACTTGGACATGCTGTTAGTATAGCGCGAGGCGAATCGAATAGAGCGTGTATTTGATTTGCATGTCCAAGTTCCAATAACAGTTTGCTCTTCCTCGAATTCAAACTTTTGTAGTCTATCTGTATCGGAGTCCCCGGATATTTCGATTAGAAATTGTATAATTTTTTATAAAGGTAATGCAGTTCGTTGCAGGAGTCTTTGTATCGAAGGGTAGTTTCTTATCTATCATGTAAACTCTTAGGATATTGTCAATATGACATCGTCGTATGGATTTCTGCGGGTATAAAAATAACTTTGCTCGTAAAGCGAATTTTCTCGCAAGAAGTTCGCTATAGTTTAGTCACGTGATTGAAACAAATCCTACTGCTTACGTATGTACTTGAAAGTACAAATGCTATGGAAGGAAATAGAACAGTGTTTCAAGTTTTAGTTTTGTATGCTTCAATCTTCTTATTAACTCGCAAAGTCAAATATCGTTAATAGTTTGTCGAGTTACAATGTTAGGTCAATTTCTGAAGTATTACTGTATATCGTTATCGAAATATGTAATTTCCTGTGTATTAATTTCATAATCGATCGCACTGCAATAAATACGTGCACGTGTTTGTAAATTAAACACATTTATATCTAATTTCTACGTTTTGTATTTGAATTTCGTGTTGTATTTCAGCATCACTTTCTTGTAAATCATATAGAAATACCTTAAAATGATATAAAAATTTCGTGTATCGTCAATTTTGATTAATCGATATTTAAATATCGAGTCAGAGGAACGACGTGGATACATTTCTCTACTCACCAGTGCATTTCACATTTCTATCCAATCTCCACATTTTGTATTTTTATTTCGCGTTGTATTTTAGCATCACTTTCTTATAAATCATATAGAAATACCTTAAAATGATATAAAAATTTCGTGTATCGTCAATTTTGATTAATCGATATTTAAATATCGAGTCAGAGGAACGACGTGGATACATTTCTCTACTCACCAGTGCATTTCAATCAATAGCCTCATTCATCTTTTTTCATGGATCGTTCCCCGCACCCTGTACCTCTGCAATTCCCCATCCTGTCCCCGAAGACAAATATTTCTCGGTTTTATATAGGAAGCAACGTCAGCTATTCGAAATAGAAACGGTTCAGTTCAACAAGTGAATCGAAATTCTTTTGTATCGTTGTCCATATAGACAGCCAAGTCTATTTGACGGTGATCCTGCGATTGTCGTGCACATTTCTCATTGTTCGCCGACTCGATCGGCTCATTTTGCATCGCGAAACGAGCCCGGGATGTTTCTCGACCATGGGAATTCCCATTGGCAAAAGAATACCCTCCCCTGTAAAGTATTTTCATTCGCCTTTCCTAGTTTTATGGTTGGCTCACGCTGAATTTTCAGTTTGTTCGACGAATCTCGGGTTTATCGGTAGACCGGTCTTCTGGGACTTATTTGTCACGAATATTTCATGTTCGATGTTAAATATTGTTCGTCATTTATTTCCGTAATAATAAGTCTCTTTATATGTTAAGAATTTAGTACCGATATGCTATTAGAATTTATAGGAAGTGGAGTTAATTAGTTTCACTTGGATTTAGTTAATAAATTTGGTACTGGTATGCCATTAGGATTTATAGAAAGTGGAGTTAATTAGTTTTTAAAGTGGAGTGAATTAAAACCTGACACAAATCTTCAATATCTACTCTAGGATTGTTCGAGTCTTGTCGATTTTTAGCTATTTACATAGGTATAGCAATTTTAATGGTACGATGAAAATAAAAAAAAACCTAACACAAACATTTACATAGGTATAGTAATTTTAATGGTACAATGAAAATAAATAAAAAATTGTACTTAAGATTCTAGATATTTTCTTAAGGAAGTTTTGGATAATTTCTTCTCTTTAGCCTTCAATTTCTGTCATCTTATTTTCCTAAAATTGAGGACTCTATCAAAGATCGTTAATCACCGTTGCACTACGAGGTAAAAGAAACAATTGCTAGGAACAAATTGTTTAACGATAGCGTACGGTTACTTAACTCGTAGGTAAAGGATTTCCATATAACGATTACAACGTTGTTATAGGACTTCTGAATCACGTGTCATTTTAAAGCGCCGACACTTATTTCCCACGCAAAACGTGAAATTTCTAGAAGAAAATTTTAATTACCTTTCCCTGTACATACCATCAAAGAATCGATGTATTGCACATTTCTGCGCATCGCGTCAGTTTCAAAAAGCATAAAAAATTATATTGCGTGCTATCACGAACTATATATTCACGCGTATCCTGCGAGAAATATCAAAGTTATGGAAAGTAAGAAAAACTCGGAGCCAGTTTATCTTTGTTATCACCTTTTCACCATCCCAAACCAACCTATACTATACTCACTCAAAATTCCTCCAGTACGTATTTTACTTCATTGTATAAAGGGAAAAATAAGAGCAGAAGAAGCCGAAAAGATGTACGCTTATCTACACAAGCATTTCCCATTCGGAAATCGCGAAATCGTAAAAAAGGTTATCACCGTGGCACATTCAGCGAAGAAGAAGTATATTTTCACCGGCGATGGTCGGCATTTCGCGGGGCTCGCTCGCGAATAAACGTGATCGTAAAACCGCGGTAAAAAGAGGTAGTAGACGTTGGTCGAAAGTATTCTTCCTTCCCGTTTCGCGTCTTCATCGCTCCTGACCGCTGTTTTATTTCCGTTCGCCACTCGGGCTATCGTAAAAATCCCTCTTTGATCCACCCACGCCTCTGCCACCTGCATAAGTATCAAAATACTCTCGTTCCTCATGCATGATTCAGCGTTTTCTCGTTTTCCATTCGTCCTCCTCGTATTTTCACCCCCTCTTCTCTGTGTCTCCCGTTTCTCTACCCCTTTCTCTTTCTTTTTTTTTTCTCAAAGTTGCCGCGAAGTACCGCAACCCTTTAAATAATTCATTACGAAAACAAAGTACGTCAGGATGAAACGCGGCATCGAAAGCCTATCGATCCTACGAACGTTTACGTTCCCTCGTTTCTTCCTTTTTCTAACTGTTATTATTATTATCGTGTACAACCAGGGTGTTTTATTATCGAACGGCTTGGTTCTTATCGCATTCCCGTTAATTTCCTGTTACAACGAAACGATTCCGATCGGCGGCTTTTAATGAGCTCGCGTCCCGTCGCTTTCTTTCTTTCCTTTTGTCCTGTTTGTCTTCGTTATTTTCTCGCGTTTCGTTTTTTTTTTTCCACCGTTTCTCAACGGTGTTTACGTGTATCGGGGGCTGACCTGCGATAATAAACTGCGATACCGTAGTTTCGGCGATGCGAAACGTCACGGTCGGAAATTACCACGGAAGCGTCTTTCATTTTGCTTTCGACGGCACCACTGTCGCCATTTCAACGCGCCATTCATTTCCGGAAACGCGGATCTGTTTTTCGGCCGACGCCTGCATCGTTCGAACCGCATAATTCATCCGATTCGACACACACGTATACTGGTAATATTTCGGCATGCAAATAAGTCGGGAAATGGAAGCTTGCAGGGAGGTGTAGGGTTATTTAAATAAAATGTGTGTAGCGAATATCCCGAAAAAATAATTTTAGGGTTGTCGATAATGTATATATTTTTTAATTCGAAGAATTTATCTAAAGTTTGTTATTTTTAATCGTTTAGTATACAACGAATGTATCGTTAGCTTCGTTTCTCGTTTGCAAAGGGTGACAATTCTTAAGTAGCCAGATCCCTGTCAGCTTCTTTGTCTCTAGACCCGAAACATAATTACTTTGAATTATTTTCAATCGTTTAGTATACACCGAATGTATCGTTTCTCGTCCGCAAAGGGCTAAGACCCGAAACATAATTACTTTGAATTATTTTCAAGCGTTTAGTATACACCGAATGTATCGTTTCTCGTCCGCAAAGGGCTAAGACCTAAAACATAATTACTTTGAATTATTTTCAATCGTTTAGTATACACCGAATGTATCGTTTCTGGTCCGCAAAGGGCTAAGACCCAAACCATAATTACTTTGAATTATTTTTAATCGTTTAGTATACACCGAATGTATCTTTAGCTTCGTTTCTCTTACATAAAGAGCTAAAATCCTTAAGTAGCCAGATCCCTGTCAGCTTCTTTGTCTCTAAACTCAAAACATAATTACTTTGACCACTGACCGATTTCACGACCTCGCTATATCATATCGACGCTTATATATACCGGAATCTCCAATTTTTTCAAGGTCGGTACATTAGCCGACGTGACACGAGGTACCATAAGATGATAGATTCAATCTGGTACTTATCTCGTCCGCGATGACAGCCTCTTTGTCAACGGTCCGGAAGAAAAATGACCGATCATTGACGTTAATCGAGAAACGATTAACCGTGTGGTATTCGTCATTCTGTCATTGACGTCGCGAGCACATTTGTTTCACCCTCGGTAGAACTGTTTGCACGACGTTTCTCACCGAGTTGTAAACCGCTTCGCACTTCGCAATGATCGTCGATCGAGTCCAAAGCGTTTCTCTTCCCAGATAGAACCGTGAATTAATCAAGCTAATGGTCGTGGCCGATCGACGCTATCGGTTCAAAGTATCCCGATTCAGAATCGCAGAAGTTTCGATTTATTTTTCTCAACGTTAGTCAAACTGTGATTCTGTTAGAGCGTCGAATTCAGGTTTGATGATATCTCGAGTGATTGGGTATACTTATACAGTGGATTACAGGCGAATAAATAACTCGAAATTACTACTCTTGACATCGTTTCAAAATTTCTGCCAATGGAAATACGTGTTACATCGAACGAAGTTTAATGTCGAAATAGATTATAGGCTTGTGGCTCTTTTGATCTTTGTCAAGTTTCGAATATGAATATTTCACAGTAGGGAGATAATGTTGGAATTATTCGAAGAGAATAATACCGTGTGGAAATAACTATTCTACATTTTCAAGCGGCTCTAATGCAACGTTTAATTAATAATCGAATACCGTGATTAAAATTCGAAATTAGGTATTTACGGACTACGTGTATCTAAGATAACTAAAAACTGTAGTGTCTTATTGTTAGACCACGACTCACTCGATTGCCAAAATTTAAAAGGTTCTTTTAAACTAGAGTCCCGAAGGTCCTTGGGTCCTAAAAGGTCTCTGTCAACCCTAATGCCATCATTCTACGACCTGCGACCGATTTGCAATAATTAATATCACTGAAAGATTCTCGAAGAACTCCCAAAGGCTGGTATTCGCTATTTTACGATTCCAGGGGATCGAACACCGTGATTAAAATTCGAAATTATGTATTTACGGACTACGTGTATCTAAGGAAACGTCGTCAACGCGAACTATTAGCGTGTTTCGAACAGAAACTGAACGTAATGGCTAAAGTATACGTTTGGTAGACGATTGACACGAAGCGGAGTATGAAAAATGGGCATAAATATTGCAGTTGCCGTGATATTTATCTGGGATCGCGTGTCGGCCATAGGAAACTTTTCAGTTCAGAATATTTAGCACTCGAGGGATTCGAATTAGACCACCGGCTGCACGAAACGTTAGACCTATCATTGGGATAGATTGATATTCAAATTATCGCTATTATTGCCCTGGGTCGGGACAATGGTTTAGTTTATTCGATGATAGTTAGTTTAGGATGAAGAAGGATTAACAGTGTGGATTTAATGAATTTAGTTTAGTGGATACTATAAGCTCAAGATTATCTCGGTGATAAATTATTTCTCGACTATGGAATATTTCGTTCGGTTGAATAATTCACCAGTCACTGAACACGTAAGGGATTTGTTGCATAATTCCTGTATTTTATATATCCTCTGTTAAACAAGCGTTGGTCTATAAATTATGTAACGAGTTACGGGCATATTAAGTTGTTCGAATTGTTTTATTTATTAAGGCCGGGAAACTAGCCGGGAATTTTCGATTCGTTTTATCCGGCGAACAAGTAGAGGATATAAATATGATTTTTTTTTTTTTTTAAGTCACCGCTTCTTTGTTATTTTCGTCGTGATACGTTACTGGTTTCCATAATCGATTTACATAGCAAATCAATTAATAATATAATTCAGCCCTTGACGGTTACTTCCGTGGTCATAAGAAAAACATAAAATTTACATATTTAGTAGTGAAAGATGATGAAAACAAATCTTCCAAAAAATTATGCAACTCGGATAAGAAAAATTAATTATTAAGGAACATTGACTCCTTTTAATTTTGAGTCAAACTGGAATATCACGAGTCTGGCTCGTTTAAAAATCGGTTACTCGCGAATCACGGATTATTAGATTTATTTTTTGTTGTGTTAGAAAATTTGTGGCACATGTTAGATACGGAAACAAATTTTATTTATATCGTGTTTCAAGTTTCAATGCTCTTCCGATTTAAATTGTTCGGGTCCATGGGCCCAGATTTTTCCGAGTTAAATGCCATGGCAAGGAGTTAAACGAAGGTATTTTAACCCTTTACACCATGAAATTTTGAAGACCCATATTAATTAATATATCAACTTTAAAATATCGAAATTAAATAATTCTACGTGTTAATTATCATACGATTCTTTATTTACCCCACCGAAAGAGGCAAGCACCATAATTTTATTACCAGTATCCCTTAACCCTTTTAAATTTTTTATTTAGAATTTTCTCAAATTCTCACTCAAAAACATAGATTTATACCAGAAAATCTGTAAATTTCTGCTCTTCTTTATCCAAAAAATCGCCGAATAAAGTGTTAAAAATATTATATATATAATATGTCATATTCTCCAACATTTTTTTTATAAAACCATAGTTGTTCGATTACTCGTCTGAATTACTCGATTACACAGAGAAACAAGTGTACCGTAATTCACGAAATAATCCGCTCGAAATTTCTCCTTTAGCGAATAGTAATTCACTCGTCTTAACATAATTAGGACACTCGATGCACAAAGACAACGAGGCAGAACGGCCATAGATCTCGGTTAACATCGCGAATTATACCCTCGTTACAATTTCCACCATGCTATAAATTTCGTTACCCGGTAATATCTTCGTTCATCATCTTAACAGAAACTTTACTCGCAATTTCTATTTGTCCTATTGTACACATGTTCGAGCGTTGTTGTACATGCACGTAATCGAGGCGAAATTGGCGACGAATATTCATCGTTCCTTGCTCGAACAAAAGGTAATTGACTCTTATTGCGTGTCTCTTGCGAGCATCTTGAGAGGATGCACGAAACTACGAGGGTGTTTCTTCCGAAAAGACGGTTTTAATCCCGTTGCAAGGGATTTCCTGTCCCTTTTGGTCCATTCGTTTCCTCGTTCCTTTAATGAATTTTTTAGCTTCCTCGGAAGGAAGTGTTTCCAGAGAGAACGTAATTGCAAGAAACGAGGACTCTTTGGTGATGCAGCTTCTCGTATGTTTACTGGGATTAGTATTTCGCTACGGGAATTACTAAAGCGGATAAGATAAAATGGGATATAAGTTCTAGAGTTTTTGCCTTGGTGATTATAGAGGCACGCAGTTGCTTTTGGGAAAAATAATATGGCATTTTCTTTGAGATAGAAATGTTATATCGTGTCATTATAATTAATTATATAGTACTTGTATAGGATAGTCTTAGAACGTTCATATTTCATCAAGCAAAGTGTACCCGATAGATTCAAATGTTTAAAAAATGTGATAAATTTCGAGATCAGTAAGGTTAGAATAAAATTCTGTTGTATATAGTAAGTCATATTGGATTTTCTTTGAAATAGAAATGTTATTATATCGTGTCATTATTATCAGTTATATAATATTTATATAAAATAATCTTAGAACGTTTATATTCGTCATTAAAGCAGTGTATCTGTTAGATCGAAATGCTTAAACAAATGTGACGTGAAGGTATTGTAAACGATAAATTTCGAGATCAGTAAAGTTAGAATAAAATTCTGTGGTATATAATAGTCATTTTCTTTGAGATAGAAATGTTATTATCTCGTGTCAATGTAATTAAATATCAATGTTTCTTCGTGATGTTGAATAGATTGTATATAGTTTGTATTATATGGGATAAACAAGGCCTTGATGATCAAGGATCGCGTATTACAATGCATTTACTTCGAGTATATTCGTTGACAGTTGTATTGTTACTATCTGTTTCGTTTTGGAGTCTTGGTTTTTACAAGAAGCATTGGTAAACCTACGTATTCTGAATTTCAGGTGTAATAATAGGAGTTACACTGTTTTCCGTGAAAGCAAGATTGTTTATTGCCCCATATTCCAAGTATTTGGCGTTTATGTTATTTCGCGATGCAAATAAACATATTCCTGAATCGATATTCCAAGAATTAATTACTCCAAGAAGCCAATGTCAATAATCTCAATTGCCAGTTTCCTTAAATTATGTAAAATCTCCATTTTCACCATATTTTATGTATCATCTGGAAACCATTAGTTTCATAATAATTTTTCACAAGGAAAAAATAGGACTTTGAAAAAATGTCTAGGTTTTTGAGGTAGCGAGAAAAGAGAATTACCATTCTGTGTTCAGACACTGCTGATTTTAATACGTTCGTCAGTTTCATGCACCAAAGTAGGGTGCATCTTCATTAGTTTCGTTAAAACTGGTTCATTAGAGTCTCGACGCTTTTAGCGACACTGGTTTAAAGCGAACGGTATAACTCGAAAAGGTTGCTGTAAATTTCTGCTTCGAGTATTCGGTGTTACGTGCCTTTCCGTGTGTTTGTCAAACTTTCAAATTTTAATCTGATACCTGGAAACGTTATTTTTTTAACGTAACAAGCCCGGAGGAAGCGCGGGAAGGGAAATTAAATGCCCCGGAACCTTGGTAGTACCTACTTAAGCAAATTACACGTGCCCTTTGTATATTATCTCTCTAAAAGGTATACGAAATGAGAAAGTTTCAGAGGGATTACTCAGTTTATTGCACTATTTTCTTAAGCTTCAAAGTGCACGGTTAATCCATTCGTGGGTATTAAAATCCGATTACCCTTTGTAGAGAATTACATGTTCTTCTCATCGGAAACGTAAAAAAAAAAGAAGGAAAAAGAATGCTTGCCATTTTGTTTGTCTTCCTAAGTCTTTTCGCCGAGGTGTATAAAAACGAAAGTGCAGTAATTGCATTAGCAGCATTACTTAGGTAACTGAATCGACGTAACAGATGCATCAATAGCAGTAAACGGGTTATCTTCAAAGGTATCTAAACTGACAAACTCTCGGAAGTTTTCTACGTAAATTAAAGGCAACGGGAATACTTTGAGCTCGTGTTCTTAATATCTCGAACTTGGAAGAAACGGAGTAAGAAAAATTGAATTTCTCAGAATACCTGTATTTAAACGAACTGCATATTCGTGGCTCTTCAGAATATATCCAGGGTAAAAAAGACTTCGTAAATCTTTTATCCTTTAACGAGATTATCTAGTTTATTTCATTAATCAGAGCGTAATTGAAGGAAGGGCAAATTGTCGTTTTTAGAATCCTCAAAATACTCGGTCAAAAGATAAAAAGTTAGGAAATATTCTTGGAATATCGTACTACGATAAATGTTAGACTGAAATTGAGAAATTTAGGCATCTTAAAGTAGTGACACACTCAAACTGACAAAGTCTCGGAAATTATTCGCTTAAATCACTCTAGAAATGACTGTAACTCGTTTTTATAATTTTTCGAACTTCGAAATATTGTAAAAATAAAATCAACAATCTCAAAATTTGGGAGTATCCAATTACTCAAATAATACATGTACCCACATGTATACTGCACACGTCTCTCTGAAAATTACTCAAAATAACGAAATTTCAAATCGCAGAGACCTGACAATTTTTCTTCCACTTGTTACAGAGAAAATTACGATTTTTTACTATCTTAAATGTGGTTCTACTCGAGGAAAGGACAGAATTGCATTATTACTCGAAGAAATCACACATACCCTTCACACGTCACTCAAAAAATTGCATGAAATAGCGAAATTTCGAGTCTTCATCTACCATTTAAAATCGCAGAGACCCGACAAATTTTTCTTTCACCTGTCACAGAAAATTACGATCCTTTACGATCTTAAATGGTGTTTTACGCGAGTAAAGGAAAGAATCGCGTTATTACTCGAACAAATCACACATATCCTGTACACATCCCTCATAAAAGTACTCGAAACAACGAAATTTCGAGTCTTCATCTACCATTTGAAATCGCAAGAGGCTCGACAAATTTTTCTTTCACCTCCCACAGAGAAAATTACGATTTTTTACGATCGGTTTCCTTTCAGAGGCACCTTAAATACGGTTCTATGTCAGAAAAGGAAAGAGTCGCGTTAACAGGAGCGAGTCTAATGCTTCGTCCTACTTCGTAGCCGCATAAATAGCGGCATTATTAGCTGCAATGCATATGCAGGCTATTTGCGTGTCGGTTGTTATTTTTAGACGAGAAATCATGCTCAACGATGCACGCGCGCTATCTCTCTCCGTTGGGCGAATTTTTTCGCATTTCGATCGTTCGGACGGGTGTCGTTCAATTTTTAACAGTCGGTCGCTTGCATCCGCTAAATGGAAAAAGCTATATTTCGGCTCGGCATCGATCCGCGCGCGATATCTCCGCTTCCGCTCGAAGACGCCGCCGTGTTTGTCCAACCAAATTGCGCAATGTGTTTGCGTAAGTTTTCATCTTGTCAGAGGCTTGTGGTTTGAGCGAATATCGAAGGATGAGGAAGTCAATTTAGCTCGAGAAACGGTTAAAGAAAGCGTTATAGTGTTGCCGATTTAGTGTTGTCGATTCGAAGTGCTATTGGTCAGGATTTTTCTTGCTATAGCGTAGAATCCATGATAGAATTTTTCATTCTTTCCTCTTTCGTCTCTTTTTTATCTTTTCAGTGATCGAACATGCACAAAGGAACGTTTTTGATACCATTTAAAAATCATGAAGTTGTTAATAATTGCTAGGAAATTTCTATAGCACTTCGAAATCGTGGAGTTACTTGTATAGTAACGGAAAAAGAAAAAATAGTATCGTTTTTTATCGAGAAAGGGATGTGGTCTATGAAATACCATCAATGGAATTCCTTGCGCTTCGTTTTAGATTTGAAAATTGGGTTTTAAAAAAAATTATTTCGTGTCTTTTATTTTGAGTCGTATGAGTAGCATAAAAGAATTAATTGAAGTCACCTTTCCTAATAAAAAATTCAATGCAAAACAATTCTGTCGATACAAAATGTCGTGTTTCAAAGATTCAGAAGGGTTTGTTTCTAAACAATTCAAGGAATTGTGTAAAACACGAGATGAATTCATTTTAATCAACATCACGAGGGTGTTGATTAGAATTTTTCTTTTGTAAATATATGTAAAATGGAAGGTGTAGAAATTTGTTTCTATTTTTCCTTTAAATAATGATAATTATTTATTAAAGAACGTTGTTTGAGGAAACGTGGTGTGCATTAAGCTGCAGGGTGTATATGTTAAATAATATTTTCTCACAAATATATGGAGTATAGTAAACACAGATGAGGAAACTTTTCACCATTTTCTCGGAGGAAGGAAAATAATGCGTTTATGAAACATGACGTTAATTAATACGTAGAATGTGTATCGTTACTCATCCATGTCAATCGATATTTTTCTTGCAGGAGTATAAAACCTGGTATTTGCACGGGAAATATGGACGAGGAAAACATTTCATCGTTTTTCCTGTGTAATAAAAATTATTTATCAGGGGCAATTATTTGATAAGTTATTTAAAACGCGATATGAATTAGTGAAAGGATATTTCAAACGTCCTATAGATATCGGGGAATATAGAATAGATTCTAGATAATGCTGGATGTTAAAATGATCAATTATAATCGTGATTAATATTCGAAGCTTTCCGAGAACACTCGCATATTTCTGTTTAAAAAAAATCCGATATATTTATAATTTATTAAGGAGCTTATCGTTAATGTCGAGATACGAGAATAACTTATTTGAAATTACAATGCGCGATGCATTTATACGTTTCACGGATACATTCTCTTTGCGTGCTGATATATAATTCAGATCTTGATTGTTTGTATTTGTACAACATGTTGATATCAATTCAACGATTTCTCGACGTTGTACATAATTAATGCGTATTGAAACACTGCCACGGAGCATTTGTTTACAGTATAAAATTTCCATTCGGAATTTTATATTAATCCGGTAAAAAAGAAAAATGAAATCCGACGTTACAGTAGCTCTCTTAGCCTCCTATGTTTATTCCATGTTTATTTCTGAATTAACGTTACGTAACAAAGGTAGAACGGAGTTATGCATTTGTGTCAACTTGCAGTGTAATAAATCCTATAAGTCCGGATTTTATTATTGATCTCGGTCATAACTGCGTCGTATTTATAGGCAAACTATACCTTGCAATGCACATTAGTACAAGCATACTAATGAAACATTATTACTCAGGACTTGAATATTAATCGCTTCTAGGAAATCTTTCCGTGTATTAAAATCGAATCATATTAGGTCGAACATTTAGTTTCCGTAATTGCATTCCAAATATAGGAAATTGGGTTAAGTCTTTAGAACAGGCGATGCTTCGAAACATTTCTAAATCTTAGGAAAAAGTTTTCAGGTAGAAAAAAAATTAATTATTCACAGGTACGTAGATCGAATTATTAAAAAATTCCAGTTGCAGAGAAAGCCATAATCTTATTTCTAAGAATTCACTATCTACGAAGAAACTTACGCTTTCTATTTGTCTAGAATGCGAAATAAAATTTTTTCTTATAAATAAATACGAAGGTAAATGCATTTGCATATAAGAAACTTCGATAGTGAATATTCGTGAAGACTAAAAATCGATTTCACATAAAAGGAATTCATCCTAGAATCTATATTTATTAGTCATTTTTCATTTTTGATGAGTATTGTAAATCCTTCAAGTATCGAGTCCTACTTCTTAAACACCCTCTATACGTACGTACCTTTTGTGTATATATATATCTTCGATTTTCCCAAATAATTTAGATTTCCCCAATAATCAAATAAAAATCTACGATCTGCGTTTAAATATTACCCAATAGCAAATTTAACCTACGCCATTTATTATACTAATCGATCTCGATAAAAACGAAGGTAAATACATTTGCATATAAGAAACTTCGATAGTGAATATTCGCGAGAAATAAAAATCGATTTCATCTCGAAAAAATTTTTCATTTTTGATGAGTATTGTAAATCCTTCAAGTATCGAATTCTACTTCTTAAACACCCTCTATACATACATATCTTTTGTATGTATATCTCTAATTTTCTCAAATGATTTCAATATCCCCGCTAATCAAACGTAAATCTACGATCTACATTCAAATATTACCCAATCGCAAATTTAATCTACTCCATTTGTTATAATAATCGATCTCGATACAATCTGTTCCACGCAACCCTCATGGAAACACACATTTCGGGAAATGAATTCTATTTCTCGCTCGACGAATCTCGATCGAGTTACTCGCGCGTCATTTCAGGCGAATGTCGTGTGCGATTTCGTTTAGAAAAAAAAGGGAAAATTTGCGAGCGGATCGAGCCGATTTGCGCTTAATAACGCTCGTGGATCGATGGATCTCGGAGAGGATTGGCGGGACGCGCGTGGAAATCTGATTTTCGGTGAACTATGAAATTGCGGTGGAGGTTGGTATTATTTTGCCGATCGTTTCCGGCCGACATTAACCTCTCGTGTTCGGTCATAAACGAATGTTTTGTCAGCGGGTTGGCCACGTAATCGAGCCGCGCGTGTATCAAACTGGTTATTCGCCGATTTGCCACGGCGATTCGCCGGATGGTCGATTGACAAATGTGTAGCGATAAATATCGTTCGATGGATATATGCTTCTGTTTTTATCCGATTCAATCCTACGCTTCTGTGTGCCGAAAAGAGTACGAGTTACACGTCCCACTTGTAAATCATCGCTTAATCGTGTATATTGGATTTTTCGAAGCATTGGAATTTTGGGATCTTTTGAACGATTAGGATTTTTGGAATTAATTCATCAAGCTTCGAGAATTTTTTATTTATTCATCGGTTTTGACACGTCGCACCGATAAATGATCGCTTAATTGTGTATATTGGATTTTTCGAAGCATTGGAATTTGGGGAATTTTGGGATCTTTTGAACGATTAGGATTTTTGAAATTAATTCATCAAGCTTCGAGAATTTTTCATCTATTCCTCGATTTTGTCATGTCGCACTTGTAAATCATCGTTTAATTATGTATGTTGGATTTTCGAAGGATAAGAATGTCTGAAATTTTAAAAATTCTGAGAGTTTTGGGAATTTTTTGAACTATTAGGATACTAGGAATTTCTAGAAATTAATTTATCAAGCTTCGAGAATTTTTAATTGATTCCTTGATTTCGTAATAGTTTCGCGCGTGTTTGCAAATCGGTTCATTTCGAACTCTGATTGTGTTTAAATCTTTTCAATGCGCTATTCTTCTATTACACGATAGGAACTCGTATTACTCTTGTGTTATTTTCTATATAATCCCATATCTTTTCCAGAATTCTTACATCTTGATCGCGGTTGCGTAACTGGGAAAGTTAATCGCAATGACAACTAAACGATGATCGCAGCCGCACGAGTGATTTTAATCGCGAAATTTCGTTAAATCGGCCAATCCCTCGGGATGAACGCCGATAACAATCGAATACCATCGAGTTGCGGTTAACTACGAGAGAGACCATCGATGAATGGATCGTTCTCGTGTATGAGTGACACTCGGTCGCCGTTTAACCGATGCACCGAGATTAATTCGAGGAATATGATTCGCTTGGTCGTTGCAGCAAGTCGCGATTTACACTATACTTTCTCACTATGGCTGGCCACACGTTCCATTTTACCAAACTGCTCAGTTCCATGGTTATTTTGCAAAATCTACCTTTTGGCACACGACTTCTTCGTCTCTGGGAGACAAGAACGATATTGATGAAATTACATCGTTTTGTATAGGAAAATATTATTTAGAAAACGAGGTTGATATTGGTGAAAAATAACATAGGAAAAACAAATCGGTAATCTTGTTTAGCAAGAATATAATATCCAATATTAATCCTTTTTCGATATCATGGTAAATGCATCGAAAAATATTCTTTCTGGGAATGGGAAATAAGTCTAATTAATACAAGAAAATCTCTTCGTCCAAATGGTCACCTGTGCAAAAAGAAGACCGAAAATAGCGAGTGTGTATTACCGGAAAAAATATTTAATCTCTGATGAAAGCGTAGTATAAGGGTGGATAGCGATCTTCGATAAATTAAATTAGATATTGATGAAGTCTAAAAATATGAAAAATCGCGAGAGGAGATTTCAGGTTGCACGTATGATCAGTCTTTTATCGCGTGCTTTGGGACAGCTAGTAGTACAGTTCTCGACGTGGTCGACATCGATAGACTCTTCATTGTCGAGGACGATCGAGAAGCGCTCGAGAATTTATCCCTTGTTGGTCGAACGGCCTCATCAAGTGGTATGCGACCAGCGTATTATAAACGACACTCCTCTTGTTTCTCATTCGTCAAACGGCATTTACCATTGTTCATCCCTTTATCTTTACTTTTCGAATTTCGCACTTGAAACTTTGAAAATTCTAACCTGTTAAATGTCATTCTTCTCCAAATCGCTTCTTTGCTTCACAGATCCTTCAAATTATTAGGTATAGCTTATCAATCTTCGTCGTTTTATAATAAATATTTTAAAATATTATTTTGAATAGGGTGAATGACTTAACGTGACCACTTCGATGGTTCCTATTTTTAGTAAGTTGATCTTTTGAACTAAGTCATTGACTTCTGTTATTTTTTCACACCCTGCCATTCACGTGGATTAATTTCTTATCCAATTTCAAATAACTACATAATTAAAAACAATCGAGTCACGTTAGATGGTGCACCCTGTACACTATTTTCAAACATCGCTTATTGTTTTAAATATCGCAATGGAAAATATAGAGTTTTACGATAAATCTATTAACCCCTTAACATACAATGACGAGTTAGACTCGTTATTTATTTCAAGGCCCTTCTTTGACTTTGTTAAGTATTTCTCTCCATTGTATGTCAAGAGATAAGTTTTATGAATCAATCTTGTCAATAAAAATCCAATATTTTGGAAAAAAATATATTCCTTTCCAGTTTCCATTTTCTACTACAACATAGCGAAATAAAATAATATTTTTCAATCGCATCAAGTGTATTTAATTTCTATGTCAACGGATTAATTGATATTAATTAATTATTATTTTTTACGAAATCTGTACTGTCCACAGATAACTTGTTAATTTATCCAATTATCAGAAATGCTAAAATCTACAACCTTTTTCTCCCACAATTTATTCTCCCTTTTAAATTTCGAAGAAATTTGCTTCCCATTCGGTAATTCCGCTTCCCCTATACGATTCCCTAGTGACCCACAGGCACTTCCGGTATATTCATGCGTTTTTCATCAAGTTTACCGAAGTTAGGTCACGCTATTCGTTACCGGCAAGTAGGCTAGCTATTTCAATCGTTCGTAACGCGTTAGACACGCTTTGGTTTTTCGTGAAACGAGGGGTGGCAGGATGAAAAGGGCCGTCAACCTAGGAAATAAATCCACCCTCGGAGTTACAAGCGTGTCGTCTGGAAATCAATAACGGTCATGGTGTGGCCACCAGTGACAAATGTTTGGAGTAGCGCGAAAGGTTCCAGCGATCACCTTTCAACCCTACAGCTCGAGGAAACTCCGCAACTGTTTCTGATCGACCAGTCGATCCATCGATCCTCCGATGATAACCGTCCACCGTTTTTCTACTCGATTCGTCATAAAGTTCTTCTGCTTGAAAACTCACTCCGAATCTCTCTGTTCGAAGTCGATTCCGCAATTTACCGGCCAATTGTCGGTACGAGAGCTTATACGTAGAATTAAGCAAGATAAAATCGGTGATTTTATTTATGTTCACTCGAGTGAGAGGATTTATTTATAATTTAGAAACTTTTTTACCTGTGCTTCTCAAGGTTCATATTTTAATTCATATTTCCTTTGTTTCGAATTTTAACTTTATTAAATACTGGAATTATAATCATCGAAGTCTCAAAATTTGTTAATATTTTGAAACACGAAATAGGGGTCTAGTCGTATTTTTAAGAAATTTTTTATTACTGTTATTTTATCACCTTGAATAAATTATGTACACGTGCAAATCGGTTTCACGTTGCATGTCTTTGTTGATATAGATTACAAAAATAATCGTGTCGTAAGAGATTCGAATTCTCACCCCTCGAAGCAGAGGACCAGCGACCTGAGAATAATAAGTATGCTGATCAACGAATGGGGGTGAATATTATACTAACTTAGTGTAAGAATGCAATGGTGAATTTTTGGATTACTTCTACAAGCTGTGATTCCTAGGTGAAAATTTCAAATGAACAACAAGCGAATAGGCATAGAATAATACTTACAGATATTAACCCATTCACTGTCAACTACGAGCTTTTTCGTAGTGGATTGCGATTTGTCACGGAATAAATTAATATCCGTTTGAGTTAAAAATTCTTAGAAAAGGTAAATGCTAGTTTTAATTCTTTAAAATTCCTTTAAAATAAAATCTTCACGCCCAAAACAAAACGCCTCCAAATTTTTCTCGCAACGAATAGTTTAATCTATCTTTCCATCTTTCCTAACTACTAAAGAAACACTACTTCCTACTACCCGTGTAACTAAAATTCTGTTAAAACCGTAATATTAAAATAAAATCTTCACACTCAAAATAAAACGCTCTAAATTTTTCTCGTAGCGGATGATTTAATCTATCTTTCCATCTTTCCTAACTATTAAAGAAGAAACACCATCTTCTAGTACCCGTGTGACTAAAACTCTGCTAAAGCCGTAATATTAATCACGGGAATGACTAGTAAGCGTTATCAATTGGCTCGGTAGACTGGCGAAAGGAGGAAAACGCATGGAGGAGGATGTTGGGTACGCAAGAGGAATGCGAATTGAAACGCTCTGGTCTCTGGATAGCGTTGGCAGTCGGCACGTTTACGGTAGAACAAACGCCCGGTTGATTTTACGGGGATTGCCGTAGGAAATTCGCAGGCACTGGTAATCACAGCGGCGGACTCGTCCGTTTGTGCGAGTAATTTATTAGCAAGCGATAGCTCGTTAAGTAACGACGAGCGGCGCGTTAACGAAGCCGGCCTGCCGTTGGAACACGCTTTAAGATGGCGTGTCGGCCGACTATAATTCCGGCTTGCACACCCCTCGGGCCACCCTTCCTTCGCGGGTCACCTTCATCGACCTACTATGATAATTGTCCACTGTTCGACCCCTCTTTTTCCCTTTTCACGGTGTTGCGCGACGCCTTCGCTCGTGTCAATCGCTTTGTTCCTCTCTCCTCGTCCGCGATTCCGCTTTCATTTCTCACCTCGCTTCTTTCTCAACAGTCTCAATGAAGATCCGTTTGCTAACACGGTTCCGTGGGTTCACCGAACCTTTCCTACCGGAGGAATTCAAAACATCGTCTCCGCGATTTCACATTCCTTTTTTTACTAATTTCTGGTCACATCAAGTTCGGAGAAGCGAAGCAAACGTCTCGCGACAAATATCGTCGAATGTTACCTTGTGAGAATTAGACTAGATCTGAGTTTATAGAACAGCGAATAATTTCCGAGTTTAGGTATTGTTTAGTACCTCGGAAATATCGACGAAATTAAGTTTCCAATGTCTGGTTCAGCTCAGATGAAGCAAGTGTTTCGCGAGAAATATCGTCGAATGTTACCTTGTGAGAGTTGGGATAGGTTTGAATTTGTAGAATAGCGAATAATTTTCAGGTTTAAGTATTGCTTAATATCTCGGAGATATTGATAAAGTTAGTCACGTACTTTCACCCACGAAAAGCAGAGATCTTGGAAACCTAATCGAATTCTCTTTCGGGGAAAAAGGAATAGTCCAGTTTCGATGCAATAAATAAAAGTTTAGTTTAACTTTGTTTCTTGAGAATTGATCTGTTTGATAACGCGGTTCCATGGGTTCACGGATCCTTTCCTACCGGAGGAATTCAAAACATCGTTTCCGTTATTTTACATTCCTTTTTTTTTCCAATTTCTGGTTACTTCAAGTTCGAAGAAACGAAGCAAACGACTCGCGACAAATATCGTCGAATGTTATGTAGCAAGAATTAGGCTAGATTTGAATTCATAGAATACCGAGTAATTTCCGGGATTAGGTATTGTTCAATACTTTAAAAATATCGATGAACTTAAGTTAACCACGCATTTCCACCGCCGAAAAGCAGAGATCTCATTGACCTAATCGAACTCTTTGTCCGAGAAAAAAAGAATAGTCCAATTTCGATGCAATAAACCAAACTCCCACCTAACTTTGTCCCCCGGAGAACTCGCTAAAATCTAAAATTTAAAGTCCCATCGCACCATGCACGGGGAATAATTAAAATTCCTTAGACTGGTGTAAACTCGGTAACGAAAACTCGGCGGAAGGTGTACGCGAAACTTCGAATTCTCCAATTTTCTCTTCGCGTAGTTGCCGTCTAGCCGAGTCTCCTATCTCCTCGCCTGTGAATTCGAAAGCGACGTGGAGCTGTTACGATAGGGTCGACACGGTACGCGAGATTAGCCTTAAATCGAATCAAAGTACCCGAGCCGAGTTGTGAAATCTCGCGGTATCTGCATTCCCAACTGTTAAATATCGGCCTACATATCGTGCTCGTGCATATTCTATCGCGTTGCTTCGTTTGTTATTCCGCATCGCTTCGTGGATCGTCTTCGCGTGCTGATGCGAGCCGCGGGCATAAATTAAAACGTTTTAGAGCTCGGCTTCTGTGTGTGTGTGTAATCATGGAAAAATTGGCCGAGGCGGTTCGGGAATTTTCATGGTTCGCGTGACAGGGAAATTACGACAGGGATTTCTCGGGAATGCCGTGCAATCGATGATGCCCGGCTATATCAGTTTGCGCGTGCATACATTTGGCAGCCGAGAAACTTTCAACGCAAGACGAAAGCGAAGTCTTAGAAGAACCGCGACAGTGAACGTGTCGACGGTAGAACTCACGGCAGTTAAGTAAGTTGGTATTTAGGACTGGGGCAAGTTAAATGGATTGGCTTAACAGATTAGCTAAATAGTACGACACGAGTCTCAAGGAAGTCGAATAAGCTTGGCTCAGACTTAGAGAGACATCTACTCGAATAACACCTGACGCGATCTGTCTTTAAATTTACGAAGTTCGTTCCGAAATTCCGAGAGGATCGCAATTCTAGGTAAATCGGACCTGTACAGCGATATAGAAAGAAATCTAGCTTCTCGATTTCTATGATGAATAGTTCTATAATGGTAACATGATGGTAAGATGTTGATGAGATCGTTCTAAATTAGATCCACGATTTCCTCGAAGTCCGTATCGCAATAGCTTGGACCAGGAATCACTAAACTTCCGAGGCTTGTTCCAAAATTGCGGAAGGATCGCAATTCTACGTAGCTCAAACCTATTCAGCGAAATCGAAAGAAATCTAGCTTCTTGATTTCTATGATAAATAGTTCTATAACGGTAAAACGGCGATAAGACGATGATGAGATTGTTCTAAATAAGATTCTCGATTTCCGTTAAGTCCGCTTCGCGATCGTTCGGATCAGGAATCACTAAACTTTTGAAGCTTGTTCCGAAATTGCGAATAGGGACTCGAATCTACGTACCTTGAACCTATTCAGTGAAATCGAAAGAAATCTAACTTCTCGATCTCTAAATAAATAATTCTGTAACCTTTCGAGACGGTAAAAGACGATGGTGAGATCGTTCTAAATCAGATTTCCGATTTCCTTGCGATCGTTCGGATCAGGAATCATTAAACTTCCGACATTTGTTCCAGAATTACGAAACGATCGCAATTCTACGAAACTCGAACGTGTTCAGCGAAATTGAAAGAAATCTAGCTTCTCGATCTCTAGAATAAATAATTCTACAACCTTTCGGGACGGTAAGAGACGATGGTGAGATCGTTTTAAATCAGATCCTCGATTTCCTCGAAATCCACCTTGTGATCGTTGGGATCAGGAACCACGGCCCTGGAGACACGAAACTCGAAGTTCCTGGACTTAGCGGTGGCTTGGTATAGGTCTTATAACCTTCCTGGTATCACGGAGTTCAAGGTCGTATCCCTTGCAGCACGTGTTTTCAACGTAAAGTAGTCGTTTCCGAGAAACATGGCGTGTCGGAAAGCTCGAAGGGTCTAATTGAAGTTACACCGATTCTGATTTTCCGCGCGTAATTTCTCCATATCTCGGTTCATCGTGTGTTCCTCTTCCATGGTTTTTAACTTAATCTATTCGACCTTCGCCAGTTCTGTGTCGAGTAAGGGCCGCGTTATCTCCATTTCTACTTTCTCATCTCATCTCTGATCCCGTCTACTCGATTACCACGGCTCTCTAAATTGAAGTTACAAGAATATACATCGTTAAAGTAAATCTATAAGTCGTCCGTAAATTCGCATCGAATTTTTATCGTCGTCAGGCCTAACCCGATCGAATTTTTTAGGGATTCTGTACCGTTCTGGTCGATTTTATTTTTAAGGACCGCGTTATCTTGATTTCTACTTTCTCGTTTCATTTTTGATCCCATTTTCTCGATTACCACGGGTCTCTAAATTGAAATTACAAGAATATACATCTTTCAAGTAAATCCATAAGTCGTTCGTAAATTCGTATCGAATTTTTATCGTCATCAGGCTCGATCCGATCGAATTTTTTAGGGATTCTATATCGTTTTGGCCGATTTTATTTTTAAGGATCGCGTTATCTCGATTTCTACTTTATCATTTCATTTTTATCTCGTCTACTCGATTACCATTGCTCTCGAAATTGAAATTACAAGATTATATATTTTCCAAATAAATCTATCACTTCGTTATCGAAGTTATATCGTCGTCAGGTCTAACCCAATTGAATTTTAGGTACTCTGTATCGTTCTGGCCGATCTCGTGTTCCTCTGTGACCTGTTGGACTCTTGAACAGCTATAGAGTCGATCTATTCAACTTCGACAGGTTCTAGAGCTATCGATTCTGCTTCTCTAACCAACGAAGGCCACTCGAGTTTCACAACTAGCATCCGACGTGTTAGACATTGCGGAATTCGCGTGGTTTTAGGTTTCAACGAAGCAAAAGTGCATAGGTTCTTAACTCTTACCGATCTTCTATTATTCTATCAGGTCGTTCATAAAGTCATTCCGTTGTTTTCTCAACAGAAGACCTGATTGTATTTTTTCACAGGCAAGTTCACAAAAAAAAAGAGAGAAAAAAACGAAATGACTTCCCGAACGACCCGATAGATTATACATTTCTAATAAAATTAGGAAACCGAGTATTTTCATAGATATTCTAACCCTTTGCAATCAAGATCCGACCTTCAACTACCATGTAACAAAGTTTCGAAGATCGATATTAATTAATATATGAAATTAAAAATAACGCAATTGCTCGCGAGGCATTGAATTTTATTTATTCTTCTAAAACACAGTCTCTGCCAATTTTTACTATTGCTTATCGAAAAAAGCGTCTAGTGTAAAGGGGTAAAATAGAATTGTTTCTAACTAAACTAGTCTATAAATTTGAACGAAGTCTATTACAAGTAGAAGAAGATAGATAAACGCGCTGCTAATAAACGAGAAATTAAGAAAACGAAATGACTTTCCGNATTTCTAATAAAATTAGGAAACCGAGTATTTTCATAGATATTCTAACCCTTTGCAATCAAGATCCGACCTTCAACTACCATGTAACAAAGTTTCGATGAACGAAGTCTATTACAAGTAGAAGAAGATAGATAAACGCGCTGCTAATAAACGAGAAATTAAGAAAACGAAATGACTTTCCGAATAACCTGATATATTCGATTAGAACGTGTGAATTTCGCGAATGAATTGTTCATTGGCCAAGAAGCCGGGGCTGTTGCTGGACAACTGGACAACACGCCCGAGCTATATCGCAGATATTCCCGTATTTATCCGCCAACTTTGTTCCAGGAGCGATCGTGTAAGTTATACGCCGTAATAGCGAAACCGGTCGATAGCACGAGCCTGCTAAATGTCACAGTTACTCCATTTATAAACATCTTTCGCAGCCGGTTATTTTTAAGCAGCCGATGGATGCAGTGGGTCAAACAAACTCAAAACAGTCCCGCGATCCGAATCAATTTCCTCGCTAGGCCAAACAGCGTCTCGTCATTTTAATGACCAAGCTATAACATCACCGGTGGGGCTTCCTTGACCTAGCTCGTCACACAACCATTTGCCAGCACGGGACACTCGCGGATTCTCCGGATAATTCCGCAGGAATAACAAGATTCGTTGAGTGTCGATCTGTTTCATAGCGGATGGACGGTGTTTAACGGTGACATAGGATGGTTTAATGGCGAAAAATTTCATCGCGATCGATAGAAACAGAGAGCGATAATCAGAGAAAAGTCTAGCCTTGTCGTTTTCGCGGTTTCTTCGGATAATTCCGCAGGAAAATTAATATTCGCCGAGTGTCGATCTGTTTCATAGCGGATTGTCGGTGTTTAACAATGACACAGGGGTGGTTTAATGGCGGAAAATTTCATCGGGGTCGATAGAAACAGAGCGATAGTCAGAGAGAAGCCTAACCGTGTCGTTTGCCTTCGAGTGAAACGGTTTCGCGGCCATCTGAAAATGTCTAAACACGCGAAACACAGAACGGCTCTGGCTCGCCGGCGATCGATTTAATAATGTGTGCATTCGTGACCTAAACAGGTATAATTCACCGAGTAATTGATCACCGCATTGTAATTACGGTCCTCATTGTTCCTTTCGAATCCGTGTGCTTTCAATTATTCCAAAGGAGCCCGTGTGCGTGTGTGTGTTCGTGTGCATGCACGTCGGTGTTTGCCACCGATCAGATTACGTTTTCACGAGATTTTACTGGCCGGGAATATAGCTCGAACGCGAGGATCATTTCTTCTCGGCCTATTACCCGGGTTAATTCGCTAGTCGTTGCACGAAATCATACGTTTTTAACTCGTCTGCCTCGAACCTTCGTATAATAATGTTGTTGACCAGTTCTCGAGATTGTTTAGCGAGATTGAGACGGGTTTTCGTGAGAAAAAGAGGTATAAGTCCGGGGTAATACGATCTAACGTGTTCTCCACGTTTCGTGTTGATTTTCTGCTCCTTTCTGCGCTCTCTCCTCTTCTCTTCTTTGCTTTCTTTGCGTTTTACTACGATTCGGTGATTTACTCGCTTTTGTGATCTATTTTCGACAGTTTCCTAATTTTTATGGATTTAAATAAAAATTATTACAGTACGAATTTTATTTCTAGCTATAATTAACTAGTTGTATCGGAATTTCCGATCTTATGATAATAGTAATTAATATTAATAAATATTTGAACGATTTTTCGTTGAAAAGAAAGTATCAGGTCATCTCATAAGTTCATTCGCGTCGCTATTTACATTTTTCGTCGCATTTTATAAACTATTTGTTTACCAACGAAATAGGAAGAAGCGAAGCAATTGAGATGAATTTCTCAAAAGGGTGACTACGTTTTTTCTTAATATATTTTTTAAAGATTCTTGATAATTATTTTATCTATGTATCTTTTTTCTTTTTTGGAAATAGTAAACCGAGGTTCCAACGAACTTCTCGAACGTATCGCATCGCGATAATTGTTTGCACGCGAAATAGATATATCTCGAGCCGAAAGGATTACACGTCGTCGCGTTAATTACCATAATTTAGAGCAGTGGAGCTATTTCGGAGAGTGCAGCTATCTTGAGGAACACTACAGGCTGTATATATTTAGCCAACTTCAAGACACGATTAATTACCCGATTACCAAGTTGGTCCCTCGACCGGAAATAACGATTCCATAGTCCCGATGGCAAGAGATATTTGGGAAAAAAGCAGGATTCTCAGACGAAGATTGAATTGTTTCGTAGGAAGTTTTATGCTAATTAATTAGGTTAAACTCTCGGAGTTGGAAACGATATCTACCTGATGAACTTTTTGGCCCTGTGAGCGATTTTTCGCTTCGCAATCTGTCCTCTTTTTCAATAATATTATAAATAGTTTACGAATTATTTAGGTATGCTTTAATTTCTATCGCGTGATCGAAAGATGTTTTTCGCTTCGGAATCTTAGTCTTTTCAAATAATATTATTTATAATTTACTATTTATTTAGGTATGTTTTAATTTCTATTGCGTGATCGAAAGATGTTTTTCGCTTCGCAATCTTTCTCTTTTTCAATGATATTATATATAGTTTACGAATTATTTAAATATGCTGTAATTTCTATTGCGTGATCGAAAGATATTTTTCGCTTCGGAATCTTAGTCTTTTCAAATAATATTATTTATAATTTACTATTTATTTAGGTATGTTTTAATTTCTATTGCGTGATCGAAAGATGTTTTTCGCTTCGCAATCTTTCTCTTTTTCAATGATATTATATATAGTTTACGAATTATTTAAATATGCTGTAATTTCTACGCGTGATCGAAAGATAATTCAAGATGGCACAGGTTTCAGTTGCGAGTTTTAGGATATCAGGGTCTTACTTCGATCAAATTGTAATTCAATACTGGTTTCGGCAAAACCTAATCTGGAATTTGAGATTTGATGGACAAAGAGATGGCAGATGTTGGGTCTCGTTATTCCAGGATCATCTAGGTCGATATTTACGATCCAGGACGAATCCTGTGGTGCCTAGATCCTCTATGATTGCTCGACTATTATCCTCTTGTTCTATATTCGTTCGCAGATGCTAGTTCTTGATCCTACGTACAAAATACGCAGCGACATTTCACTCTTCTTGACGCATCAATTTATATAGATTTTATCCAGTGACACCCTGTTTTGCCGCATTACAGATGTATGATCTGTTAAGAGAACGGATAATAAAGTGGACACGAAGGTTTTGCTAACTGCATTCGAAGTTAGAGTTTCTCTATTTGTCACGAGTTGGTCATAAACATGTCTATTACGTAGTCGTGTTTCATGGAATCCTTCGACCAATCGTCTTGATTCTATTTTGATAACAGCGTGTCCAATACTGATATTTTTCTTGTTGATTTAACCCTTTGCGCTCGACTATTTTTTCGTTACAGAAAAATAGTAATAGTTTTGGCATTAATTCGACGATATTTTCGAAACGGTAGAATTATTTTACTTCTTGATATATTAATTAACCTGAATGTTTAGAGTCTTTAGCAACTAAGGGTCATCTCTCGATCGCAAAGGATTAACACACGTTCGAAATGGAATTTATCTCGAGAAATTGATCACTCTTTAGTAGAGATAATTCTTAGAATTAATTCTCCACTCTTTAGTAGAAATAATTTTTAGAACTCAGATTCTATAATTCTCCACCCTTTAGTAGAAATAATTCTTAGAATTAATTCTCCACTCTTTATTACAAATAATTCTTAGAACTCGGATTCCATAATTCTTCACTCTTTAGTAGAAATAATTCTTAGCACTCAGATTCCATAATTCTCCACTCTTTATTCGAATTAATCCTTAGAACTCAGATTCCATAATTCTCCACTCTTTAGTAGAAATAATTTTTAGAATTAATTCTCCAGTCTTTAGTAGAGATAATTGTCAGAATTAATTCTCCAGTCTTTAGTAGAGATAATTGTCAGAATTAATTCTCCAGTCTTTAGTAGAGATAATTCTCAGAATTAATTCTCCACTCTTCAGTAAAAATAATTCGTAGAACTTAGATTCCATAATTCTCCACTCTTTAATGGAAATAATTCTTAGAACTCAGTTTCCAGAACCTAGATCTCGAATTTATGAAAACAAAGACAAGGGTTCATGATCCCGAAGAATTCTCTCTTAAATCTTCGGCATATTAACGAGTTAAAACGTAACCTTTCCTTCCTAATAAAAACCCTTTGGAAAGGCACAAAGCGCGGTGCATTTTCTCAGCACTTTCACGTGACCTAATAATCCTTATCTTGCGAGATCGAAACTGGTACAAAGTCATGTATGCATAGCTTCTTGGTATAACTTCCAGGTCAGGAAACTGTTTCCATCGATAGATTATAGTACTATAGTAAATAGCTCGGGGCTAAAAATAAGGCTCGATACGGTTATAAATGCCTTTTCGCCGGAAGACTGCATGAATTGCAAAAGATACAGGTGTAGCGAACGTCCCAGTTCGGCGGCTGTCTAAATGTCTCGATGATAAAACGGTTGGAATCGATACGTAATGCATGCATATGAATTGGCTCGCTTATAAATAAGTCCCTTTTTCCATGACCCGGCTGTTATTGCCTGATAATGAATGCCGCGACGTAAGTAACGCGTTTGGCGTCTCATGAATTTACAATCACGATGATTCGCCACAAAATGCAGGTCGCGATTAAATCGAACGGTATCCTTGATGTTCTCCTCGATCCTGACGTTATTCGATTTTTATGCGATCCCTCGTTAACGTTATTTTCGTTAACGTAATTCCAACGACGAGTTTCGTCATTCACTCTCGAGTCTAGAGTTTCAAGTCCTCTTAGAGGTTTGGGTTAGTTTCAGGTCTTCTCGATAGAATTTTTCATGTATATTTCTCTTTTGCTTTATAACTATTCGTGTGAGAACCTCGACGAAAGTATTACAATTTATCATAATTAATTACTATTAAGGATCAATAATGGAGGAATGGTTTATTTCTTAAAGAATATTCTATTCTATCTTCTATTCGAAGCTTTATTTTGAGGAGGCTTGCAAAAATTAAGATTTAGGATTATTTCCCTATGAATTATTCTTCCTTTTCAAAATGTATTTTAAATTTAAATGTTCTATAGTTTTCGAATTGAGATATAATAGATTCTAGTAAGTGTACGATATATAATTAATCAGGTGATTTATATATATTTAACGTTAGTTTCGTATTTTGTACGAGAAGTTAAAAAAATATCGTGCGATTTGTATCTTGACGTAGAACAGTGGTTCCAAAGCGAGGAGAGCGGAGCCATGTTAGTTTCGCTATAAAGTTGAAATTAGCAGTGGAAATCAGATGGTCGTAATAAGTCAAACAGTAACCAGAATGTCACAGAACGTCGAATAGCAAGTAGAACATCTCTCGGAAATTTCACCAGGAATCGTATCTCTCTGACTGCTAGACTTCACTTCGTCGCAACTTGTTAGACCTTATAAACTTTGCGTGTAAACATTGTTTCAAACAATCTTTTCTCCCTGTTTCAGTTGTCCTCGGATTAACCGCAACATATTCTCGCGGACATTTTTCCTTTTTCTCTATTCAGTTTCTAATTACTACGTTGCTTATTGCACTTTTATACTAGGTTGGGGAAAAAACAAATCCATTACTTTTATAATTTTAAACGAATTTCTTTCTCCCCAACTTGATATTATTTAATGCAGGGGAAAAAGAAATCCATTATTTTTGTAATTTTAAACGAATTTCTTTCTCCCCAACTTGATATTATTTATTGCAGGGGAAAAAGAAGTTCATTATTTTTGTAATTTTAAATGGCTTTCTTTTTCTTTAACCTAGTACTTAACTTTCAATATTTATGTAGCTTTCGATGCATTTATTATTTGATCGATATTACTTTTCCTTTTTTTCTCTCTTTAAAGTAATGGTATTCCGTGCCATTATATGTAATAGAAATATTTATTTTATTTCATATTAAATTTTTATCTTGTAAGATTTATATTTTTATGTTTTAATAAACTAATACAACATTTTCTCTTTTTCCAGGTTCATGGTGGTATTGGTGTGCCTCATATTTAGCGTTTTGTCAACGATAGAGCAGTACAGTAACTTCGCGAACGAAACCCTCTTTTGGATGGTGAGTGTCATCTCTTCGTATTCATCGATAATCTCCAACTGCCATTAACGCTAGAACTACCAAACTTAGTTTAGACTCCTCCCTTCTATATCTTCTAAAAACGTATACCTGATTTCGTCAAAATTAATATAGATTTCTGTTCGAATAGAAATTTAATTAACCAAATACTCCTACTCATCTCCAGTATTCAATTTTAATTATTATTATATAGTAGTTCTAGTGTTAATGGCAAATACTCCAAATCACCTAAAAATCATAATTTCATCCCTCGCCAAATTTTCTCCTACTTCTCTTTCCACCTTTTCAACGTGTTCCTAAAACTAGGAATTAAAATCAAACCGATAATTTCAATACCAAAGATCGAAACTAAATTCATCGCAGGAATGGTAAAAGATAAAAATAAAATAAAAATTCGAATTATTTAAAGTATTCCGGATTCAGGATAAGGAACAATGGTAAATCCCCCAAATCACCTAAAAATCATTTCAACCTTCCAAATTTTCTCCTACTTCTCTTTCCACTCTTTCCACATATTCCTAAAACTAGGAATTAAAATCAAACCAATAATTTCAATACCAAAGACCAAAACTAAATTCATCGCAGAAACGGTAAAAGATAAAAGTAAAATAAAAATTCGAATTATTTAAAGTATTCCGGATTCAGGATAAAAAACAATAGTAAATCCCCCAAATCACTTAAAAATCATAATTTCACTCCTTACCAAATTTTTTTTTATTTATCATTTCACTCGTTCCACGTGTTTCTAAAACTAGGAATTAAAATCAAACCGATAATTTCAATACCAAAGACTAAAACTAAATTTATCGTAGAAATGGTAAAAAATAAAAATTCGAAGTATTTCGAATTTAGGAATAGAAACAAAGCAATACTCCTTCTTTAACACTAGATTTACGGGACCCGTCAATTTGACGGATGGGTTGCTTCAATTATACGATATTAATAGATTTAATTAACTTATATTAAGTCTGATAATATTGCGATATTGTTTTCAAATTAAATCCATCGTTAGCTTTTTAAAGAAAATATGTGGTTTTCTTTACCCTAAATCTAAAGGGTGTGCGTAGAAATAGGTGTACAAAAAACCCCCGTAAACCTAGTGTTAACATCTCGAACATCTCGAACAATCTTCGTTTCCTCTCTCCCCTTTCATTCCTCGATTCACGAAAAGAGAGTTTGACGTACCCCCACGGTTTGTTTGCCCGTCAAATTCTGGTGGACTCGTCTCGGAATCGCAGGCGCCTAAACACACGGCGAGGCACCGCAAACAAAGCGACGTTTCGCGGGTAATTCGAGCGTGGGTTGATTAAGATAAGCAGGCTTAATTAATTATACGGGGCGGAGGCGGAAAGTCTCGGGGCAGAAGTTCGACGACTTTCGAGAGGGAAAATTCCCGAGCTGAAAGGGTCGCCTGTTCCCGGGGAACAGCCACTCGTGAAATCATGGAGAACGATCTCCTTTATCCGATATATCTTTCAGGGAAGCGTTTAACGTTCCATCGAGCCTTTCAGGGCTTTCGCCAACTTCTCTAGAAGGAAACTGCGTGGCTTTTCTTTACCCCGGCTATAGCCCCGGTGAAAGATAGCCCCGGCTCAAGGTCATTCAGCCTCTCGCCCCCCACTCCTTCGCTTATGTCCCGTTCCTCGTTCAATTGGCCACTCCAAGCTATTCAGGACCGTATCCTGTCACGGTGCGCCCCCGCCTGTCGCTTTGTCTTTCGCGTTTTCACTTCCTCGAACTTGTTTCGCTTCTCCTTGTTCCTCGACGCGAGTTAGAGAGGAGAGGAGAGGAGAGGAACTAACGAGAATTTGGCGAGAGAAATATTAGGATATGAAGGAAGAAGCGAATTCTATAGATAGATTGGATTATTATTAATGGAATAGATGAAACTTTAATTTTTATTAGACGAGACTCGTGTCATTGTGATTTTTTACTGCTGGTTTTTAATGGGGTTTTTTGAGTTAAATTTATTGGTACTTTGTTCAGGTCGAACTTTCTTTGGCGAAACGTGCGATGATTGTAGACACTTGTCGCATAGAGACTTTTGTTTTCTGTAATAAAGTGGTGTATAATAAGGATATACGAAGATAATTATAACCCTTTGTGGACGAATGTCATAATATACATAGAAGTTTTCTAATTTTTCAGAATGAAAACTGCATGGAATACAGAGAAAAATAATCTTAGCGTTGTCAATTAATCTCATGCATCTTTTTTAATTCGGAGAATTTCCTTCGATATATTAATTTTTATCGTTTAGTATACACCGAATGTATCGTCAGCTTCGTTTCTCGTCCGCAAAGACTTAAACGATAATGAATTATCTATTTGCACTTCCTGCGATTAGTTTTCTAGTATATGTGTAAGTCAAAAATTGCTGTTTTTATGGAGATCAATGGAAGGACGTTGTGTCGCAAACAACGACAGGATTTGGAAGATGAAGTCGTAATTCACATCCACGTTGAACATACGACAAGAGCAAAGCCTGGTGCTAAGAGTAGAAAAGTGATGACCTTTTCTAATGCAATTTCTAGCGTGGAGAGCACACCCGAGGGAGCGAAAATATTTAATCCAGCTATAGCTCACGAAGGTCGTACGAATTTTTCATCGTTTCATCATTCGATGTGCTAGTATCTTAACGTAACAACGTAGCTTCTTGGAAATGAGTACACACGTTGTAGAATTTTTTAAAATCTTCTAAAATAATTTTTCAATTTAGAATAAAGTGCAATTAATCTCTTTTCTACCAAATTTCGAAAACTTCTCGAATCTGAAGTAATATCAACGTTCTATCCTCGATTCGTCATTAAACGAATTCAATTCATGGAATCCTTTTCGAAATTTTTTCAAATTAAATATAGGTCGAGTTTATGTGTTTCCAGACAGTTTATTGCAGATACTCGTTCCTTCCACGTGGTTAAATCGAAAGCGTGTTTTTACAAACAACGTTTCGAATTCGTTTTACATAAAATTAACAAATTTCGCTCGTTTCTTTCACGTTCTGGAAAAAAACGAGCATACGCCGAGTATATATCTGTGAAACATTTTGAAATCTTATAAAATAATTTCTCAATTCAGACTAAAGTGCAATTAATCTCTTTTCTGACAAATTTTGGAAACTTCTTGAATGTGAAATAAAATCAATGCCTCTTTTCCACGATTCGTCATTAAACGAATTTAATTAACGGAATCCTTTTCGAAATTTTTAAAAATTAAATATAGGTCGAGCTTACGTGTTTTTCAGATAGATTTTTACTGATACTCGTTCTTTCCACGTGGTTAAATCGAAAGCGTGTTTTTATAGATAACTTTTGAAATTCGTTTCAGATAAAATGAACAAATTTCGTTCGTTTCTTTCACGTGCTGGAAGCATTCGAAACTATAGTGAGCGTTTAGAGAATGTTGCTTCCTCTTACGCGTTCGCTCGAAACGATTTCTCGTAAGTGATCGTAAATATTACCCGTGCTAAAAGCCTTCCTTCGTTTAGTTTAAGATAAATACCGTGAAAGCGAGAAGGGCTTGAAAACGTTCGGACAAAACTGCAGCGAGTATATGGTATTTAACGAAATTGAGAGCAGAGGCAGAGAATGGTGGTTTCAGGTCGAATTGTTAAATCGAAGAACGGGAATGGCAGTTAGTGCATAAACAACGGACCAGGTAGGATATTAAATTCTTCAAACAATATCGCGTTGTTCCGTTTCAATAGAAATTTCGAAATTCGAATTGGTCCGAAAAATGCGTGTAATAATTCCATTTTTAATCACCGATTCATCTGTTACCAGGTTGTTCGACTTAAATTTTAAACCAGTTGTTTCCCGATTTTTTGCTTCCATGCCTTTTCAATCACGACATAACGGTTACAGCGTTGATGTAATTCACTTTTTACGGATTTTTTTTTAAAACTTCGCTCGAACAGTGATTCTATGTTTAATTAATCTATTCTGTTGGAATAATTTATCTGTTTGGAATCTTTCGCATTTTGCGTCAGTGAAATTTACGAAAAATCTTTCATTTTCGCTTTTTAACCCCTTGACATAGAAATAAAACGGAATTCGATGCTTCCGAAAAACGGTATTTAATTTGCCACGACTGAATAGTAATGTGCAAGCTTAGAAACGGTATGTTTTATTTTAAAATTTGCATTGCTGTATAGCATTTAATCAAGTAAGTCGCCCAAATGTCATGCTATTGTGCTTCTATGTCTAATTAATTTATTCTGTTGAAATAATTTATCTGTTTGAAATCTTTCGCATTTTGCGTCAGTGAAATTTACGAAAAATCCTTTATTTTCGCTTTTAACCCCTTGACATAGAAATAAATCGGAATTCGATGCGTCTGAAAAACAGTATTTAATTTGTCTCGACTGAACAGTAATATACAAGCTCAGAAATGGTATATTTTATTTCAAAATTTGCATTGCTATATAACATTTAATTAAATTGATATATTGGGTTGTTTGGAAAGTTATTTCGTTTTTTGGGGTGAAAATGAAACACGATTTTTAAACCAAGATGTTGCACGTGATCATGAACGGTCGAATTCGACAAACTGTTTCTGTATTTGAAAAAAACAAAATTAATTTCCGAATAACCAATGTAATGTCAAAGAAAAGTCGTCATAATCTGTAATGGCAGACGTTATTGTACATCAAGGTATTAATAACATCGAATTTCTTGTAATTATTCGTTACATCAAAGATAATCGTCCGGTATCATAGAATCTCTCTTGATACATAAACAATTACTCGAATTAATTGCTCTCTTACAAACATTTCTACTCACTCGTTACCAATTCAACTCGCAGAAAACACAAAAGAATTTCCGGAATCTATTGCATCGGAAATAGGAATTACTTTTACTGCTCACATTCCAAATTAATTTTCGTCTAAATCTTGGCCGCATGGTTGCTCGCGAAATCCTTCAGGAAAGAAAGCAAACCGCGTCACTCGGTTGAATCAATACGCCAAAAATCAATGCTCGCGAAACGGTTGCGCGAAAAAAACGTCGAGAGAAAAACAAAATGAAGAAAAGAAAAACGGGAGAGAGAGAGAGAAGGAAAACAAGGGTGAAAAAAATGCAGTAGATCAATGGAAAGCTCTATTTTCGCAGAACCTTGGTTCGCAATGAATCGCCGAACCTGATACAGGAATTTTCCAAATTGCGCGGAATTAAATGCATTTCACCGTTGCAAAATTCGTTCCTTCCGTTTCGAATCAAATTTCCGCGCGGAGCTTTCCGGTGTAATTGAAATTCCGACAAGTTTTCGGAGCTTGCGGCCCGATCCCGGCGTGTCACGCGTATCCCGGTAAGTTATTATGCAAATATGAAGAAATAAGGGAGGATTTGGAGGCTAGCTCGAAGGGATTGCCTTGGCCCCCACCCTCAGGAAACGGATCTTCCGTGTACGCCTGTCCATGGCCATTGTCAGGCCGACCATAGATCCTGCTTATGTACCTCGGGTACACACCATAAAAAGCTTTTTACGCGCATATTACCTGCCTTGACAAGTTGCCGTCTTCGCCCTAATGACAGGCCACCCCTCCGGCTTCCGGCTTTCTTCCTAAAAATAGACCTGGCACGACAGTTTGGTGTCGAAAGATTTTTGGTAACCGTGTCTTCCTTTTTCTTTCACCCATTTTCTTTGTCCTGTTTTTCTCGGTCCTTGGGTGTGTGTGTTGTAATTATTATTACGCTTGGAAATAGGTACTTGTTTTGTTATTTTAGTTATTGTTGCAACAAGTATATCTTTTATATCAGTTTATTACGTATTGGGTTGTTAATAAAGCCTGCTCTTTTTCTTGTTTCTTGGCTGTATGTTTATGATTACTATTACGCTTGGATCTTGTTAAAAATTCGGTTTCCCAGGAAATTGGTACTTGCTTCGTTATTTTAGTTATTGCTTTATAATCCTGTAACTAGTATCTTTTATATTAGTTTGTTACGTATAGGGGTGTTAATAAATTCTGCTCTTTTTCATATTGATAGAAATTGTGTTATTATCTATATTGTTTAGTATTGTTTGCATTTGATTTTCTGAGAAGTTCGGAATACCTCTTTTAATATCCATTTCGATGACTTTTGTATTCCTTTTGTATTTAAGATTAAAGCTTCCAACGTTACTGATCTTGTATCTTTTTCTTTTTTAGAACTAGCAAAGATTATGGATATCCCATTTTATGTATATAAATTTAAAATTGGTACCAAATAGTATGAACCCTTTGAAAACAAATGTTGCAATACACATGAAAGCTTTTTAATTTTTCAGAATGAAAGCTGCACGGAATATAGCGAAAAATAATTTAAGCATTGTCACCAATATCGTACATATTGTTTCCGAACAATTTCCCTCAATTTGTTATTTTCAATCGTTTAGCATACTCCGAATGAATCGTTAGCCTCGTTTCTCGTCCACACGCGATTAATATTGTAATATAAAATTAAAAACAGAAATTTTCGAAAATTCTTTCAAGTAGATATCCACAGAGAAGTATTCTTGGCAATATTTCTTTTCAAAAAGTTCATCCACCCTTAGAATCACACCCCCAAGGAATTAAAGCGAATCTATCTGGAAATCAACACTTAGATCGTTTTCCGTTACTTAATCGCGCGACTATCTCGGATATTAGCTAGAGACTGGCGTGAAATAAGGGTAAAAAAGAAAAAACGTGAAAGTTTGACGGGAGAACGGGACATCGCGATACTGTCATCGATGTCCCCATTTTTACAGGGCGTCGTGGCATTGCAATAAAGGTCGTACAATCGATATAACATCTCTATATACCAGTCGCGCTCGTTGCACATTTATTTTAAGAACACAGACAACTAATGACTGCACTAGCCTAGAAAGTCATCAGGGAAATGCCTTTCTCGCTGTTATTATGATTATCGGTCGGACGGGGACAATTTATTTCACATTTTTCTGGCTCATTTCGCCTATTGACTTGTTTATTCGCCTTTGCAAAGTGCCTCGTCTCGTCGGCCATTCATCGAAGCTTGGCTTGCCTCGAAACTTTTATCTAAGATGCTTCGAGATATCGCGATCGTACGTCGAGATCGCTTATTCGACTCGTGTCTAATTTGTTCGTGAAATTCGAGAGAAACACGTTTCCTGGCTTTATTCCCGTTTTACATTTTAATTCTACTCCCTCTCTCGCTCTCTTTCTCTTTCGAAAATATCTCAGCAATTATGGTGACCTGAATTTTATTTATTTCGTGACCGGTGAGATAATTTAAAGTAAACCCTCCGACAAACTCGATTAAAATACTATTCCAACGAAAACGCGGATGTTACTCTGCAAATGTTTGCCTGGTAATAGCAGCAGATCCATTATGTCCTTTTATAGAATTCAACTACGAGTGGTCCTGTAGATTTCCTTCCTTTCCGTTGAAAAACACGTCAACAACGGTGACTGGATTTTTTTGGAAATGCTAATTTCTTACGTGAGACGCAAGAATAATTAGTTCCTTAACATTTGTGTCGTTGATAAGGTATCGGTAAAATATTTTACGTCAACAACGGCGACTCGACTTTTTTGAAATGCAAATTTCTTACGTGCGATCTAAAAATAATTGTTTCCTAAAAATTTGCGTTGTTAATAAGATATCGGTAAAATATTTTACGTCAACAACGGCGACTCGATTTTTTGGAAATGCAAATTTCTTACGTGCGACCTAAACATAATTATTTCCTAAAAATTGCGTTGTTGCTAAGATATCGGTAAAATATTTGACAAAAATTAAATAGGCGACTGTTTTTTACGGCATTCGCGAATAACGAATACACGAAAAGCGATAATTATGAAATGATAATTATAAGCCGAGCATGAAATTCATTATTTACGGATATTATGAGACATTATATATGAAAGTTCATTTATCGCTTTTACGCCGCGTTCTGTCAGTTTCGCAAAACAGGAAATCGTAAAAGTTATACTGGAAACGCGCCTTTGTGTCGTGAAGCAAGAGAGGATATACCTCGTGAAACACGATATAAAGTATCGAAAAGTCAAAAAGGAAATGCAAATAATTAAACATCGAAGACATTATTGAACGAAATTTTAATTCGAATTAATGGTCTCGATAATTAAATTTATTTCATCATTCGTTCGTTTAATTATGTATACGTGTAAATCAATATTCAATTATTTGCTTTCATTACATTCAACGAATGCGCATCAAAGAACGAATATTTAATTACTTACCATTGTGATTTTTATTTTTACCATTCTTCTTTTTACTTTTGCTTTATTATTTCGACGTGTATTATTTTTATTACTTTTCCTTGTTTTATTTTATTGTAGCGACTATAAAATTAAAGATTGAAAATTTCAATGAGAATCTAAATTGGTGTTAAGAGTAAAATTGAGAATTAGTGACGATAATATTCAGTGAAAACAGTCACGCGATAATAATCTTTGGAGGGTACGAAGCATAGGGTGAGAATATTCTTGAAAAAAAAGTTTTACCTCCGAACCGAATAGGCCATTCAAATTTCTGTTGAAAAAGAGGTTTCCACGGCAACGTGGAGAAGAAAGTGCCGTTCATATTGCGTGAAATGGGAAGAGAGGTGAATGGAACTTGAATTGGAAGAATGTACGGCGTGTGGTTACAGAATGAAAATGTGATTATTCAGTAATAACTTTTTTACGCCCCACTTTTTCAGGGAAATTGTTTAAATCGAGTCTGAATCATATTTCACCTTTCTTTCGAAATTACTGTTCCTTTTATGCCGTTTCGTATGCTCCAGCATTCGCTTTTTACACTAAAGGAGTAGAACAATGAGTTAATTTCCTTTTTTACAACTTTCAACAACGGGAAAGAAAAATTTTTTAAATATTTTCCATAGATTAGAGATGGCACATAATGGAACGAAGGATATTTCAGATAGAACTCGCTTAGGGTGTTTTATTTTCATGATATTTTTGTTCTAAATGTTAAAAAATTAAATCAATCAATGGTCATCTATAGATGACAAAAAATGAGTAAATTTGTGATCGGTGCGCTTTTGTTTCGCGTCAACTTCGTTCGGTTAATGTATTTTTTAATTAATATTTAGGTAATAAAAGAAATTAAAAAAAAAATTTCACTTCCACATCCAATACCAAAGAAATAACCAGTGACCTGAGACAAACTCTGAGAAAAAACTGCCGGTGAACAATGTGTTAATTACGTATTATTCATTTAACAAAAGCGTTAATAATACAACATTTTACTATACCAAACTATAACAGAACTTGACTATTTGCTTCTTGCACCATTGAAAAAATATAACAACTTCCAAACCGTTTCAAGAACGCTTTGATAAAATTACTCTTCACTATAATAAAATATCAGACCACCCCCTTTTGAACAGCCACCCTTTCTCAAACCTGATTTATCATTTACCCTACCCTTCTCCATCACTATCGGTCACCACCACCGACTCTCAAATTTTAGAACCCATCACATCCTAGGTACCATCCATCTATCTCATCTTTCGTAAATCTTTTTAACTCTTTCGCTAATACGGATGACTATAGTCATCGGTCACGAGATGCATGACAAGTGACTTTAGTTGGTCACCAGCCACCGAAATTGGGTCAAAAATTAAGAGAAATACTGTTGTTCCGCTTAGCTCTTTTCGAAAAGGATTGTAAATGCTACTGCAATGACCAATTCTTCTTTTTTTTCTTTTTCTATAGTATAGACTATAGTCACCAGTCACAATATGTCATCTACACATGACAAGTGACAATAGTTAGTTAGTTAGTCACCAGCCATCGAAATTGTGCCAAAAATTAAGACAAATACTATTGTTCCGCTTATCTCTTCTTGAAAAGGATTGTAAATGCTATTGCAATGCTCACTTCTCCATCTTCTTCTTATTCTTACTCTGTTCCATCCATTTGTTTCATCGAACCATCCTCACACCTTACGTCTTTCGTACATCTTTTTAACCCTTTCGCTACTACAGATAACTATAGTCACCGGTCACGAGATGCATGACAAGTGAGACTATAATCAATCACTATCCACCGAAATTGTGTCAAAAATTAAGACAAATGTTATCGTTCCGCTTATCTCTCTTCGAAAAGAATTATAAATGCTATTGCAATAGTCACTTCTTCTTTCTTCACTTTTTCTCCTTTTCCTTTTTTTACTTCCAAATGACTCGACACGAATCCTAAAAACTAAGTAACGTTTCTACCTTCGGTACAGCGCTTCATTCTACAAGAAGAAGGACTCACGTAGCGAAAGGGTTAATCCTTAAATCGGTGAATTTAATCTATCAATCTTACATTACGGTTTGGTTTCTCTGTTCGCAGGAAATATGTTTGGTGGTATTCTTCGGCGTGGAGTACCTGGTGAGGCTATGGAGTGCGGGCTGCAGGTCGAAGTATATGGGCTGCTGCGGCAGGCTGCGTTTCATACGGAAACCGATTTGTATCATAGGTGAGTGCGTTTCGGTAATGTACGTCTGGTCTCGGTTCAATTAGCCCTCCATGTCCGAGGGTTAATCCAATATTCGCGTTGGCCGATTGTCGCGGTTGGAATTAGACCGGGAATGCAATCTCTTTGTGTCGAAAGGCGAAACCTGTCCGGTGTCAAAACTGTTTGCCGGAATCTCCTGTCTCTGGCGATTTCATCGCTGCTGTTAGTTATCGACGCGCGATTGCTCCGAAATATCCGCTGATCAGGGCCGATCGAATATCGCGCCGGGATATTTCGCATTCGCGTTTCCACCGACATTTATCTGGTCTTGAAATTTCATCTGCCTAAACGCAGTTGGATGAGTTACCGTTCGTCGTGTATACACGTCCTCTGTGAAATTTTTGACGATGCTCGAAAAATGTTCATGTTTTTCTCGTATTTCTCTTTTTTCTGGTTCAGGTGCAATTGTAATTTAGCATTAACTGTGACGAGCTTCTGATTTTTCGCTGCGTTCATCCTGGTCGATGTTGTTTCATCGGAATTCGAGTATTTGTTTGTAATATTTAGAATGACTTTTTCGTTATTTTTATTTGTTTAGTTGAAAAATATGTGCAACTTGGAGATACTAGAAGGAGATACACGAGTAGTAAAAAGGTTTAAAGAAATCAGATTTTAACACCAGGTTTACGGACGTTTTTGAATACCTATCTTTATGGACACCGGTCAGATTTACGATTTAAAGAAAACTACGTATTTTCTTTAAAAATAAGACCACGAGTTTAATTTAAAAACAANACATTAGGTTTGCGGACGTTTTTGAATACCTATCTTTATGGACACCGGTCAGATTTATAATTTAAAGAAAACTACGTATTTTCTTAAAAAATAAGACCACGAGTTTAATTTAAAAACAATTACGATATTAACAAATTTAATACAAGTTGGTTAAATCTATTAATATTGTAATATTGGAGTAACTCATCCGTCAAATTGACGGGTCCCGTAAATTAGATTTTAATCAGACTTCTTTGAGATTGTTATATAGAAGTTCATTTCGCAATTGAGTACAAAAATTTCGCAAGAATTTTCCTATACAGTTGGATAAACCTTGATATTACCTTGTTACATACAAATTCATTTCTCGAAGTTTGCAAGAATTTTTCTTTAAGAATGCAAGTCGTAATAGGTAACGTTGATACCAATTTTTTTGGTAATCGTGTAATCTTTTCGAATATATTATTGTTCTAACGATTGTTTTTCTCTGTGTTTGCAGATTTAATCGTGGTGGTGGCGTCGATGGTGGTGCTGTCAGTGGGAAGCAACGGTCAGGTGTTTGCCACTTCTGCCATAAGAGGCATCCGATTTTTGCAGATACTGCGAATGCTTCATGTCGATCGGCAAGGTGGCACGTGGCGACTTCTCGGCTCTGTCGTTTTTATTCATCGCCAGGTAAAGTATTATTTTAGATCAAAGTATATTAAAGTATTATTTTAGATAATAGAACGATTGCTAACAATGGAATTTCAAAATTAAATTTCCAATTCTCCCGTACAATTGAACCCCTTAAAATAAATCCATTAATCGCGTTTCGAGATAATTATTAGCTCTTCGTTTGGAAATAACTATTGTATCGAATCGAGCGTTGGTTCGTTTCTTTGACAAACGCGATTTTCGGAAGGACCGCCGGGAAACGGAAGATCATTCGATATAAAGTATTAAAGTGTTATTTTAGACAAAATACAGAACGATTAGTAAGAATGGAATTTCAAAATTAAATTTCCAATTCTCTCGTACAATTGAACCCCTTAAAATAAATCCATTAATCGCATTTCGAGATAATTATTAGCTCTTCGTTTGGAAATAACTATTGTATCGAATCGAGCGTTGGTTCGTTTCTTTGACAAACACGATTTTCGGTAGGACCGCCGTGAAACGGAAGATCATTCGATATAAAGACTATTATTTTAGATAAAATACAGGACGATACTGACAATCGAATTTCAAAATTAAATTTCCAATTCTCTCGTACAATTGAACCCCTTAAAATAAATCCATTAATCGCAATTCGGGATAATTATTAGCCGTTCGTTTGGAAATAATTATTGTATCGAATCGAGCGTTGGTTCGTTTCTTTGACAAACACGATTTTCGGAAGGACCGTCGGGAAATGGAAGATCATTCGATATAAAGTTAATCGGATCACTATCTGAATGGCTTGATTTTCAATCCCAATGACAAACAAGCCTGGATTGTTCGCGTAGCGGATAAATTGACCCCGATCCTTTGGCTCCTCCCTTCGTTGCTATTACGGGAAATAATATTGCCCGGGAAAATACTGCGTTCGTCAAACGTGAAATCGCTCTGTCCCGATCTCGTTAAACGCTCGTGATCCCTGTATTTTCCAGGAGCTGCTCACGACGTTGTACATCGGGTTCCTGGGTCTTATTTTCAGCAGCTACTTCGTGTATCTCGCCGAAAAGGATGTGGTCGGGCCCGATGGGAAAACAGATTTTTCCAGCTACGCGGACGCGCTATGGTGGGGAGTGGTGAGTGAATTTTTATTTCATTTTTTCAACAATGAATTTTAAACCGAACAATTTCAATCTCTTTTATTCATCGTGTAAGAATTTGTAATAGGTTCGTGAATCGAGTTTTGTGTATTTATATTGCTTCACCTGGGAGCAAATCAATTTTTTAAAGCGAAAAATTTTTATTCTTCTCGATAGGTGTAATCCATTAGAATCGTAGAATTGTACAAACAATTTTCTTTTAAATCTAATCGCGTGTTTGGTCAGGAATTCATCGTGTAAGAATTTGTAATAGGTTCGTGAATCGAGTTTTGTGTGTTTATATTGGTTCACTTGCGATGAAATTAATTTTTTAAAGGAGAAAATTTTTATTTTTCTCGATAGGTGTATTCCGTTAGAATCGTAAGAATTTGTAATAGGTTCGTGAATCGAGTTTTGTGTGTTTATATTAGTTCACTTGCGATGAAATCAATTTTTTAAAGGAGAAAATTTTTATTTTTCTCGATAGGTGTATTCCGTTAGAATCGTAGAATTATAGAAATAATTGTCTTTTAAATCTAATCGCATGTTTGATCAGGAATTTATTCAGAGTATCTGTCAGTGGTAGAGTTTAGATTGCAGAATTCGCTGTTAAATTAGTTGACAAAATAATTGGATACCAATTATATGAAGCACTAGGCAAGTTAATTTGGTCGAGTGTAATCGATAGGTTCGATTGCCTGAATGATACAGTTTAAATGGGGGGAAATATAAACACGGTAACTAAATGAATTTTATTTCGAATCATTCTTCAACGACCGTGAATTTAATAAGAAATTTCTACAACTTCTCTGCATCTTCCTCGGACTTGTAAATCTCATTCTTGAGAGCCTCGAGTACACCGTGTATTCTCGTCAAAGTAATTTGAATAAAATCCCGGATGGAAATTGAAACTGGTACGAGTCGTCCAAGTAGTACAACCTTTAAATAATTCAGCCCTCTACGATACTCTTCGAATACCTTCTAGATGATATAATATGAATAAATATCCAGGAAAGCTCTGCCATAATTTTTCATAAACCTCATGAAAGTTGACGATTAATTCGATTTTTTTTTCCTTGCATCGTCAATTTTTCTAAGAAATATCCAAAAAATGGTTATGGTTGATATCCAGCAAAAAGAATTATGGCTAATAATTACTCAAATACAGGTGGCCTAAAATGAATAAATGTCCAATAAAAATCCACACAATTTTTCGACTTTCAACCCCATAAGGGTTGATAACACTGTCCACCACGAATTAAAAATTATTGAATTTTTCTGAAAGGGTAGAAAATAAAATAAAAATTTCCTTAACCACATTGTATTAAAAGAACATTCGCATTTACTTATCGAAGAACGAAACTTTTCCAAACTACAAGTGATTCAGAGAAATTTCTAACAATCCTCTAAAAGTCACAGAAAATTTGACAATCTTTCTTTGAATCACGTCCATCACTAATCGCATTAATATCCATATCGCATCACGTAGAATTATCGAATAAAAATCAGTCAAATTCGACATTAGGGTTAATCATCGAGCCTCTGAGCTTTGCAACGTCCATCACGGTTTCACCAGACTATATATCCAATCTCATTGGCGTGATTCCACTTAATAAATCTCATGATTCATCCTCATCATAAACTTTCTTTATCTATTGGGTTGTTCGGATAGTAATCCCTTTTCTTTCTTTTCTCCTTTTCTTTTTTTTATGCGGTTGAAGTGTGAAGTTAACGATGAAAAAAATACAATTAGGTCCTCTGTTGGGTTAAAACGAAATACCTTCCGAACAACCCAATACCTTGTATTAAAAGAACATTCGTATTAACTTATCGAATAACGAAACTTTCCAAATTACAAGTGATTCAGAGAAATTTCTAGTAAATCTTTAAAGACTTAACGATCTTTGAATCACGTCCATCATTAATCGCATTAATATCCGTATCGCAACACGTAGAATTATCGAATAAAAATCAGTCAAATTCGACATTAGGGTTAATCATCGAGCCTCCGAGCTTCGCAACGTCCATCATGGTTTCACCAGACTATATATCGAATCTCATTGACGTGGCTGCACTTAATAAGTCTCATCCCCTCCCCCGTCATCCCTCGTTCGATTTCTATTAACGCCAATAATTAATTCGGACCACGGATTTCTGGCGATTCCGTGGAAACGAATGGAATCGAATCGAGCCGATCTACTCGATCGTACGGACGAGTGTTTATTAAGCGACGGCTGCTAATCGCTCGGAAAATATGTCTGTATTTATAGCCGTTGTCGAACGAGCAGCGAGGGACGGGGATCGATGAATCCGAGGCCGAGAATTTAAATGCGAGCTTGATTAACGTCGCCCCGCGGATTGCCGGCGTTCAACCGCTGTCCGATTTTCCAACAGACGGAAAATCGCTGGAGAGAATGAAAGAGAGAGAGAGAGAGTTCTGGGATTTTAGGTATCGTTGCCTCGCCGGGACGCTCCTCGTGGCTGAAAGAGACGCGCGGCGGAATTGAAATTTTAATTAGGTTGTTTTTCAATTTGCCGTTAATTACCGCGCCACCCAGCCGCCGAGAACCGGTTTTAATAAATTATCCGCCTAGCTGATGGCGATGATGCAACGAATCGACGGTGAAATTTGGCTCTCCGCGTTTTTATCCTCGTTTCATCCTTTGTTGTCTTCGTTTGCGGGATTTCTGATGATCGATGCATCGATTTTACAAGCCTGCGTGGCTGTAATTTCTGCGGTATAATTCTCTAGTCCTTGTTTCGGTATTTCCTTTGTTTCATTTTCCTAAATAGTATAATTTGTTCAACGAGACGAGATGTAGACGAAAACAGGATCGTTTTCATAGTACCTGGACTCAATGATTGGGTCCTTAACCTATTCACTGCCAAGAACATTTAGAGCATTTTATTTTGCAATAGATTTTGCAATTCTACGTGGCTGTAATTTCAGCGGTCTAATTCTATAATTCTTGTTTCTGTATTTCCTTTGCTTCATTTTCATAAATAGTATAGTTTGTTCAACGAGATGAGATGTCGACGAAATCAGCATCGTCTTGGAATCAATAATTGGATCCTTAACCCATTCGTTGCTAGGAAAATTTAGAGCATTTTACTCGAAGCAAAGTTTTGCAAGTGATCGTTAGGTCGTGACAGGTTTGGTATTGACTTGGGTCGGGAATTTTCTGATCTGAAGGGTGAAAGAGAGCTTTCGTTTCTTTCAATCGACTATGATTCCAGAAAAGTATGACTTTTAGTGTCTCTGAAAATTTACAGAATTTTGCTTTAAGGGTAAAAATTTTATTTCATAGGAATATTAAAGGAAAAGATAGTTAAATGACATAAAATGACATTTTCCTTTTCTAATAATTCTTAATTCGAATGGCTATAAATTTATTCCGTGAAGCTCAAGAAAATAAACTACATAACTGATCATGCAGAGATTGCTAACGGTATGGTTGCTTCGTTTATATTTTTTGCGAGTTTCTGATAGATTTTTAATTAAATCGCGGATTTATTTTTGGTTCGATTAAAAGCAGCGTGATTTTGAAAACGAAAATATTTCTGAATTTTCCTGTGGCTTTGATAATGTAAATGGGCTATAATGGAGGTGGCTCCGGGACATTTTCTGTTTAAAAAATTTCCTCTGAATGTTTTATGGATAATTTAAAAACAAAAGGATTTCCGTTCGCGCTAACGAGGGGGAAATTGTTTTGCTTTTTTGTAGATTACCGTGACCACAATCGGGTACGGTGATGCTGTTCCACAAACGTGGATGGGGAAGATAGTCGCTTCGTGCTTCAGCGTTTTCGCTATATCCTTTTTCGCACTTCCAGCCGTAAGTATAATTCTATCTATATATCATAGAATTTTCCTTCCAATTCTAATCCCAATAAAAAGAATTTAGTAAATTATTGAATTATTAAAAGAATCGATAATAAGAGTAGTCCTATATATCTTGAAT
>NIJG01000034.1:72624-87481 GCA_002201625.1 Euglossa dilemma | reverse complement strand
TTTTTTTTCAAAATTTACTCGTGTCAATGGTCATTTCTTCGGAATTAGATGTGAAAATGAAATTTCTTTTTTATAGCAAAATAGACACAATTTTACAGCATTAACTCTTTGCACTCCTATGTTGAGCGTGACTCGATACGAGTTTTTACCTCAGGAGCTTTTTCGTCACTTGAATACTACAAATACAATAGTGTAAATAAAATTGATATTTAATAGAATTCGTTTCTTCTATTGTTTACTTAAATCACCCTACTTTTTAGTCTAAGAAAATTTCAAATAAAACAATTAAAAGCTTGGGACCTACTAACAGAATTGAGATATAATTCGGGGTGCAAAAGGTTACCCGAACGAAGCTGACGCGAAAGAAAAGCTCAGATCACGAGTTAACTCGTGACCCGTCAACATCGTGTTAAAATTCTCACATAACAATCGAAAAAAATAAATTACATTCGTAAATAACTACAGAAACCAAACGTTCGGTCGATAATCTTTAAACTTAATAACCTAAGTCACCTAAAATAATAGAAAAAATTTTCTTTTCCAGGGAATATTGGGTTCCGGTTTCGCGCTGAAGGTTCAGCAAAAGCAACGACAGAAACACTTCAACAGGCAGATACCCGCTGCCGCGATGTTGATACAATGCCTGTGGAGGTGTTACGCGGCCGACAAGGCCATCAACAGCGTGGCCACGTGGAACATCTACATCAAGGACCCAGCACCCACGGGACAGCCGTCCACGCCGTTGGGAAAGGTAAGCTCTCGCGATTTTTCGCCCGAGTTCAGTGGCAGTAGCTACTATAGCCGTTGATTGTTGTTGTTTCTAGTTGCTTACGGTGTTCCTCGGCTGTCTGATCGGACGCCGACGATTGCGATATTCGTTCTTTGCCGTTCTTTGCGCCGGGATCGTTTCAGTCATTTTCGCTTTCGATGACGGATCGTTCGGGATTACGCGACTGGCAATTCACTTGGCCTTCCGCTTTTGTTTCGCAGATCATGGTCAATGTTACTGTAAAATGTCATCTTTTATTTATTTATTCGGAATATTTATTGAGAACCTGTTCGCGTTAGAAGTTCTTGGGTTAATTATCTCGAATTATCGGATATTTATGCGGTTTCGTCGATTGCAGCACGAATTTGAAAGGGAAAAATCAGGAAAATAGGATGTTAACGCTAAACGTACCAAGAAATGACCCCTTTCAAAATTTACTTTAAAAATTTCTTTCGCTCATTTGAGTTACTGTAAAATGTCACAAGTCGATGTTGAGAATCTGCTCGTGCTAGGGGTTCCTGGGTAAATTACCTCGAATTATCGGATCCTTATGGGTTTCCGTCGATTTCAACACGAGTTTGGAAGGGAAAAGTCAGGAAAATAGAATATTAACTCTAAACGTAGCAAGCAGGCTCAAATGACCCCTTTTAAAATTTACTTAAAAAATTTATTCCGCTCATTTGACTTTTTTAAATTCTTTTATCATCTGATTATTCAATTTCTCCTAACTTATCTTTTACAGTGAAAAATCCTTTACCTTGTAGTAATTATATTCACGGTCAGAATAGGTAGGTGCAAAAGACCGGTACGTTCAGCGTTAACACGGTTACAGAAATACATGTTCATTTCAAACGTTTATTCAGAGACGAATTTTCATTCTGGTTTCTCATAGAATATCTTTCATTTGTATTCGATACAAATTTCGGACTTGTGTGGTATTGAATTGTTGTATATGTATTTGGTGGGTTATTTTATAATTCAGCGTGACATTTTTTCATTTTTTTTATGTACATTACATAGCGTGTTCTAAATAGTAGTATATGTTGTTATACAATTATTTATGTATGTTAATAATCGTATACGTGTTGAATAGTAACTTGTGTTTACTTCTTCACTGTACACTTTTGAAAGTTCTGTACGTCCAAGACTGTGCTTTCGTAGATAAATTGAACGGAAACCATTTCTGGATGGGATAAGTGTCAGATACAAAGGCAAAAATCGCGAAGAATAGTTTGCCTCGCAATAGCAGCGGTCAAAGGGAATATATTTCATTGTTCGAACGTGAAATATCCGTATGAGATTTTTTACAGTAACATATATCCGTATCTGCGATAACAATGAAAAGAAGCGTCGAGTTAGTTTCCTGTTTTTCAGTTCTGAACGTTCCTTTGTCAGAATTGAAAGCTCGTCTGATTTCCCTGCCGTGTGTGGAACGGCGTGGCTCGTTTGATCTCGGTAAATTACACCGAATTTAGGGAATCCAGGTCGTACCAGTTGCGAAAGAAATTTTCCCCTTTTCCCTTCGTTACAGGGTCTGGCATTGATCATTGCTACCTTTCGCAAAGTAACCCTGCTGTTTTAATCCATTTTCGCGTACAATTCTAATTTCTAATCGATTCTAATTCTATTTTCTGTAACGTTTTATTCTCTACAGAACAGGTGTGAATGTTACCGAGATTATTCGAGTCGATGTGTACGAGGTATTTTTAAAATGGCGTTGGAAATTACACTCGCAATTAGGATCATTAAACGAGAAGTATTTTATTTTAATACATTCAGAAATATTTGAAAAATTATCGGTAATTTGTGTATGTATTGTACAAAGTACAACTCAAATCGGATTTATATTTTTAAGCTTTTTATAATTCGATGTAATTAACACGGTTAGGCATACCTGTACTTTGAAATGAAACAGAAATTATTAGAATCGGAATTGGCATTTATGAAAGCTTGCAAATTATTCCTGAAAACATTGCGCTAAATTATTTTATTCTACGCGATAAAAAGCAATTAAGAAATCAGAGTTAATTAGTCAGAATACTTTTATAGTTCTTACTGATTTTAATTTTCCAAATTATATACCGGATTTATATTTTTAAGTCAGACATACCTGGTCTTTGAAATAAAGTAGAAATTATCAAAGTTGCAATTGGCGTTTATGAAAGCTTGCAAATTATTCTGGCAAATATTTCGCTAAATTATTTTATTCTACGCGATAAAAAGCAATTAAAAAATAATTACTCAGAATACTTCTACGGTTCGTACCGGTTTGAATTTTCCAAATTATATACGTCGCGGATTTTCCAACGTCACTTTAAAATCAACCTGCTTCCATCAGAGTTCTCGTTCGAGTTTGGTATCGAAGATAGTAAACGTTGTTTCGACTGAAGCTACCTGTTGGCACGTTGATTCGCTGATTATCGTTGAAATCGCGAATGAATCCGCGAATTCCGCTGAAACCGGGACGAGGTATAAAACGAAGGGAATAGAAGAAAATAAAATGGAACGAAAAACGGGAGCGAAAGAAAAAAAAAAGAAAAAAGTAGGAAGCAAAAGAGAAAATCGCGAGTTGAGAGACACGCGAAATTCCGCTGCGATTTCGGTATCGATTGTCCCGGAAAATCATGCAGATAATTTGGCAGTGGATGGATGCAAGCAGAGAATGCGAATTTCTGCTCTGTGTTTTCAATGTGCCGTTCAATATCCGAGATATCATTATAAATGAGTGTTGCTCGTGATTATTCGTGTGTTGATGCAGTTTCAAATTACGCTTGGAAGCTTTTGTATTATTATATTATTCATTCTTTCCAGTTTCTCGAAATTCTCGCTTCTCTGTCGTTTTTTCAACCCCCTCTGTTGCCCCTTTCGTTCCGTTTTCGTTTAGAAAATGGAGATCTCATCGATCTTCATCCAGGAGATCGTTTGTCATTTAACGGAGCGTTAACTCCCGTTTCGTTCGCTGCAGAAATTTCTCAAACACGGTCTAATTTGCGGCGTAATCGAATCAGGGATGATTTTTTCTTATTCTCGCTTCTTTTTCTTTTTTTTTTTTTATTTTACGCGAGGAAAAATTTCGGAGAAAATCGTTCCCGCGCGTGGAAATTATTTTAACGAAAAATTCGCGGTCCAGACGTGAGATTGATCGATAGCTTCGTAAATTCGTGACAGAAAATCGGTTTGGTTCATTGATTTATTTATTATTCTAAGGCGTGGAATTCGAAGAATTTCATTTCGGATTATTTTCATATCGAAAATTCTTGTTACTTTCTTCCTTTCTTTGTTTCTTTCGTTCTTTTTTTCTTTCTTTCTTTCTTTTTTTCTTTATTTCTTTCTTTCTTTCTTTAAGCGAGGAAAAATTTCGAAGAAAATCGTTCCCGCACGTGGAAATTTCTTTAACGAGAAATTCGCGATCGAGACGTGAGATTAATCGATAGCTTCGTAGATTTACGACAGAAAATCGACTTATTTCATTGATTTGTTTATTATTCTAAGACGAGAAGTTCAAAGAATTTCATTTCGAATTACTTTCATATCGAAAATTATTTAATATTCTTCCCTTTGTGAAACGGATTTTATATTTGTCTAGTACTCGGACTATTTTTTCCAACTCGAGAAAGATCTCTCCGTATCTCTCGGATCACACAGGCATAAATTTAATAACTGTAAAATATTGAATCGCGAGATATTCAGTACTCGGAAGTGCAGGAAATTTGATTACGAAAGTTCGAAATTTGCCTCACTTTAAAAACTAATTTAAAGTAATTCCCAAGTTATGGTTTACTTTTCTCAAGACACTGTAAGGAAAGTTTATAATAGTAGCGCGATGAAAGAAAGGCTAATTAGAATTTTATTTTCCTGATTTTTCTTAACTCTTTTCCTTTTCGTGTAAACGCTGCTGGAAATATTCATTACTTTCGATCTCCAGGGTTTATTTTTTATTTCAAAAAAATGATCTCTCGTTCGATTACGCTGTGAAATTGAATCGTTTGTAAATTTCCATATCGAATACCTGGTTATTTATGTGAATGCTTAGTTATTTATTTATTTTATATTTCTTTATACTTTCTCTTCGTAGTGTATCATGCAACGTTTTATAAAAAGAAGATCTAAAGGAATCGTCCTTTCATTTCTCCACGATATCTACGTTCTCTCGCGGAACTTGCTTTCAAAACTTCGATCGATTGTACCTGTTATGCAAATCGCTTCTCGCAACTGTTGTTAAAAAAGAGATAGAGAGGGAGAGAGAGAGAAAAAAAGAGAAAGAAATATTAACTTTCGAGTCTAGTGATCGACGTGACTGAATTTAGATTGTATCATATACTCGTGTACATATATAAACTCCAGACAAATGTATAAATATTGTATATAAAAGTTCTCTTCTGAATCGCATTCGTTCGTGATATGTTCGTATTTCGATTTCTTTCATTATTAATATTCTTTGACAGCTGAATTAGTTGCTAGTTTCTTTCTTTTAGCATATATCATTTAGCAGCAGTACGATTATTTTGCTTGAACGATTTCATTCGCTGATACTTTACGCAAGTTTTCCTCATTTCTGCTAATCTGCCATCGAACACAGTGCCCGTAAATTTCAAAAAGAATTTCATATCGAAACTTATCGAATCGTTGCTTGAAAAAAAGGGTTAATTCGGCGAATAAACAGTTCTCAAATTCGCGAAAAAGATATAATTATTTTTATAAATTTCTTTGCAAATATATGCATATTCGAGATAAATGAGAATCGAGGTTCAAGTTAAGTCTATTTATATTACAAATTAACAGGAAAAATTTTGGATATTTCAAAGGAAGAGTAAGAGTTCGAAATATCTAAAATTTTCGGGGAAAAAATTCGTCGACACACGCGGATCTTCAAGAAAAAAGAAAATAATACTAAGAAATCAAAAGAAAAGAGAATAAACAATTAATAAAAATACTACTTGAGGAATATCGGTATCTCTCTTATCTTATAAATTAACAGGGAAAATTTTGGATATTTCAAACAAAATTTAAGAATTGGAAATATCCAGAATTTTCGGGTAAAAAATTCGTCGGCACACGCGAATCTCTAAAAAAAGAAAATAATACTAAAAAATCAAAAGAAACGAGAATAAATAATTATAAAAAATTCTTCTCGAGGAAGATCGGTATCTCTCGCATCTGCTGCCAAAAAATTCGCGCGAATACACCCCATTCGTCTTCGCTAATTTCTTTTCCGTCCTTTCTTCTCTCATATCCGTTTCACCCGTCGCGATTTCTATTAATTCCATTTGTATAATGTATATAAAATCAGCGCTCGTTTGACACGATATATATAAAATGTACCTGATATATATTTCAGTTGATTTGTGTAAAGAAGATGGTATGTAAAGGCTATTTAGATTTATTTCAATTTTTACTCTTTTGCATGTTTATTTATTTACCAATTATTATTCACATTTCTTTGTCACGTGACGGGAACGTGTCGCGTTTTCCGGAACCACCTGCCCACACACGAGTCTGTTCAATGTTCCGGTCCGAAATTTCGCCGATATATACCTCTGATGATCACCTTTTAGCTTCCAACAATTCACAGAAACACACGCGAAATATCCACGTATACAAAAACCGAAGATATATATCCAATTTTCGGACATCTCACTTCCGATTTATTATCGTCTTACGTTCATCGAAAAAAAGGTCGTTAACATTTGATTTACGTTTACCCGAATTTGCAGTCTCATCGAGTCGAAATACGCGTTCATCGTCCCGAAAAGTGAGCAAAAGAAAAATTCGATCGAATACGCTTTCCAGCGATTCGAAGCAATTTGCATCGATCACTGCGACGAGTAATTAGAACACTCGGTGGTCGTGTATATCGCGTTCGTTTATCGCTGTTGTTTCGAAAATCAAGTATCGAAGAAGGCAAGACGCGATGATTGGCAAGCCTAATTAGCGCGAGTGATTAATCGACCAAAGGACTCGTTTACTCGACGTATATTTATATAATATTTACGCTCATTTCTCTATGTGTCTGTATTATTGTGTTTTCGTTTTCCTTCCTCATTTTTTTTTCTTCTTTCTTTCCTTTCGTTCTGTTATTTTCTATTGCACTTAACCAAGCTTCGTCTCACCATTTGAATTTCCGAAAGTGACGATGATCTGTGCTATGCAACGTGGTTTCATTGTGTTTACGTATTTATCGTGCATGCGCTTGAATTCTCTGTGTGTCCTGCGTTTTACGATATATGTGGGTTTTGCTTACACGTACAGGGTGTTGAGAAGGTCGAGGATATTTCCGCTGAGTCGCTTCATAGATCGTACACTTGTCTTGACTCGTTTTCCTTTTTTTTTTTTACTGTAATCTGTTAGGTACAGAAGCGAGTAGAGAGTTTCGCGACACCGCGTGTGTTAATTTTAAAGCTTGAAGCTTCGTGTGAGTAATTTATTGGCAATCGCTTTAGTGTTTCAGTGGAAAGTGTCTGGTCGAGTTTGCTAGGTTGTGTAATATTGCTTAACGATCATAAGCTTCGAGGTAAATTCCTTCGTTTATTTTTTTCTTTTTTTTATTATCTATTTACTTTTTAATCTTAATTTGTCTTTTCATATTATTTTCTGCTTTCGTATGGGTAAATATAATCGTAGTGACTTTTATATTCTGTATCTTATATATTTTAAGGATCTATATGAAAGAGAAAACGATTGAAGGTGTTAAATTTGAAAAGAGAAATAAAATTGAAGGAACAGTTTTATAGGTCAGAAATAAAAAAAGACTCGTACACTCAGGTAATTTTACACTTTTCTGTAAATGTGACAAGTATTCTTGATATTGTTGACATCCTGTACGTACAACGTGCATCGAGAACGACGAGAAGGACTCTGCTTAGGAAATATCGTAAATAAAACGTCTTTTATTCTAATTTATTAAGCGTTATCCGGTTTAATTGTCAATCGATAACCGACAACGACAAGGAACCGGGAAATTCTTCGTTTCCTCTTAGAAATTTAGTAGAATTGGAACGAAGTCGCGGCGAGTTTCGGCCGACCGCATATCAACTAATCAAAATTCATTATACGCGGAATGGTCGATCGGAAACCACATTTCAGTCGATTGAAATTCAACGCGTTATAACATCCAACTTCCAACCGCATTTCGATTGATCAACATTTATATACCGGGCAATTTCCGCCGGGGAAACCGCGTTTAGACGCACGCGACGGTATTTTTAAAGTGATCAAGCGTCGAAATGTCGCGACGCGAGCGGCATTTCGGGAAAAGTCTCCGCGAGCAGAGTCGTTTCATCGTCGATTTTGATGCTACGATATACGTGTGGCCGTTTTATTTTCGCATCAGCCTGTGCAAGCAGAGAGACAGACGCGTCGCGGCGCTCGCCGAGGAAGAGAATTTACGCTCGCCGGCTGTTCACTTCTCTCGATTCGTTCCCAAGAACCGGAAGCCCGAGTCAAAGAGACAATCATTTCGACCTAATACCCTCTCTAACCTGTCTTTAATTCCAAATAAATACCGAATCGTAATCAACCGGAACACCCAACTAACATCTAAGTAATTAATTAGAAACTATCGAACGGAAAATTTATTTGCATCGTGAAGATATAATTTATGAGAAAAGGAACGAGAGAATAGAATACATCAGTGTTCACTCTCTCCATTCATTCCTAATAATCTAACCCAAACCTAATATCCTCCCTAACCTGTCTCTAATTCTAAATAAATATCGAATCTTAATCAACCAAAACATTCAACTAACATCTAAGTAATTAATTAGAAACTATCGAATGGATAATGTATTTGTATCGTGAAGATCTAATTTAAGAAAAAAAGAAACGAGAGAATAGAATACATCAGTGTTCACTCTCTCCATTCATTCCTAATAATCTAACCCAAACCTAATATCCTCCCTAACCTGTCTCTAATTCCAAATAAATACCGAATCTTAATCAACCAAAACATTCAACTAACATCAAAGTAATTAATACGAAACTATCGAACGGATAATGTATTTGCATCGTGAAGATCTAATTTAAGAAAAAAAGAAACGAAAGAATAGAATTTATCAGTGTTTACTCTCTCCATTCATTCCCAATGACCTAACCCGAACCTAATAAACAAATAAAAGTAAAAAACAAATAAAAAGATAGAGATATTGAGATAATAATTTCCTTTAATTTCTATTCCTGTTACAAAGATACTTCTATTACAAAATCCTCTTCAGAGCCACATAAGCGACAGTTAACAACCAACCCTGCGGAGAGACGGCAAAAACTTCCCTGTCATTATAATCACTCGAACGATTTCGAATTTCCAATTAATATCGCGTATGAAATACGTGTCCAATTAATATCCAATTAACACCGCGTGTGCAATTATAACCCTTTGCGGTCGTATCCAGTCTCAAACATCACAGCGGAGAACCATACTAATCTCGTATTACATTAACTTTTATATCGGTTTTAACTTCTAATCAAAAAACATAAGCTCCTAAGAAACCTTCTCGCTAATAAATACTATGCTTTTTCAATTACACATAAAGAAATCTAGTATAAACAAAAACGGTCTCTAAAGTTTACAAGAGAATTAATATTGTTTTTCTTTCATAATCCTGCATCCTACATACTTCTGTTTCGTCAACGAAAATTATATCCTATCATCATAACACCTGTGTATAAATTTAACCCTTTGAAGACGAATGTCATGATATACGTATAAATATTTTTATTTTTCAGAGCGAAAGGTGCTTGGAATATAACGAAAAATAATTTTAGCATCGTCATCGATGTTTCATTTCCATTTTCATCTTTTCATTCCGAAAATTTCCCTCGGTTTCATATTTTTATGTATCGTTAACTTCGTTTCTCGTTCGCAAAGAGTTGATACGTCCGCAAAGGGATAAATTCCCATCGGTTTGTCTCGAAATTTTATCTTCGATCTTCGTCAATCCGATTCACCCCGATTCATCCCGAATGACAAAGCTGGCGCATAAAAATTTCGCGATTCAACAGGCTGCGTCGATTATTTCAATTCCACTCTCCTGGTTTCCTTTTCGTGATCTTCCTTAAGCATTGCTTAATCCGCAGAGCCTAAAATATGACGGTAACTCGGAGTTTATGTTGCCGGCCCCGAAAGCAGGTTTTTCAAACCGATGCTGACCCAGTTTCGTCATTCGTGCCCGGAAACTCGTTTCGTTTTCGGCGTAACCGACAAAAAATTCGATAAACCTGAAAAGCAGAGAGGAACGGATTCATCGTCGCGGCTCTTCTTTTATCTTACCGTAAACAATTCGTTTTTCTCCATTTTTATTTTTTTGTCTTTCGCCCACCTTCACGCGTACGACAATTGCAATCCTTCGAATGACGCAATAAAATGTCACGAATTTCAAACGAGTTTCCGGCATTCCTTTAATTAATTTCAAAAAGTTTTCAAGCTACCATTTTCCCTTATTGTTTTCTCCTTTTCTCTCTCCTTTTTCGTTTATTTAAAGGACACGTAATTAAATTTTCATCACGGTTAAACTCAGAGACATAATTTAAACGATGAGACACGTTATCGATACCGTGCCATTTCCAAAAATTCGCAAACTCTCGAGCAAAGTGTTTCAGGAAACGTTGAGACGAGTTGGAAATTAAAATCAGAAGCGATTAAAAGCGGTACAGTTCATATGCCGTTTAAAATTTTCCTCGTTCGAACTAATGGTTCAGAATTGGCCACTCGGATGAGCATAAATGGACTAAAATGTTTCGGATAAATCACCAGTCACGAGTAACTCGTTTAACGAACGCGTTATCGTCATAGCGCTTAACGTTTTGCACTCGCAGACTTTTTCGTTACGGTAAAATAGCAATTCGAAGATTTTCCGTATAAATCATAAAAGAAGGAAATGAAAAATCGTAGGTAAATTTACACGTGGAACTATTTCACTTTGACATGTCACGCGTCGTTGCGTTATTTAAAATTTCACGTATTTATTAACACTAGGTTTACGGGGGTTTATTGTATACTTATTTCTGCGAACACCCGTCAGATTTACGGTAAAGAAAACTACATATTTTCTTTAAAAAACAAGCGATGAGTTTAATTTGAAAACAATCGCAATATTAACAGACTTAATACAAGTTAATTAAATCTGTTAATATCGTATAATTGAAGCAACCCATCCGTCAAATTCACGGGTCCCGTAAATCTAGTGTTAACCCCGATCATTAGAATTCGATTAAACGGCAAGCTTTTGATTTTTGATTTTCTCATTTAGCTGTTACGAATGTTCCTCCTGTTACCTGCGTGTATTAGATCATATTAACATTTTTCGTTACATTTTATAAACTATATCGATGAGATAACGTCTTCGTCAAGGAAATAGGAAGAAATCGTAGAAAAAATTGTCGACTAAATTGTTTCTTAATATTTAAAGGTTTATTCGACGTACACGCGTATATTTTTCAATAGATTTTAGAGTAAAAACCGTGACTAATTTACGAGATGACCAGATATTTCCATCGAGATGTTACTCGCGTTATCTCGAAATTTTCTAATCAATCCTCGAGCCAGGAAGAACGCTGAGCGTGCAATTTGATAGCGTTTAGGGATTTCGAGGGAAGATCGTATCGTTTTGGAATAGTGTTCCCACATTTCGCCGGCATTGCAACCTCATCAAGAGTCTGATACGCTATCAATATGTCATCATCTCTGCGCGCTAATAATCAACGAGGAATCTCTCGTGGCGGGCTAGAACCGTATGATTAATCTGATCGAAACTGAAATTGCAAGGACTCTGCCCAATTACTACCGGAGTGTGCCCGTTTACTTTTACAAACGCATAGTTGCCGGTGAGATATAGAGTTGATCGTGCATTCGATCGAATCCTAAAGAGGATCTACGAGTGAAAACAGCAAGAAAATCGAGATAGACATGAAATCCGTGATCCTAGGGGCTCGGAGACCTGGAATCGTATTATTTCCAGGTCCTGGGACTTTGATCTTCGGTATCGCGGTATCAAAGGATTCGGGATAAACCGCAGAGACCACTAAATGAAAGGAATGCACCACGGCATACCGTGAGACACGGATTCAAAAATATTGCGGTCCTCGGACCTCGACCTTCGTTACGACCATCATTCGCTACGATCTCGGTCTTGCGATCTTGCAATCGTTGAACGAGGAATCGGTCATTAACAAATCTCCAAATCGAAGCATCGAAGCAGTGATGGTAGCTGTTGAGATTCACGCTAATTATTCCTCAAAGCTAGACACACGGAAACCCGACGCAAGCACTTTATATTTCTCTGTGCCCGGAAAATTACAACCCAATTCGGACTATCGAGAAAAATTCGTGAAAAATAAATACTCATCGAGATAATCTCCTAACGATGTCAGCTTCAACCTTACCAACTATTCTTCCAATCTAGATACCTATGAACTCGACGCAAGCCCTTTCTACTCCTCTCTGCCCGGAAAATTACAAACCAATTCGGACNTCCTCTGTGCCCGGAAAATTACAAACCAACTCGGACTATCGAGGAAATTTCAGGAAAAATAAATACTCTTCTCGATAATCTCCAAACGATATCACTTTCAATCTTACCTTCCTTCAATTCCTTCAATCTAGACACCTGTGAACCCAAACCTAATCCCTTTCTACTCCTCTGTGCCCGGAAAATTACAAACCAACTCGGACTATCGAGGAAATTTCAGGAAAAATAAATACTCTTCTCGATAATCTCCAAACGATATCACTTTCAATCTTACCTTCCTTCAATTCCTTCAATCTAGACACCTGTGAACCCAAACCTAATCCCTTTCTACTCCTCTGTGCCCGGAAAATTACAAACCAACTCGGACTATCGAGGAAATTTCAGGAAAAATAAATACTCTTCTCGATAATCTCCAAACGATATCACTTTCAATCTTACCTTCCTTCAATTCCTTCAATCTAGACACCTGTGAACCCAAACCTAATCCCTTTCTACTCCTCTGTGCCCGGAAAATTACAAACCAACTCGGACTATCGAGGAAATTTCAGGAAAAATAAATACTCTTCTCGATAATCTCCAAACGATATCACTTTCAATCTTACCTTCCTTCAATTCCTTCAATCTAGACACCTGTGAACCCAAACCTAATCCCTTTCTACTCCTCTGTGCCCGGAAAATTACAAACCAACTCGGACTATCGAGGAAATTTCAGGAAAAATAAATACTCCTCTCGATAATCTCCAAACGATATCACCTTCAATCCTACCTTCCTTCAATTCCTTCAATCTAGACACCTGTGAACCCAAACCTAATCCCTTTCTACTCCTCTTTATCCCGAAAATTACAACCCAACTCGGACTAACGGGGAAAAATGGCGTAGAACATGGCGAGCGTAAGTTCTCGACGCAGAAGTGTACGGGGTATGGGGGAATAGGGAGCTTTTCAGATGGATCCGTGCTCGGGGCCGAGCTGTGGCGCTCGCTAGTAGGGATAGTGCATGTTGTGTTCGACGTGTGTTGTAATGGGAGGGCACCGGGGGTTCAGTCTCTGATGATCCAGGTGGCAAAGAAGGCGAGCGTACTGAAGAGGCGGAAGTCGAGGAACCGGATGGACGTGGCGCCGCTACCGGCGACGCTGCCGGCCAGAACGACAACCAGAGGATGGACAACGAGGGTGACGTTATCTTCTACATGGAGGAACCCAAGGCTGGCACGCCTAATCGTGCTAGGCGCGACAACCGGTGAGTCCACTCATCCCTTTTTCTTTTCCCTTCTTTTTTTTTCTTCTTTCGCTTTCGTCGACGGTAGAGAACCGATGTTGAAAGAGGATCTATAGTTCCACGATCTCGTGGAATCGTGAAGTTAGAGTAGAGGACAGATGTCGAATCTGCCGCGAAAGGAGCTGTAGAGCGACGATTCGTGAAATCGTGAAGTTAGAGCAGAGGATAGATGTCGAATCTTGCAAAAAAGGATCTATAGATTTCGCAAAACCGTGAAGTTAGAGCATAGGTCTTCCACTATCCTATAATATACGCGAATCGCTCAGAATATGAATTTTCTAATTTTTGGTCATTTTAACGGAGTAAGTAATATTCTTTTTAGTTATTAACTCCTTGCCATATCCTACTATTTAATTCGGAGAATTTGGGCCCAATCGAATGGTGCGGGATAGAGCCAAGCGGTGGAGATTCGAGTGTCGGAACTGTCCCGGGTCTTACGTAGTATAGTTGACAACATAATAACGAATTCATATGATTTTTATAAAGTATTAACTTTCTGACGTAACGTTTCAAAATTTGAGCTTAATGGGACCATTAGTTTACGAGTTACAATAATTTAAGTGAAGCTCCTTTTTGACACCTATAAACAATGGAAAAATTTAAATTTCGTGTGTTGATAGAGTATTTCTTTTTCATTATTTACATTCGGACAAAAGACCAGATTCGAGATTAATTTAAAGTCACCATTATGAGTCAGACTCGTGACATTTTGGTTGGGTTCAAAATTCTCGTCACGAGCCAGACTCGTGAAAGAATAGTAAACGATTAAAGAATTCGCGTTCTTGAAAAAAGGAAGCGTTTTTAATTTTCTCGATTTCCGTTTTCCGGACTCGACCGCATTGGCTTGCAAGCGACTCGTGTGTATCTGACCTGGATAATTTTCGATCACGCGAAAGATTATGCGAGACTAGGCCAGTTTGTCACGGATTCGACATCTGATCCGTAGGAGGTAGTGTCGGTGTAAAAAATCGGAAATTAAATCGCGTTGAATATTCCCGAGGCTTTGATTAATCGTTCTTGCCAGCACGTCTGACTGCATAAACGTATGCAAATTCCGGGATTGCTTTTAAAAGGAACGAACAGTCTACTTCGTTTTCGACCGAATGATCGTTAATAGGAAAAATTTCATGGATAGGCGAGATTTGACTTTGTCATAATGCCTCGGAATAAATTCATTACAATGCAACCACGTATGTTCGAGCAATTCGGACAAAATAATCCGAATAACGAGCTCATTCCTCCAGCGAGGATTTACCAACCCTATTCTTCGATAATTTCGCGTTCCGATAATAGGAATTGCCGCTCGGATAACCAAATGCGAATTCCATCCACTTCGTTTTAACCGAA
>NIJG01000034.1:44407-72190 GCA_002201625.1 Euglossa dilemma | reverse complement strand
ATATCTAGACATTTCTTGCTATTGAAGCTTCGTTTAAGCAGTAAATCGCTTAATAAATATATTTTGCTAGTCTTCCGTCGTTAATTATTTCCAATTTTTGAATTAAACAATTTAACAGATCGTAGTCAATTTATAGTAATTTCGTAGTTAACCAGGATTTTATCTGGAAATTGCAAAGCAGAGCATCGATGCAGAGTGTCGTTCCACTCAGAATTACCCTCGCTCGGCCTAAAATACTTCTATAATTTTCAATATTACACCGTTACCGAATAAACTTCCGGGAATCGCGTTGAATTTCGAAATAAACTCCGGCCGGTTGTATTAAATTTGCAAATGGAGTTTCTACGAGTCGCGTGGAGTTTCGGAATAAGGTCTCGAGGACTCGTTGAATTTTTAACTAAGCCCTCAGAGACACTGTCCAATTTCCAAATGGAATCCCACGGCCGAATTTCCCGGCGAATATTAAAAGATTCAACATTTTTCTATCAGCCTCCGCTGGGTCCGATCTCGTCCTCGTTATTTATATTTTCCGAATTATCCGTGTTTATTCCTTCGCAATTTTCCCTCTGCAATTCTGCGTCACCGATTTTCGCGACGTCATCGTCACTCGCGAGTATCCCGCGAAAAGAAACGCGAATTCTTAGCTGTAAAGAGTCGCAGGTAATTTGCATACTTGACGTCGATGGCGCGGTTGCAACTCCATTTTGAAGTTTCACGATTTACGGAAACTCTAACCCCGCGCTATAGCAGCGAGCCTTCAATCTCGTCGGGACGCTAGAGATTTCCCGTGGAAACTTTTCAACAGTGATCAGAGAAAGAGAGAAAGAGAGAGGGAGTGGAAAAAAATAAAAAAACGGTGGAACGTTCCTCTGCATCGATTTTAATCTGTTTCGATAGTAGTTGCGCGACAATGCGCATCGATGCTCGAGAATTTTAGAGTTCAATCGGTGAGAATCACTTTTCAACGAAGTGGAATGGTTAATAACAGGGATTTCAGTGAAACGACATTTCGCTTGTTAACCCTTGAAAGCTGTCATAAATACGAGAGTGATCATGAAAGTAATTTAAGACGGAGTTAAGTATTTAAATATTTAAAGCATCACCTTCGGATAAATTTATAAATTACTTTTAATAAAATTATTTAATTTTCCTATCTGAAGCTCTAACAAAAGTTTTATACTGTTATAATATAAAGAGAAGTATCGAAATTTTCTTATTTGAACCGTCCAAGCAATTATTGGGCAACTGTATTTTTATAAACATCTTTCAAGGGTTGATAGGAGAATATTTGTTTATATCAGACATTTCAATCGTATGAAAACGAAAAATGGTACAAAATGAATTATCATGGTGATTTTCGTAAGGGTTTCATTGAAAGGGAGTATCTCGAGAAATTATCGTTGCCCGGTATGATTTATATTTCTGCTTTATGGAAACGTGGAAATTATTCCACTGTTTTAAGGAAACGAGGAAATTATACTACTGTTGCATTGTAATGAAAAATAGCATAACGGGTTTACTGCATTACCACGAAATCTCGCGATATTTCGTTTTCACGGCGCATAAATGCGGCTGAATAACAAGGTTGAATGAAAAGTTCGAGCAACCTTTTGCGTTAAAATTTATTATATCAACGACAGCGCGTGATAAGAATATAATTATGCAATTGTGTTTAACCGCGAATATCCCGTGTGTATTTTCCACGTTTTTTACAGCACAGTCGTCCCTTTAATTCGGTTGCTTAATTTTGTAATTCGCTCTAGAGAGAAGCTCAGAAGCCGACTGACGTAAGACTTGTTTAATATTAAAAAGCTTGATAGCCCAGTTCCGAGCATCATCCACCACACACGCATATTTTCAACGATTTTCTACGGATATATACCCTCGTTTATACATCGCTTTCGATATATTCTTCCGTAATTGACCGTTCACGTCAAAGCAACGTAAAATGCACGTCAAAACTTGTCAATTTTCGTCTCCGAAGCACACACACGTTACTTATCTTTATATCTTGCAAAGTTTCATACAAAATTTCTCCTCTATTTAGTCTTTACCGTAAAACGAGACCCCTGTAGTATTTTACCTTTCGAAATTTCACTTTTAATCCGTTCTCACCACAGTAAGATAAAGCAATATGTTCTTATTATTGTATTTTAATATTTCATATATTGCACACATTAATTCTGACGTTTTGTATTCAGATGAAACTTTTACTCGCACTTGTATTGTGGAATTAGAAAATTTATCCTCACAGAAAATTTGTCAATTATCCCTTTTGAAGTATTATAAATGATAAGTATGTGTTTTTAGTCTGGAACACGTAAATTACCGTCTCACACACACGTGCAACTCGCATCTCTATTCGATCCAGAAACTTTCCCTAAGAATTCTTCTTAAACAAGCCACTTTTCCATTCGATGCAAACTTTCCTCCAAGAATTTCCTCCTCCGGCAACTCGTTCCCCTTATACGATCCAAAACCTTCAAGAATTCTCCTTTCAAACAACTTGTTTTTCTTTTTTGTTCCATTTAAAATTTTCTCTTAGAATTTCACCCTTAATCGTCTTTTTAACTCAAAATTCTCCTAGAAAATTTCCTCTTCGAGCAATTCGGTATTCTAGAACATTAACCTTGTGTTCGTTTTCTTATTCTACTTAAAGTCTTCTTGAAAAAGTTCTTCGAGAAACTAATTAACCCGTCCAAAGAACGAAAGTTTCTTCAAGAATTTTCTCTTTAAAGCAATTTACTGTTCTGTGTAATCCAAATTTTTCTCTTCGATTAATTTGCTATCCTGTTTCTTCTTCGAGAATTTTATTTTTGAATCAATTTTTATATTTAATTTTCGAGACCTCCACAAATTCTCTCTTTTCTGTACAATTCTCTTTTCTACTCGATCTAAAATCTTTTTTTAACAATTAAAAGCAACGTCCCATCAAATCCTCAGTAGACCTCAAAAAATTCTCTTTTTTTCTACAAACCTCCTTTTTACTCGATCCAAAATCTTCTTCTAACAATTGAAAATAAACTTAAAGTGTTCTTAAAAAAATTCGTAGAAAAATTAATTAACCCGTCCAAAGAACGAAAGTTTCTCCAAGAATTTTCTCTTTAAAGCAATTTACTTTTCCGTGTAATCTAAATTTTTCTTTTCGATTAATATACTATCCTATTTCTTCTTCCAGAATTTTATTTTTGAATCAATTTTTATATTTAATTTTCGTGACCTCAAAAAATTCTCCCTTTTCCTCTACAATCCTCTTTTCTACTCGACCCAAAATCTTCTTCTAACAATTAAAAACACCGTCCCATAAAATCTTCAGTATACCTCCAAAAATTCTCCATTTTCCTCTACAATCCTCTTTTCTATATCCAAAATCTCCTTCTAACAATTAAAAACAATATCCCATTAAATCCTCAATACACCTTCAAAAATTCTCCATTTTCCTCTACAATCCTCTTTTCTATATCCAAAATCTTCAAACAATTGAAAACAAAATCGAATCCTCAAATACTCGACAACACAGTACTAAATAAATACCTATCGGTAAACAATTTTTTCTGCGCGGACGCGTGAAAATTTCTCCTAAAAATCGGCTCGTCAGCCTTGATAGACGGTGTGTATGAAAAAGGAAAAATGAGAAAAGAAAAGTCTGGTTTGCTGATTACTCGCATGAAGTGTCGGCGAAATGGAGCAGGGATTTGCGAGGCGCGCGTGAGAGAGCGAGGAGCTGGGAAAATCTTTGAAAATTTCGCGGGGAAATAATAGCTGGTTGGGGAAAGTTGGCGTGACAGGAAACGTCAGCCGGCTGAAGGGCACTTTCTCTGGAGCGGCTTTGAACGTCGAACGAACTAGTTCTTGAGTTTGGTAGTGTGAGTAGCGTATTTCCGGTTGGCAGGGGGAGCCTGTTCACCTCGCAGACCAGCTCCGTCACGGAGGCCACCAGTGACGAAATTGACATTGATATCGAGGAACCGCAGAGGGTCACCACGTAAGTACGCTTTTCCTACTCTCATCTTCCCACATTTTCCTCTGCAAACGAAAAATTTCCCCAGGATTTTTCCAGCACCGTTTTTACCGGGAACAAGTGGAATTGTAGAGACGAAATGTTTCGTTCAGGATTTATCCGATTAATTAGGATTAATTAATTACGATAGGATGCTAGGATTAACCCTAGCATTAATTAATTATTAAATAATTATTAAATTAACCCTAGCAATAGCATTTGACCCTATGAATTAATCCTCAGACCTAACCCTTTGCATTCAGTGATTTTTTCGTTTACAGAAAAATTGTAATTCGGAGATCTTCTAGCTTAAAGTTAACGATATCTTTAAAACGGTAAATAATAAATCCGAAGGAAATTAAACCATGGAATTATTTTATCTTGACGGTCCATGCATTGGTAGGTAATTTTAAATTTGATATATTAATTTAAATCTTTAGAATCTGATTAAATGGCGACTGAGAGTCGTCTCTTGAGTGCAAAGGGTTAAATTTTCCAATTTTCTAGTCGAAGTAAATTTCGATATTTGAAGTAGAACTTGTATACTAGTACCACTCGAATACTCATATACAATTGCGAGTATGTAATCCAGCAGCTCTTTGGAAAAAGGGTCTCTTTTTTAAATTCGAGATTAAAAGCTCTTTTCTTTTCTCGCAAGCTTCGATTGAAAAGAATAAAATGATCTAGTGGAGGAAGGATTCTTTTTCCAAAATAAGGTCCTTGGCTTTTAATTTATCGGACGGTAATTAAATAGAAATCTTCGCAAGTATTTCTTATTCTTAGAGATGTAAATATAACGGTGAGTTTATTCAGTAGTTTTAATATCGGGAAATATTTAGGATTATTATTTTTTAAATTATATACAGTTACGAATAATTACCAATGTATCTGACTGAATTATCGTGTAATGAATCTTCAGGATTAGAAATTAAAACTTTGTTACATTAATCCGTTTGCACTGTCAGTCACCATAAAATTTTGCGGACCCACATTAATTATTATATCAAATTTAAGATAATAGAAATATCAAAATCAACTAATTTTACCTTGTAATTATTATACGATTCTTTATTTACCACTCAAAAATATAACGTCAGTTTTATAACAAAAAATCTGTAAATTTCTACTTTTCTGCAACCAAAAAACCGTCGAGTGCAAAGCGATAATCCTTATTCTCATCGAGGAATATAAAAAACCTAATCCCACCAGAAATATAATAGTTTTCTAACGTCAAATCTCCATAGCCCCCCTATCGCGTTATCTTTTTTTATTCGATATTTATATTTCAAGAAAGAGCTTGATTCTGGCGTTAATTAGGAGTACCAAAAAACAAGGTAAAATTAATCTCTTCGCTTANCCAAAATCTTCTTCTAACAATTGAAAATAAACTTAAAGTGTTCTTAAAAAAATTCGTAGAAAAATTAATTAACCCGTCCAAAGAACGAAAGTTTCTCCAAGAATTTTCTCTTTAAAGCAATTTACTTTTCCGTGTAATCTAAATTTTTCTTTTCGATTAATATACTATCCTATTTCTTCTTCCAGAATTTTATTTTTGAATCAATTTTTATATTTAATTTTCGTGACCTCAAAAAATTCTCCCTTTTCCTCTACAATCCTCTTTTCTACTCGACCCAAAATCTTCTTCTAACAATTAAAAACACCGTCCCATAAAATCTTCAGTATACCTCCAAAAATTCTCCATTTTCCTCTACAATCCTCTTTTCTATATCCAAAATCTCCTTCTAACAATTAAAAACAATATCCCATTAAATCCTCAATACACCTTCAAAAATTCTCCATTTTCCTCTACAATCCTCTTTTCTATATCCAAAATCTTCAAACAATTGAAAACAAAATCGAATCCTCAAATACTCGACAACACAGTACTAAATAAATACCTATCGGTAAACAATTTTTTCTGCGCGGACGCGTGAAAATTTCTCCTAAAAATCGGCTCGTCAGCCTTGATAGACGGTGTGTATGAAAAAGGAAAAATGAGAAAAGAAAAGTCTGGTTTGCTGATTACTCGCATGAAGTGTCGGCGAAATGGAGCAGGGATTTGCGAGGCGCGCGTGAGAGAGCGAGGAGCTGGGAAAATCTTTGAAAATTTCGCGGGGAAATAATAGCTGGTTGGGGAAAGTTGGCGTGACAGGAAACGTCAGCCGGCTGAAGGGCACTTTCTCTGGAGCGGCTTTGAACGTCGAACGAACTAGTTCTTGAGTTTGGTAGTGTGAGTAGCGTATTTCCGGTTGGCAGGGGGAGCCTGTTCACCTCGCAGACCAGCTCCGTCACGGAGGCCACCAGTGACGAAATTGACATTGATATCGAGGAACCGCAGAGGGTCACCACGTAAGTACGCTTTTCCTACTCTCATCTTCCCACATTTTCCTCTGCAAACGAAAAATTTCCCCAGGATTTTTCCAGCACCGTTTTTACCGGGAACAAGTGGAATTGTAGAGACGAAATGTTTCGTTCAGGATTTATCCGATTAATTAGGATTAATTAATTACGATAGGATGCTAGGATTAACCCTAGCATTAATTAATTATTAAATAATTATTAAATTAACCCTAGCAATAGCATTTGACCCTATGAATTAATCCTCAGACCTAACCCTTTGCATTCAGTGATTTTTTCGTTTACAGAAAAATTGTAATTCGGAGATCTTCTAGCTTAAAGTTAACGATATCTTTAAAACGGTAAATAATAAATCCGAAGGAAATTAAACCATGGAATTATTTTATCTTGACGGTCCATGCATTGGTAGGTAATTTTAAATTTGATATATTAATTTAAATCTTTAGAATCTGATTAAATGGCGACTGAGAGTCGTCTCTTGAGTGCAAAGGGTTAAATTTTCCAATTTTCTAGTCGAAGTAAATTTCGATATTTGAAGTAGAACTTGTATACTAGTACCACTCGAATACTCATATACAATTGCGAGTATGTAATCCAGCAGCTCTTTGGAAAAAGGGTCTCTTTTTTAAATTCGAGATTAAAAGCTCTTTTCTTTTCTCGCAAGCTTCGATTGAAAAGAATAAAATGATCTAGTGGAGGAAGGATTCTTTTTCCAAAATAAGGTCCTTGGCTTTTAATTTATCGGACGGTAATTAAATAGAAATCTTCGCAAGTATTTCTTATTCTTAGAGATGTAAATATAACGGTGAGTTTATTCAGTAGTTTTAATATCGGGAAATATTTAGGATTATTATTTTTTAAATTATATACAGTTACGAATAATTACCAATGTATCTGACTGAATTATCGTGTAATGAATCTTCAGGATTAGAAATTAAAACTTTGTTACATTAATCCGTTTGCACTGTCAGTCACCATAAAATTTTGCGGACCCACATTAATTATTATATCAAATTTAAGATAATAGAAATATCAAAATCAACTAATTTTACCTTGTAATTATTATACGATTCTTTATTTACCACTCAAAAATATAACGTCAGTTTTATAACAAAAAATCTGTAAATTTCTACTTTTCTGCAACCAAAAAACCGTCGAGTGCAAAGCGATAATCCTTATTCTCATCGAGGAATATAAAAAACCTAATCCCACCAGAAATATAATAGTTTTCTAACGTCAAATCTCCATAGCCCCCCTATCGCGTTATCTTTTTTTATTCGATATTTATATTTCAAGAAAGAGCTTGATTCTGGCGTTAATTAGGAGTACCAAAAAACAAGGTAAAATTAATCTCTTCGCTTAGAATGTCGCCCGAGACTCGTGACAAAAAAAAAAAAAAATCGCGTCGAACATAAGTATGTAAATTATGCGTCGAATGTAGACACAGCTGTCATGCTCGTGGTTAGTAGTTTTTGTCGATGACTTCTTGCCTCAGTTCCGTGTTATTCTTCCTCGTGTTCAGACGTGTGACCGGCTCGGTTGTTGACGATGGCGTTTGTCATTGGAACCCATGCCGTAGGGTAAGCCATTTAAATAAAATTAATATACCAAATAAGGATCCACTTTATATTAAGTATTGGATGGTAAATCAAGTGGATTCTTATTTGGTATATTAATTTTATTTAAATTATAACACTGATATTTCGTCTTTTTAAACAGAGTATAGGTATATTTTGTTACGTTTGGTTTTGATAAATTTAATCAATTCGTTTTTTTTTTCAATTCAAGTTCGTGTCCGGATTAACATTAACCCTTTGCTCTTAGCGGTGGAGGGGGACGTACCGGTGACTTAACCACAATTAGTAGAAATATATAATTTGGATTACTAACGCACAAAATCGCACTCCATTGCTACGAGGTTCATCGGTGACCTCCGTGGCAACTAACGTGTTAAATATGGTTACCCACTGTAATTTATTCATTCCGAATAATAGTTCGACATTATATGTATCGTATAAAACCAAATTTCATCGCGGTGCCATGGGCATACCACGCGAAATCCGACACTCAACGCGTTAACTATCAGAAACACGCGTAACCGAGAAGAAGCGCGTTGAACAAAAAACCCCAAAGAGCGAATACCCTCAAGATTTCCCAAGATTTCCCAAGATTCTCAATCCTTAATTTCTGTCACAAAACTCGCAGCTTTCCCAAACGGAAACCCACTGGAAAATTTTTAACTACTAGAAACACGCGTGACCCAAAACAAACGCGTTCAATCTAAAATCCCGAAAAGCTAATATCCTCAAGATTTCCCAAGATATTCCAAGANTAAAATCCCGAAAAGCTAATATTCTCAAGATTTCCTAAGATTTTCCAAGATTCTCAATCCTTAATTTCTGCCACAAAACTCGCAGCTTTCTCAAACGGAAACCCACTGGAAAATTCTTAACTACTAGAAACACGCGTGACCCAAAACAAACGCGTTCAATCTAAAATCCCGAAAAGCTAATATCCTCAAGATTTCCCAAGATATTCCAAGATTCTCAAGCCGTTCTCGATTCCTAATTTTTGCCACGAAACTCGCTGCTTTCCCAAGGTACAGAAACGGAGAAACGCGGTGGAAAATCCGCGGCCGAGAAACACACGCGGTGGACTCTTTCTCATTTGCACGCCGAGCTTGCTAACAACGGGGGCGAAACGAAAGCGCGAGCGAGAGCCGAGAGAGGAGAGGAAGCCTATATCCTCATGCAAATTACTTTCATTTTGCATGCGGAATCGATATTAACCGGAGAATTTTCGTGCGGCACGTGCGGCCTGTGTAATACGCGAAACGGCTGGAAACGGCAACGTACCGCGTCCATTCGATTCAATGGCCGAACCGGATCTCGTTAATGTTAAACGCGTCGCGATTCATAGTCTTTCTTCTCTTCCGCGATCGATCCTCCGGGACCGCGGTAAAGGAACCACGTAAAGCGTCTGCGGCGAGCAGAAATTTCCTCGGTGTTCAATGCAAACCACGACCCACGGTGATTCGTTTTATGGGGTTAAAGGGAATTTTGGTACACGCCGGATTAATCTCGTTCGTTTGTGTCGCCTAAGTCCTTTTTAATACCTCTCTGCTGGACTTTATACGGGTTATGGAAATTATCCGATTTTGAATTTACGGATTTAGCCGAGGGGTTACGGTGTTACCGGAATTATCAAACGGAAGAATGTTTACGGGGTTTTAAATGTCCGAGACGTCGCGATTTTTCTCTGAAAATTTATTCTTTATTTTGAATTTGAAGATTTATCCTAGGGGGTTATGGTGTTACTGGAATTATCAAACGGAAGAATGTTTACGGGGTTTTAACTGTCCGAGACGTCACGATTTATCCCCGAATATTTATTTCAAATTTACGAATTTACCCCTTGTGTTACGGTGTTACAGGAATTATCAAACGTGAAGATTGTTTACGGGGTTTCAAATGTTCGTTTCCTGAAACATCGCGATTTTTCTCCGAATATTTATTTTGAATTTACGGATTTATCCGAGGGGGTTACGGTGTTACCGGTATTATCAAACGGAAGAATGTTTACGGGGTTTTAACTGTCCCAGACGTAGCGACTATTCCCCGAAAATTTATTTTGAATTTAAAGATTAATCCTAGGGGGTTACGGTGTTACCGGAATTATCAAACGAGAAGAATGTTTACGGGGTTTTAAATGTCCATTTCCCGCAAACGCACCGCGATTTTTCCTCGAAATTTTCGCTCAAACATTTCGCCGTGTCTTTTTAATACATCTTACCGGATACGTACGAATAAATTAAAATTTAAATACATTTTACGTGCACGTATTTTCATTATATCGACTTGAATTATTTTTAAATATCCACGTTATGGTATTATTTTCCTGAGAATTACAGGTTGAGATTTTGGGGTTGTTTCGAGAAACAGAAGTCATTCGTTAATTGAACTTTTTTTAAAGACTTTCTCGCTTGGAGTCTCGTGTTTTATCTTAATGAGGCCTACTCGAATTCCAGCCTGATACAAAGGCACGGAATATCGGAATTTGGTTTGCGATGGTATTGGAAACGTCGGGTATACGCGATAGGAGTTAAAAGGGGTACATGGGGAATTGCGGAGAGTCGATGAAAAGGTCAAGAATGCCGGAATTGTTGGAGCAGTGAAAGTAATAACTAAATCCAACCGCGTACTTGCTTTTCTCGCGTTGAATATTCAAGCAATTCGATGTTATTTGAAAAAGCTCGGCTAACTGAATTATTCTTTTCTTCTCGCGAGATTTTTAACGATTCCCTTGAACTTAACGTTACGTTTCATACTTCCGGCGGAATTTTAAAAGCGTGAAAGAGAGGTGCTTAAGGGTCTGAAATCGTTATCTAGCAATCGATGGGTCCTCCTTTCGGATAGTTCAAGTATCTCGCGAGTAAATCTTCGAAATTATCGTCCCAGGCACGGAACGGAATAATTAAAATAATTGTACAGCTACGAATACAGCGACAATATGGCGGATAAACAGGAATGATAATTATTGTATATCAAATGAACGAAATAAATCTTATCTTCGCTCTACGTTTAAGAAACATTACGGAAACCAATTATTCCTTCCGAAATACCATGATCAACCTACGTTTGTCCCCTGTGTATAATAGAACACCCGAATTCCACTTGCACGGCACAGAAATTCGCTTACAGCCAACGAGACAAATATAGTGTGGTCGTAAATTAAAGCATCGTGGCTGTACCGATCGTTGTAACGACATCCAGGCTCGTACACTAGTCGTAGAAACACCTGGAATATACAGGGTGATCCAAAATTTTTGTCACCGTATGTATTTCCTATCAAAAAATTCCGATAAACTTCGTAATTACAATCACACCGTAAATAACTACGGAAATAGCGGAATATCGGAAATAACTACGATTTTTAAAAATTTTAGCCAAATGAAAATCGGGTCGATAACCCTTTTAACCCTTTGTACTCGAAACCCTTTCTTTAATGTTAATTTTAATTTACCCAACGATATGTGGAACCTCGAAGTAAAATACTTCTAAATCTTAATTTCTCCGCAATTTTTTATTTATTATTTTAAAAATATCGTCCACTCAGTGGCAGAAATTTTCAAATTACCATTTTTGTTTAACGAACAGATCTTCCAGTGCAAAGGGTTAATTTATCGATTTATCCTGATTTAGTGATATCGATGAATTACCATTTTCAATTAAATTTTCAAATTACCAGTTTTCTTTCAAAAAAATATCATTGAGTGCAAAGGGTTAATTTATTCTGATTCATCGCGATCGACGATGCCACAAAGTTGTTTGAAATTAAATTTTGTCACGTTGGTAGTAAGTTTTCTCGAAATCCCTGATTTTTCCTGCCATATTTATCCGAATCTTTGTCTCGATAGAAGAATCGCTGTCACGGTCATATTACACGATTCCGATACTCCATTTCTTCTTCCTAAAAGTACCTCTTCACTGTTACGAGTCTTGGTAGTCGCGATTCTGTTCCTTCTGTCTTTGATGCTCGTGAAATCTATTCTCTCAGCCTGTTGACAGCACAGTCCGACATAGTACATCACACAAATCGTGTATTTTATATTCAATGGTTAACACCGATCCTGTATCTCCACCAGAATGTATTTCTTGTCTCGATGTGTCCCTCTTCGTCACACGCAGTGCAATGTAATTCCATTTCTAGATGTGACACTTTCAGCCAGTAACGAAAATTCAGAATTAAAAGCCTGTTCCACCGTGGCACGAATTTTCCAAGGCACTGCGAACGTGTAAAACTGGTAAATTGGTAAATCGAAGATCGAATTCACCGTGGGATAGAACGCGATTACGTACGTACACGAATCAAAAGGATTAAAACACTTCGCACGAGTTCTTCGTGTCAAGTATCGTAATTATAAGCTACTCGTATCACTACTCGCGTGAAGTTCAAAGAATTTTTAGAGATACATATGCTCGACTGAAACGAAATGCTGTTTCCATGTATAATTTTTCGTAATTAAATCGCAGCGCAGGGGGTTAATTCGATGAACCAATCTCGGGTTCAACGCGGTATGCAAATCAAGGCGTGTAACATAAACATCGAGATGTGTAAGAGATCTGATAATCTGTAGGTACGTGTAAGTCATACTCGCAACGGATTGGTCAATGGAAAAGTTTGATATATTTATATTAGGTCGAGTCATAAATAACTTCCGCCTTTTTCTCAGACATTTAATTCGCTTTCGTTAAATAACAAATTCATATCTGTGATTTTCTCCCATCTTCCTGGAAGTTTATCGATTCCTTCCTTGGAAAACTTGGGTGGTCTGTGTTAGGTGGAAAAATAGATTTTTCTGATTGGATCATGAGTGTGTCGCAAAGATATTTTCTGAAGAAATAGGAAAAAGGCACAGAAGTTACCTTTCGGTATTGTTTTAGGTCGCGATTTATGGACGTGCGTCTGTTTGATGTTTGGTTTATAATAATAATAGTTCTGTCTGTACTGTTCGATGTTTGTTGGAGTTTGGTTCGAGTATGTTGCCATTAGTTAATAGTTGATGGTGATAGATTTTATCTTGGTGCATCGAAAGTTATGAGTAAACATTGACATACGTTCCGAATACTTTCCGAATACTTACACGTTACCTTTCCGAATACTTTCTTTACCTCAATTGACTTCATAAATCCCCTCTTTATATTTCCACGACTAAATTGCTACCTCCCAACATCCTACAGATTTCACCGAAGTAAATAAATAGCAAAAAGTAAAAATAATAAAAACTAATGAATAGCAAATAGTAAAAACAATGAAAAATAATAAATAGCAAAGAGTAAAAATAATAAATAGCAAGAGGTAAAAATAATAAAAACAGGTAAAAGTAGCAAATTGTTTCCCAAGAAATTTCGATGATTTACGTGCGTCTATCGGAACTCTTATGACTCGATCTAAATCTATATACAGGGGTTGAAGAACGTGAATTTAATTCGCTATGATGAATCAGACCACGTTTCTTCCGATTACCAACTTACCAGTTTCATAGAATACACGTTTACTGTGCCGTCTGACAATAGTTAGGCTATACTACTTGCCCGATTCGCTGTACCAAATAAATAGCTTTTCTCGCGAATATTATTCCCACAAAGAGAGGCAGCGTGGCGATCAGAGGTATAGCAAAGTCAGCCACGTCTTGGAAAGCAGATCCGAAGCACGTGGCATTGACATTTCGAGGGAGTCTCCGTTCTCAAAAGCGGAATGGAGCGTTACCTCGCGGCAGCTCTCGTGAAAAGCTTCTCTCACTCTCCCTCTCTTCTCCTTCGTCTCTCTCTTTCCCTTTTCTCCTCTCTCTCTTTCGAAAAGCACGGCACGTAAGTGCTTTTTTCACCGGTGCATTACTTCGCTTCACGGACGGCCTACATCCTTTGCAAGCCTGGCACTCGAACCTCCGACACAAAGACAAGTCGCGTTCGGAGTTTCTCTCTTTCTCCCCTCTTCGCGTCGCGACGCCGCCACGCGCATCCCTTCAGTTTCATACGCTGTCCGCGACTCTCTGTGTTTCCACTATTTTTTTCCTTTTTTCTTCTTCTCTCCCTCGCCTCCCTTTCCTTCTCGCTTTCCTCGGTCCCGCAAGCGCGAGTTTGTGCCTCGCTTTGTCGCTGAAACGCGAAATCGTTTGTGCAAATAGCAGCCGAATGCTAGCCGACCGTTTTGTCCGGCCACTCCAACTTTTCCCGCGAATTAAGGATCTTCGACGCGCGAATGAAGGGTTGTCAAATTGGGTGGTTGCAAACGCGAAGGTTTCCCGACACTTTCCGAGGAAAATGACGCGATGGATTTTTGGCCAGCATGCGGTTTTATGTGTTTTGATACCTGATTCGGGTTAGAGTGGATGTTTAGACAGGGATTGGTGGTTATGGATTCGATTTTACCTTCATATGTTTCGTTATATACTCGGTGATTTCTATTTTAACGCTAGGTTTACGGAGGTTTTTTGTGTACCTATTTCTACGGACACCCGTCAGATTTACGGTAAAGAAAACCACATATTTTCTTTAAAAAACAAACGTTGCGTTTAATTTGAAAACAATCGCAATATTAACAGACTTAATATAAGTTAATTAAATCTATTAATATCGTATAATTGAAGCAACCCATCTGTCAAATTCACGGGCCCCGTAAATCTAGTGTTAATCCGTTCGATGCAATGTTCTTCCGTTTCAAATACACATCGCTCTCATTTTTTATTTGCCTTTTTAACGGATAATTTTCGTTTTGTTAACCACTTGCGCTGGAAGACGTGCCACGCACGTCGTAATGCGTTTGTCACAGAACCGTCATACGATTGTTGCAGAAACAAAAATGACGTGCGTGGCACGTCAGGTGGGATTATTGCCAGATCAGCATTGTACTGCATAGTGTACAGTTATCGATATTTAACTCATATTCTAAAATAGAAAGCAAAAGTTAAACACTGTGTGACGCCTTTCAGCGAGTTGCACTGGACCGTTCTGATACACGCGTTGGTGAATTTTTTCCCAGCGCAACTGGTTAATCCTCCTCTTTGGAAAATCAAAAAGATTGTCGCTTTCTTCGAGACTCTGATTACCGTCGCTTCATTTTTGACACTCGTATCTACTTATTCACCGAAGTTTACTTTTATAGTTAGAAGTATCTAATCGAGTTGCATTAATTTCCGTGTATGGAAAAACATTATTGTGTAATATTTATTGAGAAATATTTATCTATCATTGATCGAGAGTATTATTATTTGGTAGAGGTTTATTAATTAAATCTTTCCTTTTAGTAGAGCTATTTTGATTCGTATCAGCTTGAAACTGTAATGTAGATTGCCAGAGAACGAGAGGTAAATATATTAAGTGATAGAAGTCAATCAAAGGGCAGACAGGAAGATTAATTTTATTCAATTCATTTCAAACGACAGGCTAAATTTTGTATCTTCTTATTCGTTATGGTTTTATAGAGAGGATTCATTTTAAAAAAGATTTTTTTTGTTTCATTCCATGATTTAGTTTCACGATACTGCGTGGTTCTGTTCATACTAAAATCTTCTATTTAATTCATTCACATCTTCAGGCAATGCTTTACTACGGACTATTAGTAAAATCGCTTGAATTTCTTTGTGTATTATTTTTATATATTTAATGGACGAAAGTAGAAAGTAGTATGAATCTAGCATTCGTGCTCCAGCGGTTGTTTCGTCGACTGCTGATTCCACTGAAACTTTACCTCGAGTAAACGTGTCGACGTTGCTTTCTGCCAGATGAAAGGACAAATATTATTTTATTCATAATGATTCTTAGTCTCGAAAATGTTACAGGAACTGTGATGTCTTTACATTCGACGGAACTGTAATATTAGAATTTCTGTTGACAGTTTCCCTAGTGTATACAAAATTTTTTCATCGCAACTATCCAACCAAAACCAAAAAAGAAAAAGAAAATGTCTCTTATCATGGTTAATTGAAATATCGAAATTATAGCGACAATTTGGTATTTCATTTTACACAAATATTTACAGTGATCAGTTTATTTTGAATTACCATTTTTTTTAATTCTTTCTTTAACATTGCCAATAAATACAAATATTTTATGTTTACAAGAATATTTACAAATAAATATTTATTCGAATTAAAATTGGAAAGTGACACGATGAACAAAAGTTCTATATTTATTCGAATTAAAATTGGAAAGTGACACGATGAACAAAAGTTCTATATTTATTCGAATTAAAATTGGAAAGTGACACGATGAACAAATGTTCTAATAATATTTCGATTAAAATTCGTTGAATATTCCAATTACTTATTTAGACTACGGTAGAAAATGAAAGGAAAAACTAGCGGCTTGCAGAATTTCGTGGAGAAACGAGGGGCATGAAACCGCGTGGATTCGCATAAACTCGCATTCGGTGAAATAACGACAGTAACAAATGTCGAGAAGGTACCATCGCGGAGATCGTTGGAGTAACACGAATCTCCTCCCAGGAGGAGAGTGTACAAAATCCTCCATTTACGTTCCGCGTCGGGAAAGCGTCTTTGCTGATGGCGAAGCAGCGTTGAATCGTAAACAACCGAGGAACGACCACTCTTCTCGAGAATGGCCCTGTGAACTAACCGGAGAGGGTAGATGAACGGTACGCGTGTCGTCTAAACCAGCTAGCAGAATCGTGAAATGTGAAGCGGAGAGTGTGTGGGTCTTCGTGTAATTTGGAATATCGACAGGTGAACTTACGCCAACGATCGATCATCCATCTCGTCTTCCTCTTCGGACAGTAATTATTTTATGGTATTGAAACGGGTTTCGAAATAACGCGAATTTCTTTAGAATTTCACGTCTTCGTGTCTTCTTTATTTATAAATGAAGCTGTATCCCGAGTTTCCCAAATTCCGAGAATTAGGAATTAATATCTTCCTCTTCGGACAGTAATTATTTTATGGTATCGAAACGTGTTTAGAATTAACGCGAAGCTTCTTTAGAATTCGACGTTTTCGTGTCTTTCTTATTTACTAATCAAGCTGCATCTCGAGTTTGTTAAATTTGAAGAATTAGGAATTAATATCTTCCTCTTCGGACAGTAATTATTTTATGGTATCCAAATGGGTTTCGAATTAACGCGAATTTCTTTAGAATTTCACGTCTTCGTGTCTTCTTTATTTATAAATGAAGCTGTATCCCGAGTTTCCCAAATTCCGAGAATTAAGAATTAATATCTTCCTCTTCGAACAGTAATTATTTTATAGTATCGAAATGTGTTTGGAAATAACGCAAATCTTCTTTAGAATTTCACGTCTTCATGTCTCTCTTATTTATTAATCAAGCTGCATCTCGAGTTTTCCAAATTTGAAGGATTAGGAATTAATATCTTCTTCTTCGGACAGTAATTATTTTATGGTATCGAAACGTGTTTAGAAATAACGCGAAGCTTCTTTAGAATTCGACGTTTTCGTGTCTTTCTTATTTACTAATCAAGCTGCATCTCGAGTTCCCTAAATTTCGGATATTTTACCGTTTCGATTGTTCGAAATAATTTTATTTTATCCCTTAAAAATTCGGAGAATTGGGAATTAACCCTTTGAGGGACGAATGTCAGAATATCCATAGGAATCTTTTTATTCTTCTAAGAGTGAAAGTTATTTGGAATATAGCGAAAAGTAATTTTAGCATTGTCATTGATGTAGTATATATTTTTTAACCCCGAAAATTTCGATGAATCGTTATTTTTGTTTCTTGTCCGCAAAGGGTTAATTTCTTTCCTTCGCTAGTAATTATTTTACGATATCGAAACGTGTTTAGTAACAATACTAATCTTGTTCAGAATTCGACGTCTTCTTGTCTTCGCTATTTACGAATCAAGCTCCATCTCGAGATAATTTTCAATCGAATTAATATTCTTTCCTGTGCTTTCGAACGGCGTATAATTTCCACAATCCATTTGTGTTGAAACAGAAGATAAAATGCGACTAGAGTGAAAATAATGTTTTTGATATAACGACGTTCACTTGGAAATGAATTCGTTATGCAAATGCGAGGAAATTCGTTAAAAATAGAATTACCGTGATTTGCAGGCTAACGGAAGCACATCGAAATGCCATAAGGGCGATTAGGAAGATCAAGTACTTCGTGGCCAGGAGGAAGTTCCAGCAAGCACGGAAACCGTACGACGTGCGCGATGTGATCGAACAGTATAGCCAAGGCCACCTGAACATGATGGTTCGAATCAAGGTAAGCATATTTTCCTTTATCACTGTTTATTTAGGACAGGGTAATTACCTCAATACACCACGACCTACAAATACCCGCGCATTTAGTTTATTGTCAAAACAGTTCATTGCTTGTCTCAGCTTGTGCAAATAAACACGCAATTGTTGCAGTTAACAATTGCACTACGCTTTGAGAAATTTTGTCGTATAATTCGTTCACGGGAAATTAAACGTTCTGTAACGTTTTTTGGGCTCAATTTGAAATAAATAAATCTTTCGGTACGAGAACGACGAAATAAAAGAAAATAAAATTGGTAATACAGTAGAGTCCAAATTATTTATAGGATTACCAGTGATCGATAATTGCTATAAATAAATAAACCCTTTCGCGTAAGAATAATAAAATAGAGGTATACAAGAAAATAAAGTTGCCAAATTTCTGAAAACACTAGAAATTATAAAATGTAGATAGGCAAAGCGAAATTTTCGAATCACGAAAGACGGGAAATTAATCGTTCTGTAATGTTTCTTGAGCTCGGTCTGAAATAAATAAATAAATAAACCTTTCGGTGCGAGAATGACAAAATTCAGTAGGGTCAAAATTATTTATAGGATTACCTGTGATCGATAATTCCTATAAATAAATAAATAAATCCTTTCTCGTAAGAATAATAAAATAGAAATATACGAGAGAATAAAATTGATAAATTACTGAAATTACTCAAAATTATAAAATGCAGATAGACGATAGACACAGCGAAATTTTCGAATCACGAGAAATTAAACGTTCTGTAAAGTTTCTTGGGTTCGATCTGAGAGGAGTAAATAAATAAATAAATATTTCGGTGCGAGAAAAATTTATCAAAATTATTTCTAGGGTTACCAGTGATCGATAATTTCTATAAGTAAATAAATCCTTTCGCGTAAGAATAATAAAATAGAAATATACGAGAGAATAAAATTGACAAATTACTAAAATTACTAGAAATTATGAAATTTTCTAACTACGAAAGTCTGGTAATAACTCTGTCGCGCAATTGTGCACAAGTATACTCGCACAATTCGCAAGGACCAACAAAGACCCCTTAGGACTAGCAAAAAGTCAATATCGCTGTAAGACGGTTAACGAATTAGCGGCTGAAACAATTCGCCCAGGACATATTGTCCACGTTGCAGTTTCGAATCATACTGTTCTATTTGAGCTAAAACTGGAACTATAGTTGGCAGAAACACCGGCGTACAACTGAATTCGCGAGTTGTACATTTGTCACGCTAACTTCGTGCCTTGAATTTACGACACATCGGTTACCGTCGAGATATCCGGCAAACGCAGGGAAAAAACGCGAGAAAAGGGAAACCAGACTACGAGAGGGGGTTAGAAAACGGAAAATGTGAAAAATCACGCAACCCTTACGAGCAAACTTTCCCACCCTTCTATTCCTCGTCTACCTGAAACTTTCCCTCAACTTCTTCCTTATGGCATTTTGAACAGGATAGAGTGCTTTGAACTTTCGTCCTTTCGTCATATAAATCTCCTCGGATAGAGGAAGTTCCCAAGGAGATTAATAACGTATAACGAGGTTAAAAGAAAAATACATATTAATAATTACGTATTAATTAATAGCATCGTCCTTTTGTGCGAATTTTTTCTCTCGTCCGAGTTTCTTTTTTTCGCTTTGAAATAAAACAAGCTTCGGACCCGATCTTCCGCGAGCTTTCGTTTTCCACGAAGCTCGGGGATTCTTATTCGAACGCAGGGAATATTTCCCTCGATTCTTTATTTTCTTCGGACTTCCCGTCATATTTAACTCGTGTGTGTAATTAATTAATAATTAACCCTTTGAGAACGAATCTCATAATATACGAGGAAGTTTTTTTAATTTTTCAGAATGAAAGTTACACGATTTATAGCGAAAGATAATTTTACCATTGTCATCGATGTTGTGTTGATTTTTTAATTCGCAGAATTTCCCTCGATTTGTTATTTTTAATCGTTTAGTATACAACGAATGCATTTTTAGCTTTGTTCCTCATACATATAGAGTTAAGATCTTTAAGTAGCCAAGTCCCTGTCAGTTTCTTTGTCTCTAAAATCAAAACATAATTACTTCGAATTATTTTTAATCGTTCAGTGTACACAGAATGTATCGTTCGCAAAGGGTTAATACGTAAATACGTATTAATCCGAGATTTAGCAGCGAGAAATAGTTAAATCGGTTGTTTAAATCGTGGCTTGTTTACGCTCGGGAAATTCCGGCGAAGAATTCCGCGAAAATCCTTTCGAGTGAAGCTCGAAACTCGCGAAAACTCGCGAAACTGCCGAGTTCCTTTGCTAATGCGAATATTAGTGTTTACACGCGCGGGTCCAATATGACGGGAAGCTCGGGAAAATAAAGAATCGAGGGAAATACTCTCCGAGTTCAAATAAGAGTCCTCGTCGACGAGTTTCGTGGAAACCACGCCGGAAGATCGGGCGAAAATTATTTTATTTCAACGCAAAAAAAGAAAAAAAGAAAAAGGAAACGCGGTGTAAGGAAAAAAATTTGCGTGGAATGTTGATGCTTGATAGCTCGAAAATTCGTCGATCAACGTAATGAATCACAATAAACAAATAGAAACACGAGACAAACGAAATAGCAGGCCGGGAATTTTGGAAGAAACACTTTGATCATCGCGTGGACCAATAAAAATGCACCGGAATCGAAAAGATCATGAAATATCGACACCTCTATCGAGAATTCCGTTTATCCACGCGAACGGATCGCAAAATACACGCAATTACAGTCAGAACCTTTGTTATCCGAATTAATCGGGGATTATAAGCTTCGGGATGAGAGAGTTTTTGAATAATTGAATACGCGTCCTTTGATTTTAATTAACGATTAAACGAGGATAAACAATTTTAATTGAATGCGACTAAAAATTCACGGGTCCCGAATTTTCTTAAAATTTCCTTCTCCGTTGAATCGCGTGCAAAACGATATCAGTTTAAACAAGAATAAACAATTTTAATCTAATTCGGCTAAAAATTCACGGATTCNCGTTGAATCGCGTGCAAAACGATATCAGTTTAAACAAGAATAAACAATTTTAATCTAATTCGGCTAAAAATTCACGGATTCCGAATTTTCTTAAAATTTCCTCCTCCGTTGAATCGCGTGCAAACCGATAACAATTTAAACAAGAATAAACAATTTTAATCTAATTCGGCTAAAAATTCACGGATTCCGAATTTTCTTAAAATTTCCTCCTCCATTGAATCGCGTGCAAACCGATAACAGTTTAAACAAGAATAAACAATTCTAATCTAATTCGACTAAAAATGCACGTGTCCCGAATTTTCTTAAAATTTCCTTCTCCGTTGAATCGCTCGCCACATTTCTAGCAAATTTCGCAAATTTAATTCGCTACAATTACATTCCTTTTATGCTCCGTACCATCTCCGCTCCGTTTCTAAAGCCCGGAAAGCTCGAGAATATCGGGACGCGTTATAATCGCGATTATATTCAGACAGAAAATTGCCGTGCTGCAAGCATAAATCTCGTTTTTAATATAGCATTTAAACTACCACGAATTGAAATATATTTGCACGGAGAAACTGTTATAACAGGATTTTATAACGAAATATTCGAAGAACGAATTCCAAATGAATTCGCTAAAACTGTCAACTGAATCTATCGAATTATTAGACTGTTCGGAAAGTAATTTCGTAGGAAAAAGAATTTTCTAGAGGAAAAAGAAAGAGAGAGAAAACGCGGAGAAGATGAAAAATCGGTCATCGAGGCGAGTAACGTTTAGCATTCGGCGATAGAACGCGCCGCGACGCTCGCGGCGTCGGCGCAGAGACAATGGCGGCCGTTGTATCGCGTATCGTTTCCCATCGGGGAAATGCAGATTGCGCGTCGACAATTATTACGTCGCTGCCAATCGCTGCGAGCGAATAAAGCCAATGTCAGGCCGCGGGACAATGCAGTTGTCAATAGACGGAACGCTGGGTGGTTAGGTGATCGGCTGTCGGCATAATGGCATACCAAACGTATCGAGCAGCCTCTCGATATGCACTTTGCGCTGTTTTAAGGGATAACCCTTGATCGATGGGGTTCGTGTTTCGTGTTGCGTCCTTTTGCTCAGCTCTTGCATCGTTTGTAGTTATCTATGGGGTAGATGTTTCGAGTGTACTAGTGTCGCTCACTTCAAGTTTGCTGAGGAAAGTGTAGGACAGAATCTCCACCAACCCTTAACACGTTGAGCCCGACGTAGGTCCCTAGGGACTGACAGCGAACTGTTCGTTTAGGCAGCGTTAGTGCATGGGATTGACGACGGTCCGTGAGATCCGCACTATCAAAATTAAAAAATAAACCTTGTAAATGTTATAATGTAAATTCGAAGTCTCTTCTAAGTAAGAACGGTGGCCGCACAGAGTTAATTTGTTTATTCGGATAAATTCGACTAGTGTAGAAATTTGTAATCTGCAAATTTATTTTGGATATCATCGTGGGATTTTTATTCTAGATATTATTGCGAATTTTGAGTTTTTTCTTCGGGTTTCTGTTTTTTTTTTTTTTAGATCGAGGGATGTCGTTATTGGGTTGTTGATTTAGTTTGCTTTCCGTAAATTTAATATTTTAAATTGTTTCCTAGTTTCAATGTTGTTATATTATTATTGAGAATTTTGAGTTTTCTCTTCGGGTGCCTGTATTTTGGATCGAGGGATGTCGTTATTGGGTAGATCATCTCGTCTTTTTTTCTCTAACTTAGATATTTCAACTTGTTTCCTAGTTTCAGTGCTGTTATATTATTATTGAGAATTTTGAGATTTTGTTTTCTCTTCGGGTTTCTATTTCTTGGATCGAAGGATGTCGTTATTGGGTAGTTCATCTCGTCTTTTTTCTCTAGGTTTGATATTTCAACTTGTTTCCTAGTTTCAGTGTTGTTATATTATTATTAAGAATTTTGAGATTTGAGTTTTCTCTTCGGGTTCCTGTCTCTTGGATCGAGAGATGTCGTTATTGGGTAATTGATCTTGTGTTCCTCTTAGGTTTCCTAGTTTCAGTGCTAGCTTCTCCTGATGCATTTAATAAAACATATTTTAGACACAAGCTCAAGAGGTTAAAAGCGATATAGAAAACAACTTATTAGATAGTATCCAAGGAACGAGTGTGTTAAAATTGTACGAATATATTCTAGAACCGACTGTATTATCTGAAAGAAATAAACGAACATATGTGTGTACATATCCGACATAAATTATAACGTAGCCGAATGAATCGACTAAGGTTCAATTATGAATCAGTATCTCTCCAGTGACCCAGAAATGGAAATTAAGAATGCGACGAGGTTTATTTGCAAACCGCCATTTGTACAACGCGTTATCCTCAAATGTTCTCTAAATTTCGCCGCGAATCTTCCATTTAACGTAACATATTTGAAACTCGTTATTTAATTATTAATTCCGGTATTAATTAACTCGGGAAATTCCGCGAAGGCGCGGTAATATTCTGGTAATTTGTCTTAATTTTCGCGAGGCTGAAAACTGGTGGAAAACGCGGAGTTGGAGCGGAAACAATGCGGAGGGATGCGATTATTCAGAACGAAATCGTCGATCGTGATGATCCAACTCGCTGGAACATCGTGTCCTTTGTTGAAGCAGTCTGCTTCCAGCGACAGCCAGGCTGTGTTGTATATCCGGAAAATCGATAACATCCTTAAGCCTTCATGTTGCCGGGCTAAAATGGCGTTTCGCTGTTCTCATAATTCTCGACTTTATGGTGTACGAACGTCGATTCATTATGCTATCACAGTCGACCGATACTGCCTCGCTGTCTCACTGTTCTTCGGATTTTCAATGTCGTGTCCATAGGATTGACGTCGATTCGCTGTGTTACCGAGTTTCACTGATCTTAATTCCAGTCTTGTACCTGTGCGATGAATGTTTGGACTTTGCAAAATTTGCACGCGGTACAAAAAATTCGAAGAATTGTCTTTGGAATAAAAGATTATTTTAACGCTATAGGAGAAATTAGTAAACTATGCTATAGTTTGCCATCGATTGTGTATTATTTTTCATAATTATCGGTATCTTTCACGATTTTTATTTTATTTAATATACTTCCGTGATTTTTTGGTGGCTTTTGCAATTATTAGTTATTATTTTCTGAAATTAACTGAGTTTCTCACTTGTGCATGTGCGATGAATGTTGGGACTTTGAAAAATTTGCACGCGGTGCAAAAGATTCATAGAATTCTGTGTTTTTTGGAAAAATAAAAAAGATTATTTCAACGCTGTGGGAGAAATTAGAAAACTAAGCTATAGTTTTCCATTTTTCACGATTTTTATTATACTTCCGTGATTTTTTTGGTGGTTTTTGCAATTATTAGTTATTATTTTCTGAAATTGACATAGTTTCTCACTTGACTGATGTTATTTCGCGTCTTGTGCCTGTACCATGAATGTTTGGACTTTGCAAAATTTGCACATGGTGTCAAAAATCCGAAGAATTCTTTTCCTTTGGAAAAAAGGATTATTTCAATGCTTTAGGAGAAATTAGCACTTCGTTATAGTTTGCCATCGATTGTGTACTATTTTTCACGATTTTTAGTATATTTCCGTGATTATTTGGTGATTTTTGCAATTGTTAGGTATTATTTTTTTAAATTAACAAAGTTTCTCACATTCATTAGCCTTTTTTCTAATTAGTAGCATTTTTCTCGATTCCCGCTATTCTCTGGCGTCTTTAAAGAATTTGAAATCGAATTTCATTGGGAAAGGAGGTGATTGGCTGTTACCAGAAATCTTGGGTCGTTTAATCAGTGTGCCTAATGGGCGGACTCAGCACCCTTTTATTGCACCCTTCGTGCGATTTCTCTTCGAAGGGGGTGTGTCGACACATGCGAGCGAAACTTTGGCAACGGTGTGGAATTTCCTTCGAGTATAATTCCGACTTTTAATTTTCCTCTCGGAAATCTCGCTTTCGTGCATGTCTGTACTTATTAAGACCGACCGAGGCGAAATCACGAATCCTCCGCTAACTAACTCTAATCTGAGAAACATTCGGATCAAGTAATATCGCTTTAACCGATAGTAATTTAAACAGAAGGTGTCGAATATCAAATTCGCACGTTTATTAAGTTAACATAATGCACATCCCCTTTTCTGTAATCACACGTAATTAATACACAAAATATAAGACTCAAAAATAGCTAACAAACATCCAGAATATATATTTATTACATTCAAATAATTTTTTAAACTCGACAAAATTTTCTCAAAAATTTACCACACGAATTATATAGTTAATAATGAAAATTGTTAAAAATGTTTTTAAATTATTATAAATCTTTTTAAATTGTTAAAAATTTAACCCTTTACACTCGAGTGGCGACTCTCAGTCATCATGAAATATTGAAGACCCGTATTAATTAATATATCAAATTTAAAATAATATAACAATATACGAAATATCGAAATCATATAATTCTAAGTGTTAATTATTATACTATTCTTTATTTACACTCAAAAAAATAATGTCAGTTTTAAGCAGAAAATCTGTAAATTTTTACTCTTCTTTAGTCAAAAAATCGCCGAGTGTAAACGGTTAAAGGAAATAAATTCTTCGTGTTTTGAAAAATACATTTCAACTAGTTATCGCGATTCGAAAAGACCGAAACGGGGTTAATTTTTATCGAGACGAAGAATTTTTTGAAATTTTTTTTAGATGTTATTCCTGTCAAACGACCGATTAACTCTTGTAATCGTGGGATTATCGTAACAGGATGAAAAATCACAGGCACGGTGAGAGTATGGTTGGCAATATGGTTGCCTCGCGGACTTTAATCGCTTGCAACGCGTGGTCGGTATCAATAACTCGATCAGCGTTATCTTTCCGGCCGATGTTCCCCATAGTTTTCAATAATATATCAACCGGCGAGATACCGCTTTGTAATTCGTCGTCAACCTGAGCCAATATTAATTTATCACGGGCATCGGGACAAGTTCGCGGTATTTACGGCTGCTCGTTACCCGTGAAATCGGATTAATTAACAGGGCTAATTAAACGTTGCTGCGATACAATTAATTGGATTTCACCGGTAATGTGCGCACGGAACGTTAAATGTTGTTTTTCGATCGGGGATAATGAACGGGTAATGCAATATTCACATTCGAAAATTCGCAGCACCATGCGATCCAATTAAACGTTTAACGTGTGTGCGATGCGATGATCTGTGCGTGATGCTTGCCAAAATGTCCGATCCATCCGTCCGTGTAACAGTGCGCTAAGATCGTGCGAATTTCGATCCGTGGTTACATGGAAACTTTGCTAGCCGAGGGCTAAATCGCGAATCAATCTCTGTCCATTTTATTAATTTTCGGGAAAGGAAGTAAAGTAAAAGATAAAAATAAAAAATCGTAGAGAATTAAGTAGAATTATTATTATTCTCAGAATTACTCAGAATTGTTATTATTCTTAGGACTGTTAAGTATTAAACCCTATCAATTTTATTAATTTTCCGGGAAAGGATGTAAAATAAAAAATAAAAGTAAAAATTCGTTGAAAATTACTCAGAATTATTATTGTTCTCAAAATTACTCGAAATTATTATTATTCTCAGAATTACTCAGAATTATTATTATTCTCAGGACTGTTATGTATTAATTCCTATCGATTTTATTAATTTTCCGGGAAAGGAAGTAGAATAAAAAATAAAAATAGAAGTTCCTTGTGAATTACTTAGAATTATTATTATTATTCTCAGAATTACTCAGAATTATTATTATTCTCAGGACTGTTAAGTATCAATCCCTATCGATTTTATTAATTTTTCGAGAAAGGAAGTAGAATAAAAAATAAAAATAAAAATTCCTTGAGAATTACTCAGAATTATTATTATTCTCAGAATTACTCACAATTGTTACATATCAATTTCTATCGATTTTATTAATTTTTCGGGAAAGGAAGTAGAATAAAAAGTAAAAATAAAAATTCCTTAAGTATTACTCAGAATTATTATTATTCTCAGAATTACTCAAGTAACCCCTTGCAGTCCGAATTATATATCAATTTTGCAATTATTAGCTCCTTGTTAAAACGCTTTTAATTGTTTTATTTGAAATTTAGATGGACCCAAAAATAGAGCAATTTAAACAAATAAAAAAAAGGAAGAGTACTTTGTAATTTCCAAATAAATATCCAAAAAATCTACCGTTATCGTTACGCGACCAGAGAAAACGCACAGGTGTGTTAATACTAAAACAATCACCGTTACCCAACTACGTAGAAATTCTCGTTTTCTGCCTGACTCCGCGGACACGTTGTGAAATTACTTCGATTACCCCGCGTAATTCTCAAAGCTTGGCATAAAACAGGGTATAAAATCCGGCAAGCTTATAAAATCGCCGAAATACCCCTGTTGTTCTCAATTCTATGCTACATTAGCCTGCTAACCGTTCACTCGGCTCCTTTTCGCAGGAGTTGCAGAGAAGATTGGACCAGACCCTGGGAAAACCAGGCAGCTACCTAGCAGGAATCGACCGAGCAGGCAACGTGAAACCGATGACTATAGGCGCACGCTTATACAGGGTCGAGCAGCAGGTGAGTTCCGTCAGAACCCTACTTCCGGTACTATCACATCCCTCATATCCCTTTTTTCTCCTTATTTTTTCTTCTTCTCCTTCTCTTTTCTCTTTTTTTCCTTTTTTTTTTTT
>NIJG01000034.1:17499-44058 GCA_002201625.1 Euglossa dilemma | reverse complement strand
TTTCGTTTTCGTTAAAAATCGTTCCTTTTTCCTTTCTCGTTTTCGTTAAAAATCGTTCCTTTTTCCTTTCTCGTTTTCGTTAAAAATCGTTCCTTTTTCCTTTCTCGTTTTCGTTTAAATCTTTCGGTTTCGTTAAAAATCGTTCCTTTTTCCTTTTTCGTTTTCGTTAAAAATCGTTCCTCTTTCCTTTCACGTTTTCAGTTTCTCGACCGAGATTGGTCAGAGGTATTCTGATTAATAAAAATTCGAAGTATCGCATGTTATGAAATTCATTTACCTCGTTTCGAGTGTTTAATAATTAATTAAATTGTGTTTTTCAGAATAATGTTTTTCGTTTCTTACAGTTTTTCTTTGAAATAGTGTTGTATTTTCTTCGCTTATGTTCCGTTGTTTGAAAAATATCCGGGATACTGTTACGATGGATTATTAAAATTTCGAATTATTAGATTATTATTAAGATGTTAACCCAGTTCGGAATAATTTAAAGGCTATCGGATGTTACAAGCTCTCGGGAAGTAAGCCGTATTATGTTCCCGTATAATACAGGCTCCTGCGAAGCAGGTCATTTGATTTTGTCGTTATTTTCCCTTCAAAATTTATGCAATATTAATACAACGATGATAAATACACCGGATAATCGTATCGATTATAAATATCAGAAAATAAAACACGAAGAAACGTGATATTTAAAAAATATATTCGCTTTCCATCGCGATCTCCTTTACACGCTGAAGAGGATTCACAATTAGGAGGAATTAAACTGAAATTTGAAAATATAAATCCTTCAAAATTCCCGGCTGTAAAAATACGTGACTTTTTCTATTAAAATTCAAACTCCAGCAACGAAAGAATATTTTTATCCATTTTCATCCGTTTCTTCGAGAATCGAAGACTCAAATTCGTATAAATTCTCAGTATTCCGCTGATTTAAGAGCATTGTTATATCATTCGATCGAAATTTGATTAAAATCGTCTGAATGAGATAGGAAAGTAGGTTACGATACTTCTCCGCAACGTCTAGATTGTGGATTCTCTGAGGCAAGAAATCAATCACCTTCCACCAAAAAGCAAGCAAACGTGTAACACTCGCGAAGCATTCGTCTTAAAATTCCACAATTTGATTCCCCTTTCGAATCACTGGGAAAAACCACACGCGATACCAAGCTATCAGCCATTTCCTTCGACCGAATCCGTTCTCAACATTCTCCCTCTTTTAACGGCTTTTAACCATCAATCACTTCCTAAAAGCCTCTGTACCATTCTTCGAAATTAAAAGAACCACTCTAAGACACAGCGGAGCAATAGAAAAAATAAAAAAACGACCTTGTGTAAACGAAAACGAGGCCAAAACGCGAAACCTTTCCCTAACCCTTCAAACTCGATGCATTAATCTTTCCTTCTTGATCCCGTCATCGAAGTGAAACCTCCGAAAGGAGAAAGAATGAACAAAACTAAACGCAAAGAGTAAAAAAAAAATAAGAGAGAAAACGGATAAAGAAGAGAGAAAGAGAGTTGAAAGAGAGAGGAAGAGGTCTGAGCCGCAGGGCAGAGATTCTTCCATCCACAGTCCCGAAGTGAGAAGATTGATTCTTACATGGAAACTATTTCTGTCCGCAGTTGTCCGTGATGGACAAGAAATTGGACCAGCTGGTCTACGTGCTGAACGCGGTGGCACAAAAGCAACAAATACCCCTGAGGAGTATAGAGGACGACGTGTAACAGAAAGCCCCCGGCGAGCTCGTGCCATCTGTTTCGCGATCACCGGCAATCCCGTGGACTTTGCCCCGTGTTACCATAACCAGCGTCGCCGCGAACATGCTCAGCAAAAGCGGCTGAACCGATGTCCCCGATCGACCTCGAGATTCGCCGGATCGAACCGAGAGAGAGAAGAATTCCACGCGCGTCGAACGTTCAAAGGAAACCGAAGGAGGCACGCGCCATTTTCTTCCACGTCTTTCTTCTCTCGTACCTCCTCGTTCCTCCGCTATTTATTTCGATCTTGCTCGATGGTTTGCTGATGATGATGGGGGGGGGGCGATGATGGAGGGACCGATGATGGAAGGAGCGATGGTGGAAGGACCGATGATGGGAGGACCGATGATGGAGGGACCGATGATGGGAAGACCGATGGTGGAGGGACCGATAATGAAAGGACCGATGATGGAAGGACCGATGATGGAAGGAGCGATAGTGGAGGGACCGATGGTGGAGGGACCGATGATTGTTGGACCGATGATGGAAGGATCGATGATTGTTGGACCGTTGATGTAAGGACCGATGATGGTGGGACCGATGATGGAAGGACCGATGTGGAAGGACCGATGATTGTTGGACCGATGATTGTTTGACTGATGATGGAAGGTCCGATGATAGAGGAACCGATGACGGAAGGACCGATGATGGAAGGACCGATGATGGAAGGACCGATGATGGAAGGACCGATGATGAAGAGACCGATGATGGGAGGACCGAGGAATCTTGGGGAATTTCGAAGGATGCCGGAAGAAGCCACGAAGTCGTTCAGAAGCGGTGGAAGTTGTGGCGAGTCACGGATAATTTTGGAAATATCAAAAGAGGGATGACAACGGAAGATGTAGAAATAAGTTTTCCGGCTACTCACGAAAATTTGTGGAGGATACTGGAAAAAATCGCAAAGGGTAGTGTGAGTAGTGGGAAATATCAAAAGCGACGGAAGCTGTGACGAGTCGCGGAAAATTTTGGAAATATTTGGTAAAGGGCGGATGTAGAAATAAGTTTTGCGGCTATCCGTGAAAATTCGAGAAGAATATATTGGAGAAAATCGCGAAGAGTAAATATGAGTCCTTGCTGCTAATATTAAAAGTCGCACGACACTGCGAAAAATTTAGAGAAATATCGGACCCAACGAAAGATATGAATGTAAAAATAAGGAATCCACGAAAATTCTGTTATCGAGAATTTTGAAAAAATTCTGTTCTGTTTCTATTTGAAAAAAAATCGCGAAGAATACTCGAAGTGACGATGAATGAATTATTCGGAAAAGAAGAGCAATGAATTGCGAAATTTCGATGAATCGAAACGTGTGAATAGGTTGAGAGTGATGGAGGTTCCGTGTGTTCTTGACAGAATTTTTCTGACACGAGTGAAATTGAAAGCTGTGAAATAAATAAAGGAAGAAGGATAGATTCGATGACCGAATGGTAATTTAATTAAACGTATAAATAAATCATTGAAGATTCAACTGGTTTTGTTGGAGAATCAGACGATTTAGATTTATTTAAAAGTGATATGTACATACAATATGATATATTTATTAAATAAGAATGTTTGAAATTGAATTTTAATTTTAATTGACAAGAGTTGAGGAACTCACGAAACGATTATAACAATTGCGATCGATTAAAGACGGAATTAACAAGAACCACAAAATTTTTAAATCTATATCCCATTTCGAGTAATATCGAGTAAATGAAAATCTGGAAACTTTCGAATTTTCGAATTTATTCGCGAGTTATTAAAAGATATTATCGAAGAACCTCAACCTCATCCATAAGGAAGCTACAGAATTTACGAAAACTTTGCAAACAGAAGTGTCCCGAGAGAAGAAAGAAAAATTACAGGGTTAAAAAAAAAACGGAATTAAACAGGAGAGAAATTTAAAGGCTAGAAAATCGTCGTAGAAAGGAAACTTTAAGAACTCCATTACTTAACCAACTAATTCGGTTTTCAATGAAACGCGAGAGACAGTCTGTACCTGAACGAGCAGAGAAAATAGGAAAATCGTCCTACGCGTGAAACTCCTTTACAAGAAAATCTCGAAGAAAAGAAAAAGGAAGAAAAAGGAAGAAAGAAACTAGAGAAAAATAACCAAGAGAAGAAGAAAATATCGTTTCCTTTGATACCGTTCGCAGCTCGCGAGAGAGAAAGGAGAGAAAGGATCGAGGGGACGCGTTTCCTCCGGGCCTGAGGAGAAATTTCTCTCTCTTCCTAGTCGACGCAGGTCCCCGGTGACCGGAAATCGGCACGAGTCGACGGGAAAACGTCGTTGCTTGGATACTTCCGCTACGCAGGATCAGTGGTCCTCGGAGGATAGCCTTCGCAAAACGATCACTCTAAACGCACAGGAACGATTGTTCTCTTGTAACGAATACTCGGAACGATTACGAGACGCCACGGTGGCGTTAGAACCGAACCTGTTCGAACGGAGGAAACCGACAAACGAAGAGATAAACGGAGATAAACGGAGATAAACGAGGATGAGAACGAAGGAAGAAGGAATCAAGGTAATGAGAGGTTCTTCGTTGGTGCTGATGAAGATTTCACCGATTTCGGCCGATCGAGCGTTCTTCTCGGGATGTGAAGCTAACAGGTAGACAGAGATAAACGAAAATGAGAAGAAAGGAGAGGAATGAAGGTAACGAAGAGGTTCTTCGTTGGTGCTGATGAAGATTTCACCGATTTCGGCCGATCGAGCGTTCTTCTCAGGATGTGGAGCCAAAAAATGGACAGAGATGAACGAAAATAAACGAGGATGAGAACGAAGGAAGAAGGAATTAAGGTAAACGAGAGGTTCTTCGTCGGTGCTGATGAAGATTTCACCGATTTCGGCCGATCGAGCGTTCTTCTCAGGACATGGAGTCAAAAAATAGACAGAGATGAACGGAAATAAACGAGGATGAGAAGAAAGGAAGAAGGAATCAAAGTAACGAGAGGTTCTTCGTTGGTGCTGATGAAGATTTCACCGATTTCGGCCGATCGAGCGTTCTTCTCAGGACATGGAGCCAGCAGGCCGAGGTTCCAGAGGTGATCCAGAGATGAACGGGATAGGATTAATCGATGACACACGCGTGTTTGGATGGTTGGTAGTGAGGAGGGCTGTTAACGGAAGAGGAGAGAAGACGAAGAGGACGCAAACGTATTGGGAACATCACTTGGGCCAACTAGGAATAATAGAGAGGAACAATAAGCAAATAAAGAGAAACTTCCTAGACGAGATATATCTCTATAGGCTTATATACATATATTATACATACATATATATATATATACATATTATTATATATATATACACATACAGATACAACTTCTAGTCTCTGCTGGTAATAACGATCAATTATTAAGCCTTAACGTTAATCACGGACTTTGAAAGAACTTATTGCTAGCCTAGTTAGAAGCGAATCGAGACATAGCCGGGTACACGCGTTCTACAGAAACGCTCTGTCGACTTCTATACGTACTTTTTCCTTTTTCTTTCTTCTTCTTCTTCTTCTCTCGTTTTTTTCTTTTTCCTTTTCTCGATTTCTAGCACAAACGCGCGACAAAAGCGTGTACGCTTCGCAAACAAACGTCGACGCATCGTCCACACTTACCCGCGAGGTTCGCAGAATTTTTTTTTCTAGCAAGATCGCGATCTCCCGGGTTCCTTTTGCGAGTAAGCGAATTCTCGCGTTCGCCGATCTTCGACAGAACGAAGGAATCGCGAGATTCGTGGCTGTACAGGGTGTTCCTTGGCTTTAATGCTTGATGAGAGTTTCGTGTAAATAGGTTTCCAGCTGTGCAGCGAATCATCATTTATTCCGGTAAATTCCTGTGATACTATTCCGTTCGATTTACTTGGAAATTTCTCTCAGTTTGTCTCCTAATGTTTCGTTCGGGTGCCGTGTATCACCGAGGAATTGGGTATTTTTTATGGAGTATTCTCGAAAATATACTTTTGAAATTCTTAACTACCGATATCTAGGCTTGCGAGATTAAAGGTATTTAGATTCGAGATTAAATAATACCGGAATTGCATGAATTTTGGATTATATAGGTGGATGTTGTTACGGAGTATTCTCGAAAAAATATTTCTCAAATTCTTAACTACCGACAGCTAGACTTGCGAAGCTAAACGTGTTTAAATTCGAGATTAAACGATATTATTGCATATTTAGAAAATTAATATCGTACCGTTGTATAGAAAGAGATATAATTTATACCAGATGGTTTGAAATGTAATATATTTACGTAAAGTTCATCGGTAGTTAAGTATCTCACCATTTTCATGAATAAACTACCATTTAACGAATAAAATGAAATTATTCTATAATTACTAAATGAAATAATCGACTTTTCAGGATTAACGCGAGTTACGCATCTCTTTGTTTCTTTCGATTCTCATTTATTTCCTTAAAGGAAATCTAGCTTTATCGAAGACACCTTTCCCCAAATTTTTCCAAGCTTCTGAAAATATCCTAGAAAATAATACCAGAAATGTCTGACCAAGATTCTTCGACGCGTTTCCTAATACTTAATCGCGACTTTAAGTATTTAAATCGCGCCAGGAACACCCTGTATATTCGAGTATGCCACGAACGTCGAGGACGATGGACAGTGGCGGTGTACATAACGGAAAAATAAGAAAATAAAAAAAAAAGGAGAGAACGAGAAACAGAGAATCGGATTATATATTCTGCATATATAAATACATTTATATTTTCTACGTAGGCTATCGAATACGGCACGTAAAAAAAAAACCCTAATGTTATCGACACCGTAAGTTATATGCGTAAAATTCACCTCTAATTTCTAAGCGATTCTGCGCGTGTGTGCGTGCGAGTGTGTGTCGTAGAGCAAGCAGCATTTTCCTTTCCCAATTTACATTTTTCCTTCGTTGACCACTCGAGTACTCGAGCAATCTCAATTTCTCCTCGTGAAAATCCTCGGATAATCCTGCAATATATCCATCGACGACGCGAATTGTACATAATTCTAGAATAATTAACCGCGCAATCTAATTGCGACGATCGGTAAATCTGTCTCGAGTGAAACACTTGAAGCTTTTAAGAAAAAGCAAACGGTGTCTCGCGTAACGACTTCTTCGAATTTCTTCGAATTTCTTCGAATTTCTTGCTTTTGAAAGACACGTAAATTCGAGAATTCGAGGCGAGGGAGTTTCCTCGATTCTCGAGGTCTTTTATTTTCACATATCGAGCCGATCCTGTCTCGAGGAACGATTATTTACACTCGAATGGTCAAACGAACAGACACCCTTCGTCCTAGGTTGTCCGTTTCCATGGGACGCACGTGGTTTTCATGGGACACGAGATTTCGAAATGCACGAAAGTGTTTTGCAAAGATATTGCATTACTTTCGTTCTAATCTCGATTGTTCACCGCTCTCTCCCTCTGTCTACCTATCCATCTATCTTTCTCTCTCTCTCTCTCTCTCTCTCTCTCTCTCTTTCTCGAAGGTTTAATCGATCTCCGCGCGGGAAGGACCAGTCTCTTGTTAACTAGGATTACGTTTATCGTCGGGCGAAATATTGCACTGAAAATTATATCTATCGTCTTAACTATGTTACTGTTAGAGTCTAACGCAACTCTGTATATATATACATATATAGCGAGGTTAGAGAGAAGATTTCTCAAGCGAGGCAGCTTTTTAGGGGTATTTTTTAAACCGAGTAGAAGAATCATGCGCGCGTGCATTACATTCCGTGTCTTTTCGCACCCTTTGCTCTCTTTCCACCCAAGAAACGCGGTTACATCGTCTCTCCTGCTCTCCTCTCTCTTTCTCTTCGCCGTGTTGCAATCGAAATCGCGATTAATCCGAGAGAGAATCGAAACAGAGGAACGCGCGCCCCTCGATTCGCGAAGAAACGTTAACGCTAAACCTACCACGGTGAAAATTACCNTATATATGAATAAAAAATAGAATAACAGGAGACATTGAGAGAATGATTATACGTGTATTAGAAGAAAAATTCTGAATACGAGTGATTAGAATGGTAACGTTGAACGTTGGGTTTTTAATAAAAGTTTAAAAAACGGTGATTTAAATCATGGTAGGTTTATTGTTAAAGAAACTCGCGTATTCACTCGGGGTGAAGGCAATTTTGTAAATAGTCGAGGAAAGATGTTATTTTTTCATTCTTCATGTAAGAGGGTGGAAAGACGTCAAAGGGTTCGTGTCTGAAAGACTAAAAGACACGCTTCGTTCCTTTTTATTCGTACTTTCTGTTCTTCGCCGTTCCTTTATACTCGACGTCGATTTTTTTTTATCATTTATAGCCTTAAGATGCATTCTTGACTCGTCGAATTAAGAGGACAGATATATTCTAGTCAACCGTCGTTCTCGTTGAATTGCGTAAAACGTTTTATTTCCCGCGGCCGTAATTCGACTCTCGGCAATGGCGGATCGTACAAGCAGCCTCGAAGAACGCCGCCATGTCGAGGGAAAAGGAGGAATAAAAAAAGAAAGAACAGGAGGAAATATTGTGTAAAATCGAGCATGATCGTAAACGATATAAAAATTCTATGGTGCCTCTCACTCGACTAAAACTCCACTATGACGCAACTGATTGATATCAACGATAGTGTCTTAGCCTTAAGGTGTAGCGTTGTAAATAACGTAGACGAGTACCGTAGGACTATATCGAACTATATATATATACATATTATAGTGGCAATACATAGGTACGCTCCGAAGCACGAATTTTTCAATTTCGTAAAGCTAAAAGCCGCTCGAAGTTAGTTTCTTTCTGCCGTGCCTGCGCGCGCGTTTCTCGTTGGCGAACAAAATACGAATGAAATTCCGCGAGCGACTGTGAAAGGGACGCGAATAAAAATCCGGCAAAGCGTACAAACGAAAGTTGTAATCCTGTAAATAAAACGCGAGAAAGACGGAAAATATGAATACGGTGGAAAATAAATTTTTACCCTCGAAATAAATTTCCCTTTTCCACGCGCGACCATGAGAAATGTTGCGAGAGTGATAAATATCGTTCTCTCTCGTGTACATCGAAAGGAAAAGTGGGAGATTTAAACGAGGATTATGGAATTTTTACGATAGTTAGGGAAACTCGATTAGCTTTTTCACCAACGAGAAACGTTTGCTCGGGAACCTCTGCGTCATTTGTCCTTGAAATATCTAGTCAGTTCAGTCGATCAAGCGAAGGAACGTGTTAAAGAGTTGGTGAACCTTGAAAAAACGGAGCATCACTCGATGATTATAATTGCCGACCATGAGTAGAGACAATCAACAATGTGAATACGCGCATGAACAATAAATAAACGTTAACGATTTCGTTTTACGATAGAATCTCCTTTCGAACGAGGATCGTCGATCTGTGTTCGAGCACCCTATTTTATTCTGCGAGGATACTCTGGGAACATTAACCGTAAAATTAATTAACCGATAATCACGAGACGACCCCGTGAAAGGATCGCGGTAGAATCGAAAAATTCTCTCGTTTTCAAAAGTCGTTTCTCAGTTGATAATGAACTGTCGACGATGAAATTCGAGTTTCGACGATGGATCATCGCTGCAACCAATTCTGGACAGATATTCTCGAAAATTTCTCCTTCAAACGAGATATCAAAAGTCGAATTCTAACAATTAATAATATCTTTATACGTTAAAAATTCGGTAGAATCGAAAAATTCTCTCGTTTTCGCAAGTCGTTTCTCAGTTATTAATGAACTGTCGACGATGAAATTCGAGTTTCGACGATGGATCATCGCTGCAACCAATTTTGGGCACATATTCGCAAAAATTTTTCCTTTCGACGAATTATCGAAAGTAGAATTTGAATAATTGAGAATATCTTTATACGTTAAAAACTCGGTGGAATCGAAAAATTGTCTCGTTTTCGAGAGTTGTTTTTTAAACGATGGACTGTCCATGATGAAATTCGAGTTTCGACGATGGATCACCGCGGCAACTATTTCTGGACAGATATTTTCGGAAATTTCTCCTTTCGGCGAATTATCAAAAGTCGAATCTAATTAATTCGGAATATATTGGGTTGTTCGGAAAATCATTTCGTTTCTTTTTGAGCCAAGACGTTTCACGTGATCATGATCGATCGAATTCGACAAATTATTTTGTTGGAAAAAAAACGAAATTACTTTCCGAATAACCCAATACTTATACATTCAAAATTCAGAGAACTATTTATCCGGGATATTTAAACTAAATCGAATAAACTAAAAATATCCTTCGCGATTCTTCTTTAATCGCAAACAAATATCTTTTATCATTTTTATCGTGCTAGTAAAAAAAAAAACGAAAGGAAAATTCGTGTTCCTGTTTGTTAGGTAAATAGAAAACTGTGTCAGGGATGTTAGATGCCCCCGGTGATCTTTTTCTTCGCAATTCCAACCTGGTTAGAAAATAAAGAAGCAAAATATAAAATCGAAAGTGTCCAGAAATGGTAGCGATGATTCTCTGAACAATTTCAGCTTCTCTCGCGAATCAGCGATCTACTTTATACGGCCTCTTTTCTCGACAATATATCTCTCGAATAACTCAAACGGGAAACGTATTTTCGTAGTTTTATTTTGTCTCTGTTACGTCACGTTGCTTACTGACACGAGATTCGACGCGAGAAATTAGTAAATGAAATTCAACCGAGAAACACGAGGATGGAAGCAACAAGAACAGTCGAAGCGTCCAATAATTACAAATATATCACTCGCGAACCGTATTTATTTTCCTCGGACTATCTAACTGGACCACGGTATTATTCTTAACTATAATAGGAAAACGTTTAAGGAGCACGAAAGGTGAAAAATCAAATCGCGCGTAAATATTATCATGTATATTCGTGTAACACGCCAGTGTTCGTGGATGCTCATCAAACACCGTAGTGATTAACGAAGAGAAGGGACATCAAAAAGACATAAGAGTTATCTGAAAGATTAACCTTAAAGTGTAGGAAAAAGAAACAAAAAAAAGGAAAAAAAAAGAATAGAAAAGGAAAAAAAAAAATATCGTAACGAACCGAACGAACGTAGATTCGTCGTATCGTTTCTTTTTTTAATCGATCATCTGCGATTCCTTATCGAGCAGATAAATTATGCTCGACATCTAGGTCGTGTCTTTGTTTACGGGATTTATCTTATCTATCGCTACTCTGAACGTAAGATCGTTGCGAATTGTAAAGAGATGTTTAAAGGATGTGTATAAAGGTATATATAATTACACCTCGTGCCGGTGTTTCATGATTTTCATACGGTTACAAGCGTGTTGTATCCTACGGCCTCGTTGAAAATCGTGAAACGCTATGGCGGGGATATCGAGAAGCAAGTAGTGTTCGCGAATCGGCCGAAAAATACGTGTAATACGATTGTTAATAATATACGTGTAACGTATGTATGTATCGTGGAACGTATAGGTAGATATTATATGCATACACGCATGCGCTTCGCATTAATGCAAAAATATTCGCGAATATTCGACTGAAACTGAGGGCGCGCTACTTTTACGCTTTCGAAACTTTACGTCTCGGCTTTGAAAACGGTAAATTTCAAATCGGAAAATAGGAAAACGAGAAATTTCGTTCGATCAGATTCAAATCTTCGACTTCGAATTTCTCGCGTAGAAATATTTTCAGAAAGTATTCTAAAAGTATTGACTATTTGTCAATTTTTTTCGTTTAATTTCATCCCATCCTGAGTTAATCCAAATTTCGGTATTGAAAAGTATATTTCGCGATTGAAAAGGATAATTTTCCAATGGAAAAATAGTAAAACAAGAAATTTCGTTCGATCATATTCAAATCTTCGACTTCGATTTGGTTTCAACTTCGAATTCCTCGCGTAGGAATATTTTCAGAAAGTACTCTAAAAGTATTGACTATTGTCAATTTTTACACGCAATTTTTTCGTTTAATTTTATCTGTAAATTCCTTACGCTATTCTATCCCATCCTGAGTTAATCCAAATTTCGGTACAATATATTTTGCGAATATTTATCATTTATAAACAACGCGAGTGATAAAAAAAGTCGGTACGGAATTTCGAATAAATAATAAAAGGTTGCAATAATACGAATACGATGATAAGGGTCAAATTTATTTCAAATCCGCGTCTCTTAAAACAAAAATTCGTTCCTGCGTAGATTAATTTTACTTCGACATCGTTGGGTGATTTTCAATTTGTTATATCAATTAACATTGATCTTTAACCCCTTGACTACTGTGGGCGCCTATAGACGCTTAAAAATTTTGAGTTTGTGATACTGAGACCACCTATAGACACCCACTTTTCTATCAACAGACTTCTTCCCTAACAACTAAAAAATTTTTTATAAAAAAGAGTTATGACTCTGTGTTATAACATTTGTCATTTGTATTATCCTTTGTACATAATGTAAGGATAAAAAAGCTATATAAAAATCCTTTAGCTTTGTTCTCTATAAATAAGAATACGTAACTTATTATTGTAACAAATAAGCCCATAATCACATTTCTCCAAAAAAAAAAATCACCGTAGCAAAAGGGTTAAAATTTGATTAAACGGCGACTGAGGTTCGCCTCTCGAGCGCAAAGGGCTAACAATCGAATAAATAACGATACGTTTGCATATTGTTCTATTTTTCAACCGAGTTGCTTTTCAACAACGATCAGAACATTTAATGAAAACGCCACTCGCATGCAACTGCATCTAATGCTGGCAATTAGCCGGAAAGCTGCGAATTATGACGTAATTGAGCGCATTGCGGCGTGCCGGGTGATTAATGTTTACGAATCGGATCGAGTGAGCTCCTCGAGATCCATTAGGATCGGCCAAGTTTGTCGTTATCGGCGTTAAAAAAAACGCTCACAGGTAGAATCGTATTAATTATCCCGCGAGGTGGGAATCAAGCTGAAAGAATTGCCTCTCCTCTCCCTTTTTTTTTTTACCCGCTTTCAACGTCGGAATTATTTTACCCGACGGAGGAAGATGGAATTGCGTTAATTACTTTTTCAAAGAATTACGCTGCGAGAGAAACCTCTCTTTTTTTCCCCTATATGTTTGCTAGAGTATGGTATTTCACTAGCGTGATACATTCCCGTCTTTATCCCCCAGGTTTTCATTTCTCGTATGAATAAATTCGGGTTAAGTATTCTCCTCGTTTTTCCTTTCCTTCGTGCGTGTTTATTTTCTTACGCGTTTTATCCCTGGAATCTTCGTTTTATTTTCAAATGCGTGTTTTTAGCTCATGCGATCGTCGTGTGATCGCGAATTTTTGAAGCGTTGAAGAGAGATATTAAGTGAGAAAAAATGGTTTGATTGCAAAGCCGAGGATAAAGTGTCGAAATTGTAGAAGTAGATTTGTGTTGGTTATTATTAATCGAGTCGTAATTCGATGTAATTACGATTTTAACACATTGCGTACTGACCTTGCGATATCGCGATTTTATACTCCTTTGGGGTTGCATATTAGAGACCGGATTAATTTCGCATGGTATTGATATTATTATTCAATCCGTGCGTGGTAGCGATGGTTATCAAACGTGTAGTTTACTCGTGGGAATCAAAGGAAACGTTGAATATTAATTGCACGCGATATTCGCCGAATGAAATAATACTCGATTCGCGATTAACCGAATCTTACGTCGAAATTGAAAAATAATATGTTAAATATAGGAATAACAATCTCGATATATATTAATTAGTATATTAATAAATTCGAGAAACAATTTTCTATGTAACATGCAACGAAACATTTTTTTGTTTCGAGTTTTTCGAAAGCAAATGATCCAGTTTTCATTATCTATAATTTCGCAACAAAATTCGCAAAAGTTTATTCGAAACATCGCAGAATCGTACTATACATATCGCAATATCGAAAGGTTCTTCGCGAGCAGAAATTCAAATTTCGAATATACCTTGGTTAAATTAATTAAAAAATTGCAATATTCCGGTATATAGCGAAATAATATAAATAACGAAGGTTAAATAAGTCTGAAACAGCGAATTTTGGTAGCAAACTGAAAGTTCGGTACGCAATGTGTTAAAATGGCGCCGCGGCGCATATGGGCCGGGAGGGAAGCGATTAGGATTACGAGCTACGATTTCGCGAAAATTCTGCCGTACTCGCAGCTTGCAGTTAGAACATGTGATAACGCGGGTTTCACTCGGAACTCGTGACATTTCTGCTTTTCGTTTTCCGTAGAAACGGTCCAGTTTCGTTCGTTCGATTAGCCTCCATTTGCTCGACATCTCTGAAGCGTAACACTCTCAACTACTTCGCGGTAGTTAGAGATAATGGTAGTTTTTTCCTCGCTAGTTCGCAAATTTAAACATAGCCGCGACGATGTCACTGCGTTCTATCGTTATAATAGTAACGATCTCTGGAAAGGAAGGTGTAATAAAGAAACGCCACTTCCGGTCGCACCAGGTGCGACTAGACGTCGCGATGTTTCCCATTTTAGGATTTTCATTCGAATTTTGTGTTTTACGTAGATTGAAAGTATGGGGAATATTATAGGGCGGTTACTAAAACGGAAGATGCAATAAAGGAACGTCACTTCCGGTCGAACCAGGTTAATTATGTATTAGGATTAATACACTGCGATCAGGAGTCGTGATGTTTCCGATTTTAGGATTTTCTTTCGAGTTTTGGGTTATCCGTAGATCGGAATTGTGAGAAGATTATAGGGCGCTTATAAAAACGGAAGATGCACTAAAGAAACATCACTTCCGGTCGCACCAGGTGCAATCCAACGTCGCGATGTTTCAGATTTTAGGATTTTCATTCGAGTTTTGTGTTTTCCATCGATCGAAGGTATAGAGAATATTATAGGGCGCTTATCCAAAAAGGAAGTTGCAATAAAGGAACGTCACTTCCGGTCGAACCAGGTTAATTATGTATTAAGATTAATACACTGCGATCAGGAGTCGTGATGTTTCCGATTTTAGAATTTTCTTTCGAGTTTTGGGTTATCCGTAGATCGGAATTGTGGAGAAGATTATAGGGCGGTTATTAAAACGGAAGATGCAATAAGAAACATCACTTCCGGTCGCACCAGGTGTGACTAGACGTCGCGATGTTTCCCATTTTAGGATTTTCATTCGAGTTTTGTGTTATTCGTAGATCGAAGGTATAGAGAATATTATAGGGTGGTTATCTAAGAAGGAAGATGCAATAAAGGAACGTCACTTCCGGTCGAACCAGATTAATTATGTATTAGGATTAATACACTGCGATCAGGCATCGCGATGTTACCGATCTAAGGACTTTCTTTCGAGTTTTGCGTTTTCCGTAGATCGGAATTTTGAAGAAGATTATGAATCGGTTATCTAGGAAGAAAGGTGCAATATAGAAACGTCACTTCCGGTCGCACCAGGTGCAACAAAGCGTCGCGATGTTTCCGGTCCAAAGATTTTCCTTCGAGTTTTGTGTTTTCCTTAGATCGAAATTATGAAGAAGTTTATAGAGCGTTTATCTAGAAAGGAAGATCACTTCCGATCGCACCAGATTAATTATATTATACTGCGACCAGGCGTCGTGATATTTCCGATTTAAGGATTTTCCTTCGAGTTTTGTATTTTCCGTAGATCGGAGGTGTGGAGAACACTGTAGGGTGGTAATCTAGATAGGAAGATGCAATAAAGAAACGTCAGTTCCGGTCGCACCAGGTGCGACCAAGCGTCGCGATGTTTCCTATCCAAGGATTTTCCTTCGAGTTTTGTTTTCCGTAGATCGAAGGTGTGGAGAATACTATAGGGCGGTTAGGATTTCATGAAGCCACGTAATGGAATAGCAAATGAGGGTACTGGGAGTAGCTTTCACCTCCTTTTCTATTTTCTTCTACTAAATAGTTGGATCATCTCGCGATGTAGACCTATTTATTATTCATATTATTCCGAGCAAATTATTATTTCCTTTCGATTCGATTTCTTAATTATTTAAGCGTCTCTCTTGCTTTTCGACTCCGTCAACTTTTTCCAGAGAGAACTCTCTCTTTCTCTTTTTCTATACACTTTACTTTCTTGGTAAACGATACCTTTCGCTCGTAAGATGTAATATATCGATTGCTATTTTTCAAATCTCCTCAGCGTGTAATTTTACATTTAAACGTAAGGATTCGTAATGCTTGCTTTACATCGGAAGATTTAAGAACGGTTTTCATATACGATCCCGATGACTTTAGAGGATATAGGCAGAGATCACGATTTATATACCGGTTATCGTGTAAATTTAATCTTCTACGAATTACGCGTCGCAGATTATTCGAGAAATCGAAGATAACGAGGTATCGAAGCAAGTTTGAACTTGGTACACGCTTGAAAGAATCTTTCGCGATGTCGTTTCGGGTGAATTTCTATGGAATTTATACGGAAGTTGTCCATGTCTGATTGTCACGATTCGCTCGAACTTCGTCGAACGAATTGTGAATACTTCGAACGAATTTCATCGCTTCTCCGACTTTATTCATTCAACGGCGATCGAGTAGTAAGGAAAACTGACGATTACAAGAGAAAATAGCGTTAATGGATTTTTCAAGTTAGGTTACCCGGTCCAAAATTACCGTAACTTAAATTATTGAGTTGTTTGGAAAGTCGATTCGTTTTTTGTTTTTTTTTTTTGGGTGAAATAGAAACACGATTTTTAAGCCAGAACGTTTCACGTGATCATGAACGTTCGAATTCGAAGAAACGAAATTAATTTCTGAACAACCCAATAGGTACCGAAAAAGCTTGCTGAAATGAAGTTAATTCCATTGATTTCCTCGAAACTCCATCGGAAATGCGATATACACATTCCACTTCGACTAAACGATATATTTATTTTCTTATCTACATATCCGATTTCCAAAATTCCGATATTTCACTGATAATTGACCCTTTAAGCGCCGAGTTAAATTATCGTACCTTTGCGAAAAAAATACCGAACCAATTTGTCGAATTTTTCAAGGTTTAAGAAGATATAACGAAATAAAAATTGTAATTTCGATATTTGTTAAAAATCACGAATAACATCGATATAAAACGATGAAGAACATAGAAGCAAGTTTCTCTTGCATAAACAATATTTGCAAATGAGAATAACTATCGTTTGATCGCAGCTTTATGTAGATCACTTAGTATAAAGTATAAATATTACATTTCCAATTATTTTTAACAAAATAACCAATATCGGATCTGAGAAAGAAAAATATATTTTAATTTATTTTTCAGAACAAAATTTATAACGTTTTATAAATTTTGTTCGAGACAGAGTTGCATATATCGTGGTTCGTCATTAAAAGGGTTAAGTTATCGGCTTGAATTTCCAATCGCAAGAGTTTCGCGTAAGATAAAGTTGCACAAAACGAGAATTTTTCAAGCATGTGCAAGTTTAGGCCGCGTAACAATCAATCTCGCAGAGGAAGGAAGTAACAGATCAAACTCTCGCTACGGTTTACACTTTTAAGATAATCGCAATATCGCGTCCTACACGAGGTGGACCTACAAACGTTTCGTTACAGAACGAGCCAACAAGTTTTATATTTTTCGATGAGCTCTCTATTGAACTGTCTCCTTCGAATGAAATTCGCCTTATGGCGACGTGGTCTAGCTTCAAAGGCTTCGATCGTGTCTCGCGACTAGCTCCCAACGAATTTAAAGGGAACACGTGTCGGGAATTGCTGGAAAACAAAGGTCCAATAGAAACGAGCGAAATGGAACAACCGTTTAACGCGACTAACGTGACTAAAAAAGATAGCAATATTCGCGGAATCCGAATCTTATCGATGATTTCTCGTAGCTCGAGCTCAGAAGGTTTCGATATCCATTTTGAAATAAAATCAAATTCGAATCGTTAGGTGTCCGGGAAAAAGGATTTGCTAGGCGAAAAAAGAATCTTCCATTCGTTTTAACCCGAGATACTGGGCAGTACAAAAATTTGCGAATATTTAAGCTTTTAGGCACGACTGAATTTTACAAGGGGCGAGTACGTTGGAAGGAAGTTTTTCATGATTACATTATAATTTTTTTTAATGATATGATACACATACTTTAACAATAAAACTATAGTGGTACGTCGTTCAGAAAGATGACATTCGTGAGAGCCACTTTAGTGACGCATAGTGCCTAAAAGATTAATTATTCGTAAACGAAAGTTAAACAGTTTTTAAATCCGAAACTATCGATCCTCGAAAATTTGTTCTTTAAGATATGGTACTCATACTTTAACAATTTATTTTAATAATTAATAATACAGTTAGCCACTATAGTGACGTGTCGTTTCATAAGACGACATCCGCGAAAATCAGTATAGTAGCGCGCATGGTGTCTAAAAGATTAGTTATTCGCAAACAAAAGTTAAACAGTTTTTAAATTCGAAACTATCGGTCCCCTGAAATTTCAAATATAAACAACCAATTGAACTTTTAAAACGCACCAAAATCTAATCGTAAATTTATTCTCGACAAAAGTTTCTATAATTCTGTAATAATATAATTTCTATAATGCAACCAAAATTTCTATATCTCAACCAAAATTTACATAATCCATACAATCTTCGCGGACACCGGGTACAAACTTAAAGATCAAACATCATTGACCAAAAGGATCTCACGTTCATTTTCAAAAATCAAACTCCGCGCGAATATAAAACTGTTCCTTTATAATCTCTCAATCAAATTCGATTTTAATCGAATTTCGAAAAGCCCGGCTGCTTGCAGTTCTCGAACTCTCCGATATACTATAGAACCTATCTCTGTTCCCGAGTTCTCGAAGAAAACCTTTCGAAGTCGAATGGAAACGAGATCCGAAACGGAAGCGGAAGAGAGGTTCTTTGAATCGACTTGGAAGGGGAAGAAGAGGGGAAAGTCTCGGGGATAATTGCGGGAAGGGAATGCCGACGATCGAATCGTTTGAAGCTACGGAAACGAGATGAACGAAACTCAATCATATCACCGTAGTTGCCTCTACTATCCGCTAGTAGTAGCTCGTCGACAATACTGTTGACTTTTTAACGTTAAACGGTCGGATGGATCGCGGAAGTGGCTGAACCGATCCGATTTCCGCGATCGACCCGACACGCGCTGAAAGGTACTCTGTTTTTACTACTACTGTCTATATAGTTACCGAACAAACGAGCTATCTAACGCGACTATTAATTACGATTATTATACTTAGCGGTCACGCAGAACTAATCTTTAACACTAGGTTTACGGAGGTTTTTTGTATACATATTTCTACGGACACCCGTCAAATTTACGGTAAAGAAAACCACATATTTTCTTTAAAAAACAAACCATGGGTTTAATTTGAAAACGATCGCAATATTAACAGACTTAATATGAGTTAATTAAATCTGTTAATATCGTATAATTGAAGCAACCCATCCGTCAAATTCACGGGTCCCGTAAATCTAGTGTTAACACTAGGTTTATGGGGGTTTTTTGTATACCTATTTANCAAATTCACGGGTCCCGTAAATCTAGTGTTAACACTAGGTTTATGGGGGTTTTTTGTATACCTATTTATATGGGCACCCGTCAAATTTACGGTAATGAAAATCGCATATTTTCTTTAAAAAAAACAAACGATTGGTTTAATTTGAATAGAATCGCAATATTAACAGACTTAATATAAGTTAATTAAATCTGTTAATATCGTATAATTGAAGCAACTCATCCGTCAAATTCACGGGTCCCGTAAATCTAGTGTTAAGAACGTACTCTAGCGGTTCGGCAGCCAAATGGGTAAACTCTTCGAAAGGTAAACGTAAACGATATAAACAAGTATATAAGAAGTACTCGAACGATCTAGAGTCGATCGTTTGGTAAAATCGAGACACTTCTGTCCTAGCGGGTGTCTTTATCGCGGGAAAAATCGTAGGAAATAGCGAGAACTACGAATCGAGGAAGACAGGTGTCCAAAATCACCAGCGAATTCGCGTCATTTGACGTTCTAACTCCTCTTTACTCTAAATACATCGCATGTACTCGTACGTTATGGTTGCTACGTGCAGATGGATCGAGCGAATCGCGTCGTTTGAGACGGGAATTCCGAGAATTCGTAAGATAATCGATCGACCATCCGGGAAGTTCGTGTCGATATTTAATACGGTGCAATAATCGACGTAAATAATGTAGAAATTTAATTTTAACACGTTGTTGACAGGTCACGCGTAAATTTTCTTTTCGTGTCAGCTTTGTTCGGTTAATGCATTCCTTGGCTAATATTTAGCAAATAAAACCCGTCGAGTTGTCTCCACTTTGCTGTGAAATAGAAATTTCATTTACGCGTCTAATTATGATGATGTAAACATAGAAAACAACCGGTCAGCAATGTGTTAACGCTATGCCGTTCGATGGCGCAAAACGACGGAGAAAAATCTTGTAAAATTCTCGCAATTTCGAGAAAATAGAGAGATAGGATTGTAAATTCGTGAGAAGTGACGACGAAATTAGTAAAATTTGACGATTTATCGTCTATCAAGGACCTCGGAAAACCGAAAAGCGAAAAACTATCGGTATCAAACGAAGGAAGTTTGATTAGATGTGCAGACGGCATAGTGTTAATATTAAAATCGAATATTTAACCCTTTGTGGTCGGCAGATTTCGCTTTTCAGAGTACCGCTATTACTTTTCCGAATTTTCAGAATTTAAAATTAATATATGGATATTAAAACACGCAGAATTTGTTTTGAAACGAAGTAGCATTCCGTTATTGTTGCGATTTTTTCCCGCCGCAGGGACCACGATTTCTGCGATGATTTAAAAGCGTCATCACGACTTCTGCGATGATTTAAAAGCGTCATCACAACTTCTCCGATGATTTAAAAGCGCCATCACGACTTCTCCGATGATTTAAAGCGTCACACCGACTTCTACGAAGATTTAAAAATGTCCCTGCTATGAAGACACCAATCGCAAAGGGTTAATGTCGGTTCGATATCGAAGAGAATCGTACCTAACCTGAAAGCTTGTCCAAGATGGCGGGAAACGACGCGAAATGGCGCTAGCGGCTCGTCCGTGGTGAAACGAATATCGATAGGAACTTCGCGACGGGTCCGATAATATTATAAAGCAATACGTTGTGATACAGACACACTGTCAAACTATCGAAGTTGTTCCAACGGCGCACGACCGAATACTTGTAAAATAGAATGTACATAAAACGTTAAGAAACTCGAAACGCCGTTCTCAAGCGGCGGTGTCTTCTCGTCTGGTTCCTCTGTAACACTCAGAATAAATCGTCACCATAGATCGATAAATCGATAAACAATCGATAAACACAGAGATCGACGGAATGTAAGGTGTGTAACTTGGACTTTTGCACTGGCTGCGTGCGTTTCCACGTTTCTTAGGAATTCGTGAGACCGATCGTGGAATCGATTTTGCCTGTTTTTTAAGAATTCGCAAGACCGATCGAGGAATCGATTCTCTTCTCGCGCGTTGGTCGAGAATCGACGCGTTTTATCGGGTAAAAGTGGGGCCAAGATCTCTAAACGAGGCTCCGATATCGAAGAACGAGGCAATGGATGTTTAAAGCAAGGATGAATTTTCCGTTTCCAGTCTGTCGAGTTAATTTTCAATCAAACACGTACCTTTGTAAGACGTTTCTGTAAATAATTTCGTTCGCGTGATCGAGCTCGCGCGATTCGTTCGAGTATTCTTTGAATTTCCCTGAAGAAAACGAAACGAAGATGCTGGAGAAGGTCCGCGGAGAATTCTTCGATTCGAAGATATCGCGAGAGGGTAGTAACGAGGATAGGAAGATTATTTTTAACCCTTTGAAAAAAATTATTCGTTTGCATTTGGAATGAGTGAAATTATTTTATTTTGATATCTTGTATGTTTTTAATACATAGTTATTGTCATTTATTCGTCGTTTAAGTTGTATTAAAACGAATGGTGACCGAGAGTTTTTATCGCGATACGGAAGCGCTGATAAATATTCTCTCGCATGTAAATATTTGCAAGATTCGTCAGAAGAAAGGTGAAACTTCGCACGCACCATGTGTTCATACGCATTTTGTCCAGTCGATGTTTACTTCACGTCGAAAATAAAAAATATAACTGCAACATGACGTCCTTCGTTTCGTGTCCACCTCGAGCTCGATTTTCTTTACCAAATCTTCGAATGCATATCAAAGTATACCCGATCTTAGACGCAATAACGAGGACAGAAGTTTTAAGGATAATTCACCAATAATAAGAAGTGTTAGAGATCATTTTCAAATCGCGCTATCTTTCGGCCGAAGAAGTTGACAGCGAGAAGATCGGACGGACGGGGTCAGTGACATCTTATTAGTCTTAGAAAATTTTTTATTCGGAAGTGTTAAAGATAATATCCGAATCGCGTTATCGTTCGATCGAAGAAGTTGACAGCGAAAAAATCGGAAAGACGGGGTCAGTAAGATCATAATAAAAAATTTTCTAAGACTAATAAGAAGTGTTAGAGATAATTTCCCAATCGCGTTATCTTTCGGTCGAAGAAGTTGACAGCGAGAAGATTGGAAGAACGGGGTCAGTGACATCTTAGTCTTAGAAAATTTTTTATTCAGAAGTGTTAGAGATAATTTTTGAATCGCGCTGTCGTTCGATCGAAGAAGTTGACAGCGAGAAGATCCGAAGGACCGGGTCAGTAAAATCTAAATAACAAATTTTCTAAGACTAATAAGAAGTTTTACAGATAAAATCTTCGAATTACGCTATCGTTCGCAAAGAAGTTGACAGCGAGAATATCGAAAGGACAGGGTCAGTAAGATCATAATAAAAAATTTTCTAAGACTACTAAGAAGTGTTAGTTATAATTCCCGAATGACGCGATCGTTCGATCAAAGAAATTGACAGCGAGAAGATCGAAAGAAGGACGGAGTGAGAAAAACCAAGCGATCCGTGAATAATCTGAATAAAAATCCAGCAATCAGCAATACTCCTCGATCTTTAGCGCTCTCGATACTCTAGAATCGTTAAGGTTACTTAGCTAGTTCACCGTGTTCAACCTGGTACGAGGTTTTGATACGAATCTCTTGATACGAGAGTGAAAATACCATCGTTCCCTCGCATTCGTTTCGCCACGCGAACATCGCGAGAATCTCCTTGATCCATTGTCGTTGAACGATAGCTTTCTAGACGAAGAAACGGTTAGTACGAAACTCGACGATTCAACATACAGATAGACGAGATCGTAAATCGTACTTAAGAGTAATTAAATCGAAGACACTCGTTAAACTGGATAGACTTTAAGGATAAGAAACGAGATCGATAGACGAGCGTAGGATTATAAATAGTGATAAATACATATATATATACATACATATAAAGTTACCGCTGGTTCCGTGACTTCTTTTGCCTTCTTTACGACTATTTTCTAATTATACAGGTGACCTGCGCCGAATCGAGAAAAGTGTGTTTAAAGTACGTTGTAAATAGCGTCTGGACCGCCTTTTGACATTAGGATATTAAACTTACGCACGAACTCTTAGATTTATAGTATTAGTCGAAGGGATTTTTATGCTTGACACGTTAACAATCTCTCTTTTTTCGTACGTTAGGAATCGAACGAGACAGATGTCGCTGTTGAGTTCTTGCGTCGTGTCGTTGCTTCGAACGATGTATCATTCTCGTGAAATCAGTCGAATTTAACCACTTTAAACACCGTTTAACCCTTTCTGGACTATAAACAAATTAAGTTAATTAAAAATAACGAACCGAGAGAAATTTGCTGAATTAAAAGGTATATGTGCAATGTCGATGACAAAGATTAAATTATTTTTCGCTATGTTACAACAAGGTTTCGTTCTAAGAAATTATCATTCTCGTTAAATCAATCCAATTTAACCCCTTTGCCATATTGTTTAACCCTTTGCAGATGAGAAACTAAGTTAACGATATTTATTTATCAGTTAAAAAGTAAAAATATTTCCACGTATATTGTGTGATTCGTGTTCAAAGGGTTACCTTGGAAGTTAATAAACTCTAAAATATGACACAAACAAGATTTTTGTGTAAATAATGTCCCACAAATCTTCGTCGAATTGTAATAATATGCCCTACAAATGATCCGTGATCTTAATTAATAAATAAAACGAGTCAGACTCGTGATATTCAAATTTGGCCCAAAATTCTTGTCTCTAGTCAGACTCGTCAAAATATGGCAAAGGGGTTAAAAATACAAACATAAGCCATAATGAAATAAAATCGGCCAGTTGAAATTCGCGAGACGATAAATAATAATTAGAGAATAAATAAAAATAAAAATATTCTCTAAATAAAAATATTTAGAGAAAGCAAAATGGCGTTCTGGTGTCGATGAATGCTGTAAACTGACAATTTGAACGGGTCCTTTCGTCTGTCAGGCGTTGTTGACAACGATTTACGAAAGATTCAAATTCTTTTAAACATTGGTCACGATTTGCGAGATCTACGAATTGACGATAAATTGTAGCTGAACCAAATCGAATTGAAATTTCAGATTAATAAAGAATTTCTTTCTTTCTTTTACACTGCTTCTTGTCGAATACTTGTAGTTACGAGATGCAACATTGCGTCCTGACTTCAATGGTACCATTTGAGTGAAATTTTTCACACAAATTGGGGCCCGTTGCTAAATAAAAGGATTCGCGAGTTTGTTATATCCTTCGAAACGATTACACGCGGTTTACGAGAGACACAAGTATGTATTAGGCGTACTCTTACCTATTAATACTCATTACTGTACTATAACGCGCGCGTAAGTGTAAATATGCGAGGATGAACTGTTATAGGATACATATGGATCTAATTCAAGAGCAATTAAACTGCAGTCCGTCGTGTGAGACTAGTGGACATACGTGTAAATCGAAACTAGTCCCGTCGATTTGTATAAAAGCGTGTTAGGTTCGTCGTGTCTCGCAGCGAGATCGTTTATTTTGGAAACCAAGTAATAAACAAGAAGATATCGAGGAAATATTCGGTAGAAGCAGAGAATTATTCCACGCGTTTCTAAATTTTCAAAATGGCAACACGAAATACGGATAGGAAAATTTATTTAAACGATTCGAAAGGTATGAATAATTTCTCGGAAAGGTATTTCGATTTTTGCAGATTAATAATAATAAACCTAGGTTCTAATTATTCTGTAATATTAATTACTATTTATTTTACTCTTTGCTGTGGATATTTTTTAACGCTACGAAATATACCTTTCCGCCCTGATTTAAAAATTCGATAATTAATTTTGTAATTATCACAAACCTCGGTTCTAATTATTCCGTGATATTACTTACTATTTATTTCACTCTGTGCTATGGATATTTTTCTTCGAAAATATACCTTTCCGCTCTGATTTTAAAATTCGATAATTAAATTTGTAATTATCGCAAACCTCGGTTCCAATTATTCCGTGATATTAATTACTATTCATTTCACTCTTTGCCATAGATATTTTTATGCGAAAATATATCTTTCTGCTCCGATTTTTAAACAACTGCGGAAAGATATGGCAGGAATAATTTCCAAGATAAACGATTCGATCGAAAACAAAAGTTCCAAGCAGAGACGAAATGTCCAGTCTGTGTAATATCGAACGAAGCATATTTTTTAAGCAACTGTTCATAGAGTAGCGCTGTACAAGCTTTCTTTCCGAGAACGCGATGATTGCATTTCCTTATTGTACAGACCTTCGACAATTTTTTCAGATAGACACTCGATAAATATAAAATCTCTAAACTGTCTCAAGGATATGCACCAAAGCTATAATAAAATTCGACGAAGAGAAAGGAGACGTTTATACACCGTTTATTCGACCACGAATGCACCCGAGAGTATAGCATGCCTAATTAATTCGTCAACAAATATAATATTTCCCTCGTGAACATCTCCACGGCCGAGATAATCGGAGATCGATCGTAAAATAGCGAATTAGAAGCGACTCGTCGATTAGCGAAACACCTTGCCACATAACTCCATTTTACGGGTCAAACAAACGTTCGCGTGAAGACACGCTTACGAGACACGGCCAGTACAAAAGCAGGATAACCGATTATTAATCGATAATAATCGAAACGACGAAGCAAAGAACAAAAAAAAAGATCCTGTTTTATCGATTGATCCAGAGCAATGCGGTATGCGACGATTAAAAAACACATGATTGAACGCGATAGATCATTTCCAGCGGCAAAAACATGTTTTGCAAGTGTCCTTCCAATGAAACAAACAAAAAAAAAGAGAAAAAAAAGGAAAAAAAAGATAAAATCGAGAAAATAATTAGATACGTGACTAGCGCGCTCTCGAGGATTCAAACGACACTATTACATCTTATCGTAACTTAATTAGTCGAGCTTGTGTAACTGTACATCTTCTTCGCGGTCCATCCTCCGACGTTGTTTCATTTTTTTCTGTTTTTTTTTCTGCGACGACGGGATTAAAATAGGAAAGGTAGGAAAACGAAGAGAAAAGAGAGGAATCGGACGGAACGCGTCGTTTCCTCGACGCCAGCGACGCTAGTGTGAGAAAGCGATACTAAGATGGTGATTGGATTATGCTAATGATCGGATAAAGCGAGGGATGAACCGACGTGTGTACGGTGTATGCGTATTACGGTTATTATATCGCGGTACACGCAAGCGCTGACACTATTTTAAACACGAATCGTGCGTAATTATTCGATCTGTCAAATATTGTACATTCGCGCCGACATTGTCTATACGACTATACATACGACGTACATCATTATTATTATTATGAGATACTAGTTAAAGTTGAATATACTATATCTACTATTCTTTCGTCTACTTGATTTACACCCTGTCCCGTTCGAATTTATGTAAATTTATTTCCTTAATCTATTTGCATCGTTCAGCGGAATAATCCGCGTCCTATTTATTTATATCAGTTTTATTAGTAA
>NIJG01000034.1:0-12025 GCA_002201625.1 Euglossa dilemma | reverse complement strand
GGAACTCTAATTCCGCGATCTCGACTAACGACAATGTTAAAATTATTTTTCGCTATATTCCATGCATCTATCATTCCGAAAACATAAAATAATTCCACTACATTTTTCATTCATTTCCAAAAGATTAAGCGCCACGAAGACCGGAAAATCTCCAGAAGAATCTTCCGTAAAATAAATTAGAATCCTTACATAAGTATTTCCCTAAAAAATGCGAGTGCAAGGAGTTAAATATCTTAACACTTGTAACGTTATCCCGCGGAACTTTAATTCCGCGATCTCGGCGCACCGGCGCCAGGTTTACGCGATGGTAGAAGAAAGCTGGTCTACCGCGACAATACGTCTAATTAATCAGCGCGTTGTCAGAAAGAAGAAGAAAAGAGCCGGCCTACGGGAAAAGGGATGCTGAAGCCGTGGTCTCGGCTATATTGGAGAAAAATCGCGGAATCCTGGCGGAACGGCCGCGGGACAGGTTGCTCCTGTTGTCAGTCAGCCCGCGGCGTATTCCGGTTTTCCCTTCGATTAAACCTACCCGGGGAGAATGATGATTTCCGGTGGCGTCTGTTTCTTGTCCGGCCGCGGGCACAGGCTGAAATAGCGGCCGGATAGAGGGAGTCCGATGGCGTATTCCGACAGCATTGTGCCGATACCAGTTTCTACGTGCAGTCTCTCGCTCGGCCGGTGAAACACGAGGACAAGAGAGAGAGGGAGGAGAGAGAGAGAGGAAGGAGAGAGACGGTGGAGGGAGAAAAAAGAGGGAAGCTGGCTTTTTGTCGAACCACGGCCGGGTTCATTCATGAACCCGTTCCTCGGCGAAACCGCGATGAACGAACGTCGCACCGGATGCCGACGAACGGCCGGGAATGCGGCTCTAAGGGGTTAATTGCGCGAATTACGTGAATTGCGCGAGCACGTCTCGACATGGTGCATCTTAATCGGCCGGAATTATCGGGCTGCTGTCGTGCGTCACCGTGCTGGGCTTGGTAGAAGGGAGAAGAACGTCTTGCGTAACAGCTCGTTCCAGCAGGAGGGTCCTTTCGGCTCGCTGGGTCCTCGGGTTGCTTTCGTACAGAGCAGGGAACAGGTGAGGGTGGTAATTGAGTCGTTATGGGAACCGGTGCGATTTTTTTTCATGGGTTAGGTAGGAGAAACGCCCGCGACGTGTTTTTCAAGGGATGTCGACGCCGCGGGGGTTGTTCTGGACGAATCCGTTACGTTGGATAAGTCGTTTGGTAGATCTAAATGGTGTTTTTTGAGGTTTGACATGAAAGCTGAGGAAATTTAAGGGATTTTCGTGGATATATCTTCACGTGAATTTTAACGATGAATTTTTACGATGATTTTTGTTGGGATTGGGTGAATTTTGCCATTGGGACGAGTGTAATAGTTTAGATTTACGTCCTGAGTGTCTAAAATTGAGTGTCTTGGTTCATCGAGGGGAAATGAGGGAATGAGATAGGAAACCTGTGCATGAAAGGAAACACAAAAGGCAAGCCAGTTTTATGGATTTCAGAGTTTAAGTTGATCAGTTGAGCGGAAAGCAGACGGTAAAAGTCAATTGTAAAAGGCGTAAGAAAGAAGTCAGTGTGTGAAAGAGTAAAGGGTCTAGTGAAATAGTTTCTAACTTATTAATCTGTTATTTTATTAACGAAGCTTTTTTTATTTCACCAAGAAGAAGCGATATTATTCTACTCAATCTCACTCATTTCAGAAAATACGATTTCCTATATTATATTCCTTTACAGACATAATTTACCGTCTCTTTTAGCTGAACTATAATCGGAGAAAGTCTCGAATCGAACTTTAGTTGCGGACAAATTTATGCACGATTCTTAGAACGGCTCTGGGGCAGTTTTCACCGTAGCTTTCGATACAATTTCTCTAGGAAGAAGCAAAATTTTGAAAATGACTCTGGTACCTCCTTACACCCGATTTCTCGTCGAACCGAGAATTTTCATCAATGTTGGAGCATCGTGACAAATTCCTAAAAAACAAAAGAGCATAACCCAGGGATTCTACGGAATAAACGAAGAAGAAGAGGATAGTGGATCGGAAATAAAGGAACTGTTTGGACAGCTAGCCGCGATCTTCCGCGAAATCGATAAGCCATTGAAGCTACCGTTCGCAAATAAGCAATCGCGGGGAATGCCGGTACTACGAATAGAGGAGGAAGAGAAAAAGGAGTAGATCGGAAATAAAGGAACTGTTTGGACAGCTAGCCGCGATCTTCCGCGAAATCGATAAGCCATTGAAGCTACCGTTCGCAAAATAAGCAATCGCAGTGAATGCCGGTACCACGAATACCACAATTTTTACCGTAGCTTTCGTTACAATTTCTCTAGGAAGAAAGAAAATTTCGAGAAGAACCCTGGTACCTCCTTACACCCGATTTCCGTCGAACCGAGAATTCTCGTCGATCTCGACAAATTCCCAAGAAACAAAAAAGCTGAACCCTAAAATTCCAGAAAATAAACGAAGAAGAAGAGGATAGTAGATGGGAAATAAAGGAACTGTTTGGACAGCTAGCCGCGATCTTCCGCGAAATCGATAAGCCATTGAAGCTACCGTTCGTAAATAAGCAATCGCGGGGAATGCCGGTACTACGAATAGAGGAGGAAGAGAAAAAGGAGTAGATGGTAGACCCATAAAACGGGTCGATAAATCAGAAAGCAACGTTAAGCAACCCCTAATAGGAGGAACGCGGAGCCGGTGTAATAAGCGGTGGATTTCGAGGGAGAGGCTTAAAAGGAAGGACGCGTTTCACGATTAACGCGAGGATAATTCCGGCGCGCTGCCACGCGGATGGATAGCAGGGCTGAGCCTGAGGCCGGAGCGCGTAAATGGAAGCGTTTCGATGAAATACGGTTAATTAATTATCGGGCAGGCCACGTCGCGGCAGACAGGACAATGGACGCGTTAAGCAGCACCGGCGTTACTATTTCGCCAATGCCAAATTAAGACCGGCCACCTTGTATGGGGCCCCGTGGTCGATCGGCAACCAGCCTCTCTCGGCCCCGTTTAATTAATGCGTACAGGCAGTTCTTTAAAATCGGCTGGCTCCGCCCACGCCTCGTGGCGCGCACTCCGCCGCCATTCAGACGAATATAATTGCAGAGAGCCGCGCCGCGACGCCCTGTAAAAACGATGTTCCCGTGCCGCAGAACGGCAACGCGCCGAGAATGTCTTCGGGATACGATGGTAACGAGTATCAGCTCTGTTTAATTATGGCTCTTTGATCTCGTGCGATAAGCAAGGTTTATGGCGCGAAAGTTTTCGGTCCGACGCCGATACAGCGAAACCAGAGATTTAGAATGAAGTCGCGGCATCGAGGTTTGGGTTCTGATGGTTTATTATGATCGAGAATTAACGATGCCTTCTTATGGCACGAGCTCAGTTTAGCGGCCTTTCGGGAAAATTATCGGAGGATAATAAACGATGGGGTGCTTTGGATGGGTATGGGTATCGTGCCAAGTTTGGCATTCCCGGAGTTGAGGAACTCCAAACCGAATCCTCTATTCAGAAGTCTGAATTCGGTGATACAAGTTTTGAGGAGAGAGTTTTGAAATCTAAATCTCGTGGTCAGGGCTTGAAATATCGGAAATCTGAGTTTGGAGTTTCAAGTTTTAACTTTTGAGTACTGAGTCCTAAGATCTGAGTTTTGAGTCCTGAGTCCTAAGATCTGAATTTATAGATCTAAATTTCTGAGTTCTAAGATCTGAGTTCCAAGATTTTAATTTCTGAGTTCTGTGATCTGAGTTCCAAGATTTGAATTCTAAATTCTGAGTTCGGAGTTTTGAGTTCTAAGATCTGAGTTCCAAGATTTGAATTCTAAATTCTGAGTTCGGAGTTTTGAGTTCTAAGATCTCAGTTCTATGACACGAGACCTAAAATATGAGTTCTTTGACTTCTGTGTCCTCTGTTCAGAGTCTGAAATTCGGAGATCTAAATTCACAGTTCCGAGTCCTAAGTTCTGAGTTCCAAGATATGAATTCCGAGTTCTGCGATTTAAGATCTGAGTTTTGAGATACGAGAGTTGAGATCTGAGTCCTGTGTCCTATTACAGACTTTTGTATTCAAAGTTTCGAATTCGGTAATCTAAGTTCGGAGTTCTGAGTTTTAAGATCCGAGTTCTGAGATACGAGAAGTGAGATCCAAGTATCAAAGGAAGAGTTACGAGTTCGATATGAAGGATTTCGAAATGGGATAATCGCTATTCTCCAGGCCATTATCGGCTGATGCAGGAGGAAAATATCGCTTGGAGTTTGGTTATTGGATGTAAGCTGCGTTAATCGCGGATGATATTTAAGCGAAGTGACCGAGGTTGAGGTATGTAGCTAATCGTCCGCAATTTGTTACACGTTGTTAAGAGATGTGTGTATTAACCGTAGGATTTCTGCCGGTCGTTGGGATCGAAACGTTCTGTTTTTATCAGGCAAGTATCGATTTAAGAGGGCAAATCGACCGCGACGACTGGAAACTCGAATGAGATTATTGATTCTTGATTTCCTGCACGACTTTCTTGCACTTCGCTCGCGCCAGTGTAATATTTAAATCGCTGTACGAGTAATTACGGTAATTACCGCGAAATAGATTAACAGGAATTCTATCAATCGAAATTACCGCCTACTCTAATGAAATCTCGATCTCTTAATCCGTTTTACCAAGGTATTAAATCGAAACGACGAGGATAAACTGTTACAGCTATTCCCTTTGCTACTGTTACGCTATCCTGCGTTGCAAATCTATTATTTGGTCCACTCTCGAAAATTTAGAATGCTAGAAAATGCCTCTATTCTCTCGAATGACAAAAACTTTCGTTGATAAGAACTTGAAACTCAAACTTTTCCGCGAACTCAAGATTTATTCTCTTCTTTAATTGGGTAAATACATCTACCATATATACTATAAAATTGAATATCATTAAACTGTTCAGAAAGATCCTACGAGTAAAAAATAATGTTTCAAGGAAAGGGTTATGAATGAATATTTCAAGATTGCCTGGAAATTATGTTCAGAAAGGAACGAGAAAGATTCACGCAAATGGTCCCGATTGAAATCCTTCTTGGACTCTTCTTAAGCAGTTCATTTGCTACGACTTTAATTAACAAGACTGCTATCGGATATCTCATGCAAAATTAGATACCTTCAATGAAATCCTAAATCATTAAACCAACTCCCAGAGCGTTAAATCCAAACGACTAAGACTACCATAACAGCTGATCCCTTTACTATTAGAACGTAATTCTACAGCACGATCGCTTCTCGATAATATGGAACCCTACGAATATCGAGCTCCCTTCACGATCCTTGTCAGAATCCTTCGTAATACTGGGACCAAATTCCCCCAAAATCTCACGATCTTAATCATATAAGTCCCTACAAATCTGCCTCTCAAAGCATCGAAAGAACAAGCTTCGTTCGCGATCCTCGCTTAGAATTCTTCATAGTCAGGAAACTGGGACGAAATTGCCCCAAAAATTCAGGACCTCAATTCATACAGAACTTTGGAAATCTGTATCTCAAAGATACCGAACGAACTAGCTTCTTTCGCGATTCTCGCTAGAATCCTTCATACTCCTGGAACCAAATTCCCCGACAGATTCGCGATTTCAGTCATACAAAACCTAGAAAATCTGCCTGTAAAAGATATCGAACGAACAAGCTTCCTTCGCGATTCTCGCTAGAATCCTTCACAGTCCTGGAACCATATTCCCCGATAGATTCGCGACTTAAGTGATACAAAACCTAAGAAATCTGCCTGTGAAAGATACCGAACGAAAGCTTCCTTTCCTCGCTACAATCCTTCATAACTACGAAACTCGGACAAAGTTCCCTAACGGACTATCAATCTCAGTAGCACAGAACCTTGGAAATCAGCCTGTGAAAAAGACCTGAAAAGAAGAAGCTTCGTTCGCGATTCTCGCTTAGAATTCTGTACAGCCAGGAAACTGGGACGAAATTGCGGAGTAAACTAGCGATGGTAGACTGAAAGCGGGAAGACTCGGAGCAGGCTCATTTGCTAGGTTGGCTGGCGCGTTATCCAGCGAGGAGATATCCCGGCGGGACAGGGGAGCGCGCGAGACAAATTGAAGTTTTTCGCGAACGAACCTGTCCGTGGACTGCGAACCTGTCTTCCTTCGGCCGAACCGGCCACGGCAGCCCGATGCAATTCCGCGGCTGCTATCTCCTCCGCGTCTCCTCCGCGTCTCCTCCTCGGACGACGCACCTTAAATCCCCGATTTACTCCACGCGCCAACTCCTTATCTTTCTCCCGTATAAGGCACTTGCTCACCCGAACCTCGTCCGAACCTCACCTGAACCTCACCGCCCGTGGAAACACAAAGGAACCACCACCTCCTTCTTTCCCTCTTCCTTCCCGCCGACAGATTTTCGAGAGTGTCCCGGGATATTGAGAAAGAAGGATAGAGAGAGAAAAAGGTAGGACGAGTAATTTTCCTTTCCTCTTCCTTTCTTGCCGACAGATTTATGAGAGCATCGAGGGATATTTAGAAAAAGAGAAAAAGTGAGGAAGGAAGGACGAGTAATTTTCCTTCGCTCTTCCTTTTCGCCGACAGATTATTGAGAGTGTCGAGGGATATTTCGAGAGAGAGAGAAGGAGAGAGGAAGGAAGGTCGAGTAATTTTCCTTCGCTCTTCCTTTTCTGCCGACAGATTTTCGTGAGTGTCTTGGGATATTTCGAGAGAAAGAAGGAGAGGAAGAGAAAGAGAGTAAGGACGAGTAATTTTCCTTCCCTTTTCCTTTTCCGCCGACAGATTTTTGAGAGTGTCGAGGGATATTTCGAAGGAGAGAAAGGAAGGACGAGTAATTTTCCTTTCCTCTTCCTTTCTTGCCGACAGATTTATGAGAGTATCGAGGGATATTTAGAAAAAGAGAAAAAGTGAGGAAGGAAGGACGAGTAATTTTCCTTCGCTCTTCCTTTCCTGCAGTCAGATTTTCGCGAGTGTCTTGTGATATTTCGAGAGAGAGAAGGACGAATAATTTGTCTTCCCTTCTCGTTTCCCGCCGACAGATTTTCGTCTTAGAATCCTTCCAGAGAGAGAAAGAGAGAGAGAAGAAGGACGAGTAATTTGTCTGACTTATGCTCCAAGTTCACGGGACGCCATTCGGGCGGATTAATGCACGAGAAGAGGAGTAAGTTGCGATGAAAAGCGATCTTCGAGTGTCTTCGGGACACGTGGGAGTTTGTTTCGGATGTTCGATCCGAATTTCCGGAATCTGTGAGTTTTTGCAGAGCGTGCGGGGGTAGACTCGCAAGGGAGATATCGATATTAAGTGTGGAATGAATTATGGAGAGGGAATGAGTGGAATAAATCGTGGAAGAACGAGGTTAGGGTAGCTGATGAGGCTGCGCCCGCTGCGTGAGAAAGAGACTTCGTGACGGAATTAATTATTCACCACGTGGACGCTGTAATTTTTCACCACTGAGAATCGTGAAATTCTCTATTTTCGTTGCTAGTATCGAAATTTTCGCAAACTCGGCTTTTACTTTTCTGACCCATTCACTGCCAATTACGAGATATCTCCTGGTGGATTGTCACGGAATAATTTTATAGTCGTTTGAGTTGGCAACTATTAGGAAAGGTAAATGTTATTTTAACGCTATACCTGAAACAAAGTATTATAAGATTCTTCGCAATTTCTTTGAAATAAAATCTTGACGTCTAAAGCAAACTCGTTTAAATTTTCACGGCAGCGAATGCGTTATTCATTCACGAATTATTCACGTTGTTCATTCACTCCTATTCACGAATTATTCTCGTTAGTTATTACACTTTGTTCCCGTGATCCTGTAACGAATTGATCTCACCAAACGTACCAAAGTAAATAGTAGCTATAAGAACACGAAAATATTGAGATATGTTAATAAAAATTTCTCATCTCCCTCTGTGTACTCCTATTATTATTCCTCCAAAGAAACTTCTGTGTCTTTTAATACCATTTCCTACCGATAAAATCTTGACAAACACGTCTATGATAGTTAAGTTAATAACAAATCCTATTTCGAAAAGATATTTAACCTTCGATCGCCTCGAGCGATATAGGAATCGCTGCTGAATCTTGGTATCGATACATTTGTCGTTATATTTTATTCGGGATTAAATGAAAGTCCCTAATGAAGCGAAATTATTTTTTCTCGCGAGCGAATTTTCGATTATACCGAGTGGCTGTCGGATAACAATATTAAGCAGTGAAATAGTGGACAGGAGGAAGCTTTCGGAAGGAGCGGCGGTCGATTATTAAATTTCTGTGCCGGCAGCATCTAACGCGGGACGTTCCTTCCCAGGCCCCGGATGGTGGCCAAAATTCCTCTTTTTTTCATCGGGCTCGGCGACGAGGCCGTATTAGGAAACCTGCAGTCATTGTGCGCGCCACGCTCAACGACGACGCCGACGACGACGCGAAGAAGAATGGCGACGACGACGCCTTTTCGCTTCCAACAATTCCACGTCAAATTTTCTTGCCCCCTGTTCATCCTCGCCAACTGAACACGGCCTGGAATTTCGTGGAAGAAAACGAGAATTGAGTTATGTCGCAGGGAAGAATTCGTTTAACGAGCTTCTTCTATAGCCAGACGCAGAATTTATTTTAATTTGCGGATGTTCGAGGAAAGAACGGGTATAATAGCGATCCAGCAAATATTGCCTTCGAAAACTCGCGATTAGAGCGATCAGGAAGATGTAGAATAAAATGATAACAATCGTATCAGATTTTATAGTACCTCGGTTAGACGGTGCTAATAAATTTGTTTATTTATTCCTCATCCTTCAACCTCGATTAAATTTTGAAAAATTTCGCGTTTGTTCAAATTTCTATTTCCCTCTTTCAGATCAGAATAATCACAGATAATTGAACTTGTGCTGTCTACATAGTCCACGAATAGCTTTTGAAACTAATACAAAATTATGTTATAGTCTTTCAGATAGACCGTGTTAATTTTGTTTATTCATTCCTCATCCTTTAACTTCGACTAAATTTGGAAAAATTTCGCGTTTGTTCAAATTTCTATTTCCCTCTTTCATTCCAGAATAATCACAGCTAATTGAATTTGTACTGTTCGTACAGTACACGAATCAGTTTTCAAACGAATTACGAAATTATATTCAGAATTAAAAATTCTGACTCGAATCTCGACGTCTAAACGAAATTACCATTTAATAATCTCATCCTCATCTGTTCATATCATCTCATCTGTTCATCCTCACCTTGACATTTTGTTCTCCGCGTGTCTCTGTTTAACCGATGGACGTTTTCGGTGGATGCTGAGTCTGTTGGATAAAACCCTGGGAAGAGAGTGGAGGACGAAAACGCGAGGTCTGGAAAGAAGGGAATATATAGGAAGATGCGCGGTTTGAGTGGCGAAGCCGCGTCGCAGCCACGTCCACATCGAACCACGATAAAAAGTGTTCAAGGTGAGCCAGAGAGACGTATGAATGGGCGTATGCATGAATGGCTGGCTGTACGCACCGAGCTCAGCTCGGCCAATGCGTGCACACGCATCCTTATCCCCTTTCTGCGTGTACGTGCACGCGTGTACCTGCCAGCTCCAGCTGCATCGCCATGCACATGCATCCTCCGCCGGTGCATCAATGAAACCTTCAGAGCAGATTTAATTACCTTTTCTTCCCGGGTTTCCTTCCACCATCCTCTTCCACGCATAATTTCGGCATAAAGGATATCTTCATTGATAATTTTCGAGTCTGTACTGGTCGTTAAAGAGACGATGGTGCGTTAACGTGGGATCCGATTGGATAAAATTGGAAATTTGGAAATTTCCATGTGCTTCTAACCTTGGGTGATCATCTTCTACGCATAAAGGATATGTTCATTGATAATTTTGAGGTTTATATGGATCGTTAAAAAGACCATGATGCGTTAACGTGGGATCCAATTGGATAAAATTGGAAATTTGGAAATTTTCAGGTGCTTCTAACCTTCGACGATCATTTTCCACGCATAAAGGATATCTTCATTGATAATTTTGAGGTTTATATGGATCCTTAAAGAGATTTGGATTTACCACGAAGACGTTCTGATGGTACGTTAACGTGGGATCCAATTGGATAAAATTGGAAATTTCCAGGTGCTTCTAACCTTCGAAGATCATCTTCCACGCATAAAGGATATCTTCATTGATAATTTTGAGGTTTATATGGATCGTTAAAGAGATTTGGATCCACCGTGAGGCGTTTCGATCATGCGTTAATTTGAGATTCAATTGGATAAAACTTTTGTAAATTTCGAAATTTCAGGGTGCTTCTAAACCTGTCTTGGCTAAAGAGATCAAGTTTTCTTCGTGAGTTTCCTTCGGCGATCGTCTGCAACGCATAAGGGATATCTTCACTGACAATTTTGGAAACCTATGTGGATCGTTAAAGAGATTTAGATCCACCGAGGACGTTTCAATGGAGCATTAACGTGGAACCCAATTGGATAAAACTTTGGGAAATGAAAAAATTTCCAAGTGCTACTAAAAACGTCTTCTTATCGTCTTCTGTTTTAGAATTGAAACTAATCTCGATTAAAGTATTATACGTGAATATAGGATTCAGTTTTCGCGAATTTCTTTGAAATTACCAAATTCCTTCCTTCCTATTTAGGTAATAACAGATATTCCAGGATAAATGAATTAACCTTTGGACGCCTAGTAAGAAACTCTGCATTCTGTATAAATTTTCCTCTAAATTTCGACGCTTCTTCCTCCGTGACGAAATGAAACTAATAGTTTAGAAAGTCACAAATGGCGGATAATTTCTAAATAAATTTCTTAACCCCGTTCAAAGAAACATGACCATAACCACGTCAAAGAACCGTTCAACCCGAGTTGTTCGAAGAAGCTTAACGAGCAGAACAGCGGAAGGATCAGTAACAATTAGGTTTTATTATTACAGACTATAAGAACTGATCTCTTTACAATCGGCAATACGTACAAAATGGTTTTACGTGTCGCTGCACAGGATAATAACGATACGGATATAGGACGGTTCCTGTTGCACTTTCCCCCGATCCTCGTCGCCATTTTGAGCGCAATCTCTCCGCGGGCAACGGAGCACTCGCCGGCGCGCACGCGCGAATGAATTCTCGCGAATCCGGGCGTCGTGGAAGCGACGAAATCGGCCAAACGCGCGTCCCGTTTTCGAAAGGAGGCGCCGCAAGTCTCAGGTACGATCGTTTCATTCGCGCTCCTCAGCGTCCTTCTAACGCGTCCGTCGAGCGTCTAGGCGCCGCCATCGCGACCAGCGTCGCTTCTAAACCGACGACGTCCTTTCCGTTTAAATCCAGGAAACGCTCAGACGTTTTCCGCGGACGCCGCACGCGCCGACGTGAGTTATGTACGGTTTTATGTACATGTATAAATAAATCGTTGTATACATAATCATAATAATAATAATAATAATAATAATAATAATAATAATAATAATAATAATAATAATAATAATAATAATAATAATAATAATAATAATAATAATAATAATAATAATAATAATAATAAAAAAACACGGCTTTTGATTTAACAAAGAGTATAAATAAGACTAGATTTCGTTAGGCGTTATTAAATAAGATTCGCGTGTGTAGCTTACGATTAAAAAAGTAACCATGATAATCGTATAATTAATAACGGGCATCCCTCCATCTCCGTTTACTCCTTATTCCATCTTCTTGTCTCTCTATCTCATCCCGAGCCTCGCCCGTTCCCCTATCATCCCCTAGATCTCTCCTCGTTCCCCTAGATGCATCGCGAGACCGATCGTCGACGATGCATCGTTCGCTTATTCCTTCGGGGAAAGGGTGAATTCATCGGTGTCGAGCCTGTTGGCCTCTTAAACGCGACGATCACCGTTCGCATCCGCTTCTAATCGGCGAGCACGAAACCACGCTCTTTGGTTAACTACGACAAACACGTTCTTTCAGCGCTATGTACATTCCAGTCTCCCATCTTTGGCACGGAGCTACGATCGGATTTACATTATTATTAAAACGACGATGCGTCGTCTCTGCTCTCACACAC
>NIJG01000033.1:4389844-4446574 GCA_002201625.1 Euglossa dilemma | reverse complement strand
ACGCGCGCGTGTAACGCATGAAACGGGCGAGCACGAGGCAGGAAAGAAACGATGAAGGAACAACAAGCGTCGCGACAAAGGAAGTTCTGCAATTTCTGCGAGAAGATATAAACTAAGAGCCGCGGTAGGAGCGATAGTTAGCCCCGATCGTAAATACCGGTGGCGCAGTCATCGGCGAGTGTCGCGTCTAGCGGACGCGGCTGAAAGGAAACTCGACTCTTGCATACCTGGCAGATCCGCTTTTGAAAGGCTCCTTGGACGCCTAGCCGATGCACGGCAGGGCCCGATGTACCGGTGAACGCAGTTCATTCTTCGCCGTTCATAGTAAATGGCCGTCGAGCGATCGAAATTCGATAACATCGCCTTTGGCAAACTTCTCTCCGCGTGGCGGGCAACACGAGCCGTGAGGGTGCACGACGGAACGTTTCTATCGCGGCTCGAGCCCGGCTCCGTTCATTCGTTTCGACGGAAGCTAAAGATATTGGAAACGCTCTAACGTGATCGCTTTGAGATAGATGCCTCGGTGTGTTCAAAGATCGGCCGAAAAAAAGAGGGAGGAAGAGTCGAGAGGATAAAATAAAACGGGGGACGGAGTGGGTAGTATACGGCTAAAAGAGTCTCGATTCCGGGAAGACGGAGATGAAACATCCTATGAAATCCAATGTCTCATCTTCCTCGCGTATCTCTCCAATCTCTTCCGAAATCTTTGAACCTCGGTTCTTTAAGCACCGCGACGGATATCGAAAGCTCGTTGCTCGCTTCCTTAAGCCGGGGCTAGTTACGCTAACGCGATCTCGGGGAGGAACGTTATCGAGAGAGTGTACGCGGGAGGACAACAGCGCGTAATTAATTCGGCAAATTGAGTCGCCTCGAACGCGTTGCGAATCGAGCGAGGTACAAGCGAGAGAGCGGGATGTAAATCGACGAACGAAACCGAAAGATTCGTCAGCCATTAATCATTTTCCCCGCGACTCGCTCGCGCCTCCCTGCCAGACACCGGAGAACCCGCGTGCGTTTATGGGTTCCGTTTAATTTTTCTTCCACGAGGCTACACCTTCGCGCTTGTACGAACCGGCGTAACGCGCATACGTGGTTGGTGGGCTTTTCGCGATGTTCCAGACCCCTCGGGAACACCGTTTCAATCTGATAACGCGGTGCCTGTTATACGAACATACCGCAACAACCTGGTAACACGGGCTTCCCTTACTCCGTCTCGCCAGAGCCGTAGATGTGTCCCATAGATGTACGTATGCGTATCGCGCTTGCATCCACCCCGATGCCCAGATGGCATTGTTCGTGACCGTGTTGGAGGTTAGGAAAGAGAGAAGGGCAGGTCGGCGACGACGGCGACGACGACGACGACGATGGCGGGGTTGGAAGTCGCGCGGCGAAAAGGCGCTGGAAGTGGCGTGCATAATGCGACGGAAGAGGCAGGCATATCACTTATTCTGATTGGCTCGTGAAACCCCTGGAAAGTGCGGAAATCAATCGACGAAACGGTCTGGCGGACGGGTGTCGAGGAATGAAACTACGTCGATACATCAATAGCCTGCGCCCGGAGCAGACGTACCCGGCTCGACGTTCCATAAAGCCTCGCTTCTCCCCGCTGACAACCCGACGAAAAATTTTCCTCTTCGACCTGCGCCTATGTGTCGAGATATTTCTCCGATTATCTTGTCAGCCGATCGCGCCGTTCCCGCGCGGAAAATATCAGGATCCGCGTAACGAAATTCGACCCATCTTTTAGGCGATTCGGCGAGAGAGAGAGAGAAAAAGAGAGAGAGAGAGCGTGAAGGATAAGAGGAAGGGAAAAAAAGAGGTAGTTATGAACGTCGAGGAGAACCTTTCGAAATCGAGGAAGCGTATTGCGTGATCGGTTCGTGTCGTTTTTCGAATCGAGCTTAATGTACTCCGGCACTTTCCGTGAGCCAGCTGGAACACTCGGGGGACCGGAAATCGCGAGTAAATCGAGCGCGGTAGTTCTTCACGGGTGCAGGCTTCGTCGAAGTGCATTTTTCACTCTAGTTAGTACCCGATGGCCATTACGATATCGTTCGAAAAAGGAGAACAGGCCAGGAACCAGGCCCGGGATTAGTTCCGTTGCTTTATGACGCGTGAATATTTCTGGCAGGCTCTCTCCTATGACCGGCTCGGCCCCGTGCTTTTAGAGCCTGCCACGATATAGCCGAGGAGTTTCTTCCACTCGCTCCCTTGGTTTTGCACGACGTCCACCAAGGCGGCTCGTTTCACCTCTTCCTTCGCCTCTTCCTTCGCCTCTTCCCTTGTTCGCCGTGTCTCCCTTCTGGCTGGTGAGGCTGCGAGAGCCGAAGAGAGAATGGGAGTTTCTTAAGAGAGGAACGGATAAGGTTTCGGTTTGGATCGCCAACCGTGGCTAGGTAATGTTCAGGCAACGCCTCAGGTTACCTCGCCATCTCACCTTCGGTGTACTACCAAGGATTTCAGGGAGGCCGCAGAGACCCTGCTGTTCAAGGAGCCGTACACGATTCCCGGGCGACAGAAGGACGCTACTGCCATTAGGATCAGCTCTTACTTCTCTTCCGTCCTTCTCCCTCTTCTTTTTTTCCATCCCCCACTTCTCTGCTGCTCGTGTTTTCGTGAGACGAGTATTATCCTGGGAGCTTCTTCTCTAGGCGGTAGTTCGAGTTCGATCTCTTCGATTCTCTCTTCGACCGTTAAATTTTTCGCCGTTACACCGCGACGCTCCCCATCGCCGTTGCTCGCGAAAGTCCTCGGATTCGATCGTCTCGATTCGGGAAATGTCTCCGGATTCGCCGACAGGTTGCCGCTGAGAAGTTTACCGTTGCTCGCGCACGATTATCCGGGGAAACGGAGTTGAAGAATTTCCCCGTCGCTTTTCACGAGCGGCTGAAAGAAGGAAGGTACATTTTTTCGCGGCTCCCTCGGGAGACGGCGATCTCTCCGCGTTGACGAGACTAGGCACCCACTTCACCTACGTCTCGCATACCCTCTCATCGAGCACCGGTGACTGCACACAGTGGCTACTGCTGCCGCTGCACACGGAGGCACACATGGCCGCGTACGTACACGCGAGTTCCGGCTCTACAGATAAATGACGCCACTTAGAGATTAGGCGCTCGGGGACTGCGGCATGGAGGTATTTTCCCTGCCTACCTCGTGGAAAATAGCGCTCGCGACTTTCATCCTGACTGCCGTATTCTTCGTCGTCGGTTCTTCTCCTCGGAAACAAGGTCGAGTTCCAGCGCCACGGTACACGAGTTCCCTCGTCGGCCGACGCGTTGTCGTGGCATGAAATTTAAATACCTGCAGAAACGTCCAGGGAATCGATGAAACTGACACGGCGAAACGTTGATTCGATTGGACGCTGACACGCAGAAGTAGGCAAACTGTCGTTGGAAGTGATATAAAGTGGCCACTGGCGTTTACGTGCCCGTTGCACGCGACGTAATTCCGGAGGCCGTTGGAAAATCATTCTTTCAAACGGGAACGAACTTTTTACGCGAGCCTCTGTCCAGCGTGTTCCTGCATTATTGAAAATGTTATTTTCCTCCGTCCATGGGAAATTCAACGTCTCCAGGAGGAATTAGGCACACCGAGCCGTGTTCTCGTGTCGATGGAAGCCACGATATCCCGGTGCACGGCCAGCGGAACAAAAATGTTCAGCCGATCGACCGTCGGTTGAACTTGGTGAAATACGTACCCTTCGGAATTCCTTCATCCGTGTCACGGCGCGGCACGCTCGCTCGGCTTCACGGAAACGAGGGTCCCCGGCGACGCATAATTTTCTCGGGCAATGGCGCGCGTCACGGCGTTCAAATCGCTCAGCAAAAATACCGCGAAATGTTTGGCGGACCGGGATCCGACGCGTAATTCTCCCAGCACGATCGGCCTGCGACGCGATTTACACGGGGCCCCGGCAAGATTCGAGGAAAACCGGAATCGCGTAAACTCGAACGAACTCGACCGAGAATGATATAGTTGAACGCGTGACGCTGTGGTGTTCGTCGTTCCTCCTCGTCGTTCCGATGAATTTCTCGAACGCGTCGAGCACACGGTCCGCGACGTTCGAGCGTTCGCGGTGGAGGGAAAAAGGGGAAAGGAAAAAGAGGAAAAATGGGGGTGAAATTGGAGAAACAGAGGGACAGAGAGGAGCGGAAATTTTTCGCGCTCGCGGACGACACACGGAGCTGAAAAGCGGTAACAATGGAGCTCGTTCGCGTATTTTGATAAATTAAAACGACAACGAGCTTCGCGGTCGACTTTTATCGCCCGCCACCCGGGAATATCGTCGTTTCTTCGCGCGTGAAACGAGCTGCGCGATCGAAGGCTGACGCGAGCCATTTTAGAGGACCAAAAGGTGGGCGAAACAAGCGAATAGAGATGAACGCCGGTGGCACGGAAGGGAATATTTTCGTAACCCGTGGCGCGTTGTTGTTACGAGAAACAACGTCGAGGCTCGCGGGGGTGGCGAGGGAAAATATTGTAAATGGCGGCACGCGGGAAAGAGAGGGCATGGAAATTGAGATAAAACGCGAGACACGGGGTCGCGAAATAACACGGGATCCCGTCGGTGTCGCGCAAATTGTCTCGACGCTAGCGCCGGAATTGCGAAGAATACGTCAAAAGTGTTGCTCGACGTCCGAGGACGAGCGTGCGTTTCTCCGGGGAAAAATTGCACGCTCGTCCAGGCGTCGTCCCCGCGCGATGGCAATCGCGACGGCGTTACTTAACCGGGCTCTGGTTCGTTAATTAACGTTTGCCACTTCGCCGGGCATCGCGTCGATTAATTAAATTAAGTCGCAAATCTCGGCGTCGCGAAATCCTAACGATCCTAGCCCTCCGTTCGCGCGGGAAGCTACGAGTAGATTTTTCCGCGAAATTTCCCCCATGACGTCGGGTGTTGGCAACATCGGTAACGGAATCAGAGCGTGGAAGAAACGGATCTATAGACTTAACTTGCGGAAGCTTCGCGGAATCGCGGAGTGTCCTCTTATAACCGCAAAAGCGGAAAATTTCCGTTCAAAGACGAATACACCGTTGCAGCGAACTATGGAGCTATCCGGTATAAGCTCTCCACCGATACTCGTTGCCGAATAACGCGAATGACAGCGATAAATTCCCGCGCGCGGGAACAAAGCGTCGTTATCGATAATAACGGCGAGTCGCGGGAAAAATCTGAACGATAGAAAAACCGTAACAGTTTGGCCCGGGCGATTTACCGGCAGCTTTCGCTGCGCGGTCGTATTTTACGCGGAATCGCGGTATTATGAGGGGCAAATCGCGTTACGGCGACCAATTACATCGGCGGTGGTAACGATGGAAAAGGTTTGCCGATACGGACCCACGCGCAGGCCGGCGGAGAAGGAGAACGCGGCGATGTTTCAATAACCGGGGCGGTCGGTCCGCCACCGACCGACTCGTAAATCGTTTAATCTGTTCCGTTCCCGTTTAACGCGTGTTCTTTACGCGCTTAAAGCCGTAGGTATTTCTGGAGGCGAAGGGAGGCACGCGACGCGCGCGATACGTTATAAATATCGATCTCGGCCAGTACGGGCCCCGGTGCGTTGCCTGGCCGCGCGCTTTAAGAGCAATACCGCCGGCAATAAAACATTTTCATAGTCAACGGGCTTAAACCAGCGCCGCGTAAACTTCTTTATCGGGCATCTGCGCGGGGGTGGGGAATTAAATTAGTCGCAGGAAGTTTCTCGTTTTCCATATCTCGGCCCCGGGGGGCGGTTTCCGTTCGCCGCCGCCGCTGCCGCGATTTTTCCGGGCTTATCCGGTGCCTTCTGGAAATCGATTCGCGCGCCAAGCGTCGCAGCACCGTGCCTGTGCTCTCGCGGATTTAATAAAAACGCCGTGGTTCCGGGGGCAAAGGAATTATCACCGTCACGGTGTATACTCGTAATTTCCGCGAGACATTTCCGTTTATCCGTTCGTATTCTCCTCCCGGTCCCGGCCGCTCCGCGGGGAACTCGTAAAATTCCGGCCGGCCCTATTTGCATATCTCCTTGGGCTATTCGCGCGGAGACACAGCCGGCCGTACGTCGGACGGTTGCAATCTCGGCGATGTTCTCTCGGTCACAATGTCGCGATTCGATATTACCACGAGTTACGCCAGAGCCGCGGCTGGGCATCGATAAAGGTCCGATCGGAGATCGGGGAGTGTCGGCGAGGAGTCGCGAGGGGGATGACGAGGACCCTCGGCAAGGTCATAAATCGCAATTTATGCGCGTGCCTACATAATCCAGCGGAGCAATGGTATCGAAAGTGGAACATCCGCGACGGCGCGATCCTCGCGCAGATAAGAATAAAACGGTGGAAGATAACACGGTGCGCGGTGCCAGGCGGCCGCGCGCATCCGCGCGCCTTTAAAGGGTGTCCACTCCTCTGATTTACCGTGATTCATCCCTCCGACCGAGCGACCGCCTAATTATACCCGCGATAACGCTTTACGCGTGCTTAGCTATTATTTAGAGGGCTACGTCTAGCGCCGGGCTATACTTGTCTCGATAAGGGGCTTCGCGGGCATGTTAATAAATTTCTTAATACCTGCACCGCTGCCGGCTCCGACTCTCTCTTGTTCCCTCTTACGTAACGGCACCCAACCGACGCGCTGCAGGTACCACGCTTGACCTTTCTTTCCGTATACTAATCCCGAGTTCTCGGGTACGCGTCGCGACGCGATTCCGAGCCATTCGGGAACGCGAATTCAACGCGGCGCTTAATCTTTCCACGAGATTTTCCAAACTGGCGAATTTGTTGACCTGTTGCCGCGCCAGGAGAGAACCAACCCGCAGAGCGTGTTTCGTAAAACTGCGCCGTTAGGCGAGAAATATGGAGGCGATATCGCGCGATGTTTCACGCGGAACGCTTGGACCGGTGAATGAGGATCGGGCCGGAATGAAGTTCGCGGCAGTTTGGCGTAAGCGAAAATTGTACGAGTCGTTTCCCCGTTTGTATACGCCTCGAATATCCATCCGCGTGGTTGTCAAGGGTCTCGCGTGATCTTTAAACTTGGCGATTCGTGCAGCGTTTCAGTGAAATGAACACATTCTCATCCGTGGTGTACAATGGCGCTATACTTCATAACCCAGAGGCTGTAACTATTCTTGAGCAAAACAGCCCTCAGTTCTGCCCCCGTTCCCAGTGTTAGATATACTACTTCCTTTCCGTCGGTGTTAGCTAAAGTCGAAGCTAGAAATCCGACGTATGATACCGGCTATATACGACTTCGAAACAATCTCTTTTAATTCTATCCACCGTTTCTATTCCTGCCTCGCTTTATTTCCGTCCTCGACGTGCCTTACTTCCGCTCTGTTTCACTGTCATCGACCGTGTAACAAGCACTTCTCTACGTGCCATTAAACTCGGCTGAAAATGTTGCACGCTCGCGCGTTCCCTACACGTTTCGAGGCCTCTTTTCGAAAATATTCCTCGAACGCGTCAGGCTGACCTACGACAGATACCTACTCGAGGAATCAGAGACCATCGGTCGATCTTTCCACACTCGCGAGTTCCCTCGCGACCGCTCTCACGATCGCGGAAAATAATAGACGTAACGCGTATATCGGAATGACAGGAGTGACGGGTTCGAACGTGCAGCGAGGATCTAAAGGATCGATCGGCGGAAGTGGCGGCCGCGCGGACGGAAGTCAACGGCATGTCCCTGCCGTGTTTCATCGCGATTCACTCCTGGAGCACGGCGACGCTCTAATTACAGCCGTGATAACGTTTTACGCACGCTTAGCTATAACTCATAGGAGAAAACCTGGCGTCGGTTCGCACTTATCGGGCTGGTCACGGCGCCGCCCCATAAAGTAGATTAGGTAATTCACGGTGTAAACGTTAAACGGACGAACGATAGCCCGGCCGAGGTTGGTTCGCCGAGCGTCCTGAATGGCTTACCACGTACTTCTCCGCCGATACAGGTTCACGTGATTCGCTGCGGGCAATAAATTTCCAAGATTTAAGTGGCCGCGTAATTTGAAAGCCGCCACCGGCGTCTGGCTTATGTAAAACAAGTGTAACGCGGTCGTGACTAGACCGCGCGACATTGTCGACGTTCACGGAACCCTGTACTCGATGGACTACGCGTCCGAGATGCCGGATTGATATGTTTCTCCGCGGTGGGTGGACGGTCGACACCGAAAATCCTTTCGAAATTACACCACCAACGATACGGGCAGGGTGGTTTTTAAAAGCGCGTGAAAATATGACCGAACACGACGGCGAGTATACCCGAGGTATAAAGTAGTTTAGCGTTTCAACGCTGCGTGTATCGCGCATGGTAATTATTTATAAGTTCAGCGAGATTACGTTTCATTTGCATTCATGCATTTGTGTATTATAAAATCTGTTCCGCAGGAGATTTCGCGTACGCGTTTTCCCGTATTCCGTTACGTTTCGTAATTATGTCGGTATGGAACCGGTAATCGAATATCTCGGCTGTGGAATAAAAAATTCATCCCGGGCGAGGCAGGGTTCGCGGATGTTTTTCTTACGTTTTTCTTGTGTTTCATCCAGTTGTGCTCGGCGAGGAAACACGCCGAGGGTAGATTCGGCCCGCGTTACTCAGCGATAAAGATAATTAACTGGTTCGATCCGAGCTCCCGTGAACCGGGTCAGTGTAATAGAAGCTGGCAGCGCGATAATTGTATTTTTCTCGACCGCGGGAGCATGATTTGCCGCAAACTGCGACATTTCGTGACGGATTACTATGTACAACTAATTACGATCTCCGCTGTTGGCGCGAGATAATGCCGGGCGTAGAACAAGTCTATAATGGATTCCGGCGGAACGGAAACGATTGCAATCACCATTCGTCATGAGCCGAATGGAAATTTGGCTTTTCATCCTTACCGTTATTTAATGCTGCCGTAAGTTTTCGGACCGTTTCATTACCATAATTTAACATACCATTCGCATGTAATTACCGCGCGCTGAGTGCGGAATGATGCCAATTATTAAAAGCGTGTACTGGCCGAAAGTAATCGTTCGTGCGGATTCATTTGTTATCGGAGAAACAATCTGGGTACTTGGCTAAATATCGCTCGATTATTTCGGCTCCTACCTTTCCGGTGCTTTCCAATCAACGATTGTTCCACTTGGCGGAACACACTGCGTCGAATCAGAGGTACTCGAGAGATAAAACGACGACTCTTCTTAAACTGTTCGCCTACGGTATCGCTTGAAACACTTTGGTGAGGAAATCCAAAGCCAAACACCAGTGCGACAGGTGAGAGAGGCGTGGTTTGCTGAAATGTCGCAACGTAAACGTTAGAGGTCAGGCTAGCGACTAGCTTTCGTCGATGTCTTTGTGTCTCTGTTATTCCTCGACGTGTTCGGACGAGATTCCTCGACTCCTGTCCGACCTTGTTCTTGTCTACCTCACGCACCATCGAAACTCAAACGCTAAGGCAATAGGTTAACTCTTTGACGTACGTTTCCTTAAACATCAACGCGTCGATCGAAGCAGTCACGAGCTCGATATAGAACAGGGTTGAATAGAGTTAAAGACGAAAATCGACGTTTCACGGAATAAACGATACACGGCGCTAGCTTAGGCCGCCGAAATGCCGTCTAATTTCGTCGGTCAGGAGGGCAAAGTTTCCGATTGCAAATGTAGCAGATGTACGTACGTACATAGGTACCCGACTGGATAGGTTGGCGAGATAGCGAAGCGATCTTCGCCGGGTGAACTCCGGCTGCGTCAGCATTTGGGCGATTGCCCTGCAGCGGCGCGAGCGGGACGGTTCTCAGAAAAATGCTGGACGCGCAAGAAAGATTGCGATAGGGTATGGTCGGCGTGCGCGAGCAAAGGGAGAGAATAGGTGAGCCGGGAGAGCATTTGAGAACCGATGGAAGATGGTGGAAAAAGTGGCGGCGTGCATGGAGCGAGATCTGACCGCGGACAACGCGGAGCAGATGAAGAGAGATTAGAGGATGGAATAAGAGAAACGGAACTCGTTCGGTTCGAGTTAATTTCCTTTGTAGTCACGGATACAGTTGGATGGTCTGATCATTGTAAACGAGCAAGATCCGCTGCTCTCTTCGACTTCGTAGGCAGAAGGGCGAGGACGAGGAGGGTGCGTTCTATGTAAAAACGGAGCCTCGAAGACGATAGATGGCGGAGCGTTTCTACGAAACCGGTTTAAAAATTGAGCAAGAATAAAGAGAATTCGTCTGATGGCCTTATGATTGCGAATAATTTTCCGCAATTTTCCTAACGAGACGTCGTCGCCGAGGAGGCAAGATTGATGTTGCAGCGTCATTCGGCCGGGGAAATAACGTTCGTTTCTATTCGCGCTGATACCATTTTCGAATATCCTGCATCGTCGATCGTGCGAACGCGCGGAATCTTCGACGAGGGTTATCCCGATATCCGATGCTTCCCTAGACACCGTAACGCGGAGTCAATGGGCTAAATCCTGCCAATAAGCCGGATAACTCGGGATGCAAGGGTGGCGACGTAGCCGGAACGATATCCGGGACGATTGGACGGTTCGCACCGTTACTTCCGTTCCTTCGATCGGAAAAAACGACTGCGGCCTAACCGGCGCGTTAAACGGTCGACTATTCCGAATCGTGGCAAATAACGTCGAACCAGGAAAGTTTCGTACTCGTACCACTGGCAGTCGTAGCTTCTGGCGAGCTCGCGCAAGGCACACGCTACCGTGTCGCTCGCCTTACCAGAGTTAACAACCCAGGGGGTTGCAGCCGTGCATGATGAATTCTGTCTGGAGTGTCGACAAGACAGGAAGGCAGCAGTAAGTTGGCTCAGGTAGGAGCGCGTTCGTTCGCGCTTGCAACGCGGGCAGGAAGCTACTAGTTCCAGTCAAGTCCTGGCTCTGTTCGAGTCGGTTGTTTTGATGAGAGACGGCGCAGCAGTAGGGGTTGGCCGGGAGGGAAGGTAACGGGGATCAGGATCAGAAGACGACAAGGGAACGCAGAACTTCCTTCAATAATGACGAAGACCCCTATGGCAAGCTCGTTCCACCCTCGCGACACTGCGCTCCTAGTAGTTACACCCTTACTACCCCTTAGCGACAGTTTTCAAATAGGCGTCTGTCGCCTGGCACCCCAGTCGACATTCACCTATGCCGTAGTCTCTTCGAGCCCTTGCGTCATCCTCGCCTTTCGTCGTCCTTTCGTTGTCTTCCAACAAAGTGCGCGCGTTTCAGCGTGTACATCGGCTCCCAGCGATCTTCCGACAAGCGCCATTTTCACCCCCGCGATAGGAATAATCCGCCGTTGCGACGGAATACGATGGCGCGGTTTCGCAAAGAGCTCTGTCTCGTTGTCCGTTAGCTTACCTAAACAGATGTATCGTGTGTTTAAAGGTGGTTAAAGCTTGGCAATTAACAACGCTAGGGTGATTGGTGGGGAGAGAAAGGAAAGGCCGGGACAGCCGGTTGAAAGTGGAGGTTCTAGGAAATGCTGTAAAACCGTCTATTAAATTTCTATCGACTCGACGCGGAAATGACGTCCCCCGGGATGGAACGGCGGTAGCGGTAACAGAGGCACGGGTGGCGGTGTAGGCGAGCGGTGTAGGCGAGGGATGGGAGGCAGGGACGATATTGTGGCGGTTGTGGCGGTAGGTCGAGAAGGCGTGGTCTGCCGAGGCCGAGGGGAACGGAAGAAGGGTGACTCTGTCTGTCTTTCTCCTCGCGCGGAATCCCTACCGAAAGGGGTCCAACTTCCCTTCTGGCCTCTCGCTTTTCTCTAGCCGTGCTGCTCGTACGTGCGACTTACGATGCGTGATGCGACGACGCCTGATGTGTGTGCATCCTTTCTCTTCTCCCGCGCCCGACTCCGCTCTGAAACGAACGTACGTAACCACGCAAAGCAACGCTGTCGCCGTGCCTGCACGTACAGAGGGCGCGATGCACCTGGAGCGCTGGTGGAGGTGCACCAACACTTTCCCTTTAGCCCGGTAGTACGGTGCAGTGTCAAAGGGTTGAAGGCGTGGGAGGGTAGGTGCAGCAGGCACGAGGGGAAAGCGCGAGCTCAGAGGGTGCAGTAGAGTAGGAGAGTGTCTAGACAGACAGGGTGGTTAGGCTGGCTGGGTGGCTGGCTGGTTGGCTGGCTGGCTCGTTGCTTGGCTGGCTTGCTGGCTTGCTGGCTGGCTGGCTGGCTGGCTGGCTGACTGACTGGTTGGATGACTAGATGGCAGTCGCAACGGTGTGCACAGGGCTGCATCGTTCCAGGCTGCATTGTGGCGGACGCGAGAGGGAGAGAGAAGAGAAAGAGAGCGAGGCCAAAGGCTGAGAGAGAGAAAGAGCGGCGGGAGGAGGGAGGATGGAACTACTTCTTCAGGCAGACTACCTTAAGTGAAGACTGCCCTCGTGGTACGTGCATGTACCTACCTACCTACCTCTACGAGCCAGATAAAACTAGCTGAGGGGGAAAAAGAAGGCCCTTTCTTTAGGCCGCGACCGTAATGAGAGCCGCGACTTGGGTGGAGCAGGCGATTGGCCGCCACTACAGCGAGAAAAGGACGGACAGCTCTTCTCGACCGTCTTCCCCTAACATAGAGACGGACGTGTTCTTATGACTGAACCGTCGTTACGCGTAATGAGGGAACGTTCTACGCGGGGGAACTGAAAGGGCTGGATTTTTCGAAATTTCCCCGGCAACGGAATTCGCCCAGCCAGCCGTCGACGGGATGACCGATTTCCGCGAAATTCCTTCGTCCCCGTCGAGTATCAAGTTTTCCTCTCGTTTCTTCCGCTTTTTCCGCTTCCCCGACCGTCCGACCAAATAAAGGAGAAATAATCCGTTTCGTAATAACGTTATTCGATCTCTCGCGTCGTTACGCAATCATTATACCGAAAAATGATACGTAAACCAAACAATCGCGATACGGTGGCCGCGCATGCGATATTACTTCCACTAATGGGAGGTAATTATCGCGTCAGTCGCGATGCAGAAATGATTTTCCATCGGGAGACACGGTACGTTTCTCCATTAGTGGAAGAAGGAAACGTTGACGTTTCCCCTCGTTAGTTGCCGGTACAGCGTACGGAAACGACGCGAAAGAACATCAACGGTGTACCACGAGCTGTGCATGCGTTTGCGTGTACCGTGCGAATCTCCATAAATTACACGTCATACTTGCATAATTTTAATTAAACAAACACGGCCAACCGCTAGATCAACAAAAACGCACCGAACGACTTTCCAATAGCTCGCATTTTGGCGTTCCTAGCACACCGACGCGGGGGATAGGCCGTGCCGCACGCGTTTGTATGCATTCGCGTACCTGCAACCCCCTCTAATTTATTCCGCTCGCTTAACGATTTGTCTGATGCAACGTAATTATAAATATAATCAGCGCGCGTTAAACGAAATAGGCTACGCGTGTATCGCGAGCGTTGGCCGCGGAATATCGCCATTAACACTGTTTATAACCGCGGAGTTTATCGTAAAACTACGCAACACCGGGCCAACGTATTGTATTAATCGTATTAAAACAATACGTTGTTTTACCGGGCCAACCTATTAATTTAACGGCTGACTCCCCGTCGCCCTGCCCGCCGCTATTCTTCGTTAGTACCTTCGTTAGAAACGTTGATTAATTTTTTGAAAACCCTCATTCACGGCGGAGTCGGTCGGAGTTCAGGTTGGAATTTTCATTCGATTAAACTCGTTTACGCAAATTCAGGCTAACCGTTGCAGACGAGAAATTCCGATATCCACGTAGTTCCCCTTGATAGTATATCAAGGTACCAAGCGTTCCCGCGATTTAATACGACCTTCATTAACCGTGCCCGATCTAATTTCCTCCGCATCATCTTTCGTCATCGACTCGTGGCACGCTCGAACGAGCCCCGTCCGCTAGGTTCGCCTCGAACCAAGGCGGCCGATCCTCCATTTCCGCTTCGTTCCTCGGCCTTTCCCATTAACGCGGTCGATGATCTGGGCTTTTCGACGCGAACGTCCACCAGACCTACGTACCCATCTACCTACGTACCCAACCTTCGTTGAAAGAAGGGGAAAAAAGCGCGAGGAGTCGGCCACGTTTCGGGCAAGAAACGTTTAATATCCCGAATTCGATGTCCAAGGATCCGTGGTCCTTTTTGCTCGTTCGCCGCGCAAGAGATCCGTGTAAATTAGAAACATTCGGGCGAGACGTGACAGAAGGGTCTCTTCTGGTAGGCGAAGGTGAAACGGAGATAGAGCCGGGTTTAATCAGACGAGATCAAACATGGCGGTCCGTCTGCCACCGACGCAGCCTCTGCTGCGCCTTTTGCAGCTTATCCAGATTCGCCGGATTCGCCGGTAGATTCGTTTAAGAGTTTGACGAGGCATGGCTGTACGATCTGGCGGAACACGGCCCCGGCTTTACTGGCAGGCAACCAGCAAAGAAGAAGCCTTTCCCTACCAGCGCGTGCATGGCTACCGTGTGCTTCCTTCGGCCCGGCTTAGCCCTTGCTCCTCATATTCGATTTCAGCCTTCAAGCCGGCTGTAGCGTCGGGACCCTTCGACAGGGCCACTCACGCACGTTCCACCTATCGATACTCGACGTACGCCGCTTTCTTCTTGCGGCTACCGTGCGTGCATGCGTGCTTCTGCCTGTTCCACCAACGGGTATCGGATGTACGCTTTCGCGTGCACGCTTCTGCGAATCCTCTGCCCACCAGAAAACCGACATTCCGAATTATCCGTCGATCGCTGCTGCGTTACGATACCGATGCGAATCTGTTCGAGCGTGGAAGCGGGTCGAGTGCGCTGCTCTCCGCTCGCTTTTCCTTTCCCCTCTGTCTTTCCTTTTTCACCTCTCCGTTCGTCCGCAGCTTTTTATCCGTGGATCGTCAGAGGGATCGTAACGGCGTGGAGGAGCGACGTAACGGCGGAGCACGGGCGGGAAGATGCTCGTTAAATCGTCCTGACGGATCGCGACCGTTTAGCTATTCAAGAATCATCGAGAGGGTGATAATTGGCGATCCCGGGCCGTTCGTTTTCCTCCTGTCTTCCGTCCCAGTTATCGCAACAACGTGACGTCGGATTCGCGCGCAATTCCGATTCGTCATACCGTTTCGACGCGAGATAATTACGATCTGCTCGCTCGTTGTAACGCTGCCGGCCGCAGGACGCTGCACGCGCCGCGTCAGAAAAATTATATATCGCGAGGAGGAATATTAAAAACGCGATACCTTGGATGGACGCGCGTCGTAATTAAAAACTGTCGGGTAATTCAATCACGTTGACCGAGCGAGACAGCTTTGTGGTCTGGTCGCTCGACATCCGCGAGATCGAACCGGAAACACCGTCAAAGGCGGCAGGGCGCGGTATAATTCCGGCGTTTATGATAAAGAGGAAAAGTGTGGCGAATCATTGCTACCCCGCCGTTGTAGCAACGGTATTTCCATGGTGCAACGTAAACATAAAGTTATTAACTGGAACAACAGCCGAATGAGAAACGATGTATTCCCATTTGCGCCGTTAAATGGAACATTTGCGCTAGCGGCGAATTTTCCGCCGCGTATTTGAGCGCCGTTAATCGGATGATATTAAATATTTGCGCGGATAATGCGTGGAATTTGATTGAGTCCGGACGAAACTCGATCGGTAACCCTCGATTAAGGGCCGCGCCTATTTTTTCCATCGGCTAGCGACGCACGCTAGACACCGTTTTCGACCGGGAGAGATGGCTTGGAGAAAAATGGTCCAGAAAATCCGCAGGCTCGAATTACGGAAACGGTGGCTGTGGCCGGATCGACGAGAATCGGTTGGTATCGAGACAAAAAAAGGACCACGAAATTGGTATTTCGCGCTATAAACGAGAGCGCTGATAATTCGATAATATCGGACGTTGGAGCTGCCTGGCGTACAAAGTTGCGTTACCCCTGAGCATCGGGGCTAGAACGATCCAGGAGTCTAGTTTGAGTGAGACGCGGGTGTCGATGAGATGTAGATACGGATAATAGATTTGTAGAAGCGGAGGGAACTCCATTCCGGGCGGAAACGACGGACGACGGTTTAGCGATACGGACAATTTGGAGCAGCGTCGATCTCTCTGCCGTTAGGGGCGGGCCGCGGAAGAAGCGAACTTTCGATAAATTCAAATGTCATCGTTCGACTTGAATTTTAAGGGAGCCGGGATGAGACGTCCGCCGCGGAATAATCAAAACTTTGCAACCGCTGGTAACCGGCAACGTTCGTTTATACGACGTCATAAAAGTAGCTCGAAACTTTGACTTTACAGCTCCGTCTCGATTTAAAGTCCCGCAAGCGCGACCTCTTCTTGCGGCCGGGCTACGTGTACGTACACGCTCGGCCCGCGGAAATTCTCGCTGCGCGATGTTTGCATACAACGTTTCGTCGTGGCTTATCTTTACGTAGCTAGCCGGGAAAAAAATCGGCAATAATCTGTCTGGCGTAGCCGGTCGAAACGCGGCGGTACGTTAAGGCGCCGCGGATTTTATTGCACCCCCCGGCGGGGGCGAGCGTCATTACCGTTGCGCAAGAACGGAATTACCCGCGGAGTGGTACCCCATGTCGCGAAAACAAGCCAACAGAAACCGTACGTACGGTTAATATCGCGGAAGCAGCGATTAGACCGCGCGCAGTGCGACCCAACGCGACGCTCGTAAAACACGCTTCGTCCTTTCTTCCTTTTCCGAGAATCCTGCGACTGGAACCTGCGAAGGAACCTGCGACGGATCTCCTTTAAACGCGATCTTCGATGGGCGTTCACCGACTGGCGGCGAAGAAGACCGGTCGTGGTCTTCGTGCGCGAAGAATCGGCGAGAGGGCGAGCCGATAAACGAACCGATAAAAATTATCGTAATACGTCTCCGAGGCAGGTTCCGCAGGCGAGTCTGGCCGCGGAATGGAAAATCTCTTGCCAGGACGGAACCAGCTTAACGAAATGAAATTTCACAGTCCGTCCTTCCCTCTTCTTCCGCGTTTCACCCTTCTCGTCTAGCCTTTCTTTCTCTCCCCCTCTGTCTCTCTCCGCCATCCGTCTCCCGGTCTGTTTATCTTTCTTCTATCCTCCGCCGGTTCAGTCCCTCGCTGGTGCAGCCGCGCTCTTTCTTCCCACCCGTGGAGGCAGGCTTCGGATATGAGAATTTAAAATAGGGGTGCAAACGAATCGTAAAGTTTTCAGCTACCACGACAACGCGCGTACGCGCCTCGGTGATAAACACGCTCGTCGCCGGCTCCGGACCGCGAGACGGGCCTTAATTACGCGTAAATAGTTTAACAGCGAGGCGGATAGAACCGGGGAAACCGGCGCGCGAGTGGCAGCCTCGGAACGGGCGCCGAGTGCCGCGTTAAATCCGATGGAAATAGCGAGAAATGAAATTCTGCCATACACGGATCGGAACGCGAACTTTTTCCGCCGCCGGTGTCTTCCTTTCTTGATACGTTGTTCGGGTTTAATCCGCGCCGCAAATGGCCGGCGAGATTTTCGTTTAACATTCTGATTGGCTGGAAACGGATCTCCTTATACGGGGAACGAGTCGCGGATTCTTGGGATTGTAGGTGGTACATTCCAGGAATCGGCCGTGACTGTTGCCAGCGTACCGTCTATGGCCAGCGATTTATAACTCGGTGCTCGCGAGGCAACAGTGCGCCTCAGGTTCATCCCCTTCTAACATTAACGTGCCTTTGGGCAACCGACATGCACGACGATCGCGTCTCCTCCGCAGACCGGGTATCCGATCCCCGGCGACGCGTGTATCGAATAAAACGATACACGAAAGCGAAACATCCGGCGTCACGATCGATCCCTCGAAACGGTCCTAGACCGGTCCGGCGTCGCGGTATCGCGAATTCGTCGCGGTCGATCGACGACGGACGCCGCGTGCTCGATAAGGGGATGAAACGATCGCGAAACGGCCGGCCAGGCCAGCGGGCTACGTTTCGGTGTTTTAATGGGTCGTTATTGTCAATAACGATTGGTTTTACGGACGAACGGGTGCCGCGTACCGTGTGCACGTTGGCCAAATGCGTATGACGTCCTCGCCGCACGCCTCGCGGATTATTCGGGCTGCAGCTCGATTCAGATTCCAGCGGTATTTACGGCGGACACGTCGCGACAAGGAGCTTCGAACGTAATCCACCGTGAAAGAACAATTATCGGCGTCGCGATGGTGACAGAACGAATGGGAAATCCAACCGGGATCGCCGGTCGGTTATCGATTTCCCTGGCAGTCCCACGGCCATTTTCCTCTTTCCTTCTATCCGTTTGAATTCCAGGCACAGTTAAAACGCGTCACCGACGTTCCCGGTCGCTTCATCGGCCTGAATCCGCGCCGATTTCCCCTAATTCTTCCAGCTGGAACGAGTCCGCGGTGCGAACGCGTCCGTGACACGATCTTTCGCCCCGCGTCGCGTTCGAAAAATCCTATCGCGTGCTATAAGACCCGTACGCACTCGCGTTTACGTTACACCGTATGTACACGTGCATTACGTATAATTACATATGTACACGCGTATGTACGTATCATATACAATGCGCGATAAATCTCGAACACCCGGTTCGTCGCCAATATATCCTGTGGGGCGCGCGGTCCAGTCCTTGAATTTGCCACGTTCATAAATTTCAGCGGCGCGATAAAGTCCTCGCTCGAGGTCCTGGCCATCGACGAGGAAGTCTACGAACCGGATGTAACGAGGAACACACGGGCGAGAGAAACCGCGCAACCTGTGTGCCGTGCACGCCGCTGCACGTCCGTCCAGAGACGTCCGTGAGCGATCTTCTTTTTCCTTTCTCCGGGCCCACTGCTCGTTTCTCCCACCCTTTTTACGCTCGCTTTCCCTCTCGGTCCGTGGCCGCGGGATTCGACCGCGTAATCGGCTGCGACGACGGCGACGACGACGGCGACGACGAAGAAGAAGAAGAAGAGGAAGAAGGAGAAGAAGATGAAGACGACGAGGACGGCGGCGTCGACGACAACGTGTGGCGAACGAGGCCATAAGGCCCGTCGAAGGGCGAGCTCCGCACCTACAGCGTGAAGAATGTTAACAAGCCGTGGCGGTGGCGGCATTGCACGGATACTGGCCAGTTTTTCTGCGTTTCTCTGAACGTGTGCCGATGGCATCGGAAAGTCCTTAAGCCGTCGGGTAATAAATGTAAGGATAATGAGGGGTTCCACGGCCAGCGAGGATTAGGGCCGCAGATAAGGGCCGCTGCTCTGTTCTCGCGCGCCTTCGCCGAGACAATGCGCCCTCTCGCTGGACTTTGACGCCGCGGGAACCGCGATATTCCGCCGACGCGTGTTCGATGATCGCCTCGTCCACTCGTCGACAGCCGCCATTGTGCGTTGGAATTTGATTAATTGCCTGAGCCGCGTAATTAAATGCGACCGATGGGAGGGAAACGGGAAAAAAGAGGAAAAAAAAAACGAAAAGAACGCTAACGACGCGGGCAGAGAGGTATGAAAAAAGGAGCGGGGTTGCGTTACCTTTGGTTATCCGATAGGGGACACAATGGGTCGTGTTGGCTCGCCGTTCCACGCTGAATCGTGCGCCGGTAAAGGGGCTGAATTGATCGTTGCGCGAAGGTTTGATAATTAGCGTCGCGATGGATTTAGGTCGAGCCGGGTCCTTTCACGGGGCACGAGTAAACGAAAGCCATGGTACGCGATTTCGCGCGATTCGCGCGTACCGGTTAGTCGTTATCGATTCGCCGGGAACACAGTTACCGGGTCGTCGTCGCGGTTAGACGTAACCTGGAAACCGGAGTGGATTCGATTTTAAGGCTATCTTTAGCCGGCGGTCGAATTGATTAAGGATCCCAGAGTGGAAAATGGAATTTCGGCTGAAAGATTAATCGAAATCGTTCCCACGGGAACGGGGCCCGCGAGTCGGTGACCTAAAGCGAATACTCTGTTAAATCGTTCTGGAATTGCCGTCTTTCCAGCCCGTGAACTCTTTTCCCGTCCCGGCGCGGTGTCGACAACGGCGTTACTTCTCGCTAGAGCGCGCCGGCCGGGACCTTTATGACACAATGACTTAATGGAAGTTTGCACATTACTCACGAGTTCCATAGCGATTATGTTGGACCACGGCGGTAAAGTTAGTCACGCAAGGTGAATACACGTAGCCCGAGCAGGGCGTAACAGAAGCGAGGGAAGATGGATGTCGGTGTTTTGAGAAATTGAGACAACGGCCACTGTGTCGCGTCGGATAAATTACACCCGGCCCTATCGGTAAATTTCACCCTTTCGTCCGAGATAATCGGTTCGAGGAAAATCCCAAATTCCAACCATAATTCCATCCCTCGATCGCTAACCGCTACTCTCATCGACTATGACAGTTCTAATCCGGAGGAATCTTTGAAAGCTTTCGGGATAAAACGCGAGTTTATTCGTATTTCTCGCGTGGACTGAAACGGAGTTCAAAGCGGAGTCCGCAGACTGGGAATTTTCGAGATTTATCGCGAATCGGAACGCGATATCCCTTCTCCGATATCGCGGGTAGGTTCGGTTCGCGGAGCTCGTTAAGCGTGCTTTTTAAAAAAATGGCGCGCAGCGAGACGCGAAAGGATCCACAGGTAAATTCTCGCGAATGGTCCATAGGCAAGATTCGGACGGAAATGGGCCGACGACGGTGCATATCCAGGCGTATCCCCCAATTACTTCGATTGCATTAATTAATTGCCTTAACGATAATCTTATTCCGTATTCAAATTGTTCCGCCATCCGACCCTTGTTATGCGATATCAAGTGGGCGAGAACTCGCATCGAATTGGATTAGGTCAATTCCCTTCCGCCCCACCTTCCTGCCGCCTCTCTTGCACACCGTTCCCCATCTCCCTCTATCTGGCCGCCGTTCACCCTAGTCTACGGGCATTACGCGAAATCCAATTCCTTCGGCCCGGCGCACGGTCCAGCTCGTAATATCCTGAACTACGTCGTACGGGCTCGTCCACGCGAACCGTTATACCGCTGCTTCGCCGGCCAGAAACGCCAACGACGCGTCACAGATCTCGCCAACCATTTCCACCGATCGGCCGGAAATCGGGAATCGGCCTTTGACCCGACCGCTCGCGGGACCGGGCGTTCCAGATTTATTTTTTCCATCGTTTCGTTCGATCCGAAGTCTCCGGGACTCTTGGCTGCTGTTCGCGGAAGTTCGCAGGAGAGAATGCGTTAAAAGTTCCGGAACGAATTCCACCGGCATATGGGAAACTCTCGCGCGGTAATACGAAAAATGCATGGATCTCTCTCGGTCGGAGATATTTCGAGATAGTTTGGTGGAAATTTGAAAATTGCCTCGAACTTGATCGATACGCGTAATCTTCGTTGGACAAAAATCTCGGAACCCCTTCGATGGTATCGGGGTTTATGTTCATCTCTCGATAGGGTTCGTTTCGCATCTGCCTTATCTTGCCTCGCTATCGACCAATCAATTAGCGATAAAGGCGGTCGGCAGATGAGGGCAGACTTAGAGGCGAAAACAGAGGCAGAGCCGGCACGGTGGATAAGTAGCGGAGCGATCCGCGAAAACGTAACAGCAGGTCGGTTCAATTAGGAAGATTACCAGGGCTTCTGCAAAGAAGATCGACCACCCGGTTGTCGCTAAGTATCGAGCGCGTAAACCCTGTCAAAAGCATCAAGCCTCTGCCGGGCGAGGGAAGCTCGGGGCCCGGGGTCGGGCGATTAGTCAGAATTAGAAGGGCCATTAGTCACTATCTCGCCGCTGCGTGGATCGTCGTATGTTCGATGACCGAACCGCTAGCCGGCAGAGACGCGGCCCGTGCTTCTAGGCCATTGGCACGCAAACCGGGATGAAATTACTTTACATTTTAATTAGCCGACCGGGGTTCTATCTCCCTACCCTGCTGTCCACCCCAACCACCGCCGCGTCCGGCATCTTCATCCTGATCCCAATCTATCGACTCGACGATCGGATTATACTTGGCAGAGCGGTTTTCGGCCTTCTTCCGGGGGGTCGGCGACGTAGCCGGAAGATGCTGAAGATAGTAATAAATTGGACGTTAAGCGGCGAAAATTGGCCAATTAGAGTAGACGGCCGGCTTTTCCCGTCCCTAAAGTCTTTATAGGAGTAATCGAGCTCCCCGCGAAACGCGAATTAATTGGTCCTTCGGTGTCTCGTTCAGAAACTCGGCGTGATTCGAGGTAAAGGGTATCCAGATCGGGGCTCCGGCGGTAGGTCTGGAACATCTCGGAGAATCGGATCGTTTATTAGACGAAGTCAATTAAGCGGGAACGTCGTTTTACGGATACTTTCCAATGGCAATATCGAAACTCCATCGCGAGACGTCGCGATCTCGTCCCTTAAACCGGGTTATTTAAATGCAAGCGTTCTCGTCCACGTCGATCGTTCATTATCGACGCGCGGGATCGACCGGACGTTGCACAGCGTCGCGTAGCTACGCTCAGCTGGTTTATAATAGAAAACACAACGACAGCCGCCGCGCAATTTTCTAGCGCAATTACGGCTCTCTATTAACTGGCCGCGGGTGAAAGGGGAGCTGGGAAAAATAGATCTAGCGTGGATAATGCGTTAATGATTTAACGACGAGCGATCAGGAGGCAGTAATGCGCACAAACGGGGCCAAATGCAAGTGCATACATACATGATAATGGGCAAACGGATTATTCTCCCTAATGCGGCCAGTTCAACGCGCATTTACCGTCTTCCCACGAATTCCACGTATCGACGTATCGTCGAACGTTAACAGTCGAACGATCGACGATTATTCACGTGGCAAGGAAACCCACGGATCATCCCCTAGACCTGTCCCTCCTTATCCTCCCCCGTCGCGACGCCAATTTTACACCGGTCCCGCCGTATATCGACCGTAATTTCCAAATGTCGCGGCCGGCCGCGCGGACATACAAAATCGCGGTCTCGCTCGTGAAAAGCTTTTACGCTCTCCGGTGGTCGGCGGTTCTAAAACTTTCAATAGCGACAGCCAATCCTATTAGCCGTGGAACAAGCGGTCGAGTCGACCACGCGGAAAGCTGCGTGCAACGAGACTGTCGAGAGTTAATTTCGCGGGGCAATCGACCGATCCCGCTGTTTTCCGCAACGACGGAAGCCTTCCGCGCAGGAGCGGCCGCTTTGTTTCGCCGCTCGCGTTTGACATTCGCGCGAATAAAGGGCCACGCCGACGTTCCTAATGGCTGAGGTGATCGAGGCCGGGGCGGAGGCAGCAGCGTAGGTAGGGCCGATATTTTCGTGGAGCGAGCTCGATTAACGGCGAAGAGGGACCGGCGACAAAGAGAACCTGGTTACGAACTTGCTCGATTTTCCTCTCATTAGACCCGGTAGAAACGCCTGTGCCATCGAGTTCCCTCCGTGTTCGCGTTTTTTACCACCGACCCCCGACGTTGACCATGCGTGACAGCGACGCGGAATTTCGTGGCCCTCGTCGCTCGTAATCGTGACAGAGGTAAGGTCGCGAGGCGGAATTCCGTTTGACGACCAACCAGTTGGGGCTTTCGCGACAAATTTCATACGAATACTCTGATACTTGCTCGGGTATCGAACTCGCGCGAACGTTCCGACCCCGCTAATAGGCAAGGCGAAAGGGAACGGAGGTTGATTCAAAGCGGGTTTCTTTCCCGCGTGTTGGATTTCACGGTAATTCTCCGGTTGCCAAGGGTTGACGGAATTTAAGAAAATTCGTTGAAAGTTCCAATTCGTTGCTTAATGTACCCGGAGTGCGCGAACGTTTAGGACCGCGAGCGGAGAGTGGCGAGGAATTAAAATTCGGGGCTTTAAGCGGGACTTTGCCGCGGAACAACGGCCGGTTGGCCGTTTTTAATGGAATGACACAAAGCATCGAGTCATTTGTTAGTCTAGACAACGAACGCTCTGTCTGAGGATGTGAAACATTCCGCAAATGCACTTTACTTTGTCCATTGCCGTGGGTGGCACGCGGCTCAGCTCCGCGACTCTTTTTGCGCCAGACCCGCGTGCATTTTCCTCTCATTACGTCGCGTAAAACGCTTCCGTGGAATCTATTTTGGCCGCTCCTTTCCTCGACTCCGTTTACGCCGATAAAGCAATCTTCGGCCACGAGCAAACGTCAATTTCCATCATGCTCCGCCGTGGGAAATATTCATCGAAGAACCGGCTTTCGAATAACATCTTTCGATTTTCCCTCGAATCTCGCGTTCGAATTTCAATTCGCGAAACCGTCTCGCGATAGCCGGGATAGAAATCAGTGGAAGCGTCGTCTAATTCGCGCGACACAGCATCGAATCCCCGATCGAGCGTCCAATTAAATCCCCCCGGGGGATTAATCTCGATAGCGATTTACTATGGACTCACTCTGTCTGTCTCTGTCTCTCTCTATTTCTCTCGAATAAATAGATATTCGAAATTTGGAAAAAAAAGGTAAAGGGAAAAGGGGAAAACTAATTCTCGTTGGAGAAGCACGGCACGTCGACGGTAGATTATAAAATTCCACGGGTTCTCCGCATAGCTAAACCGATCGGCAGTTCACGACCGAGTTCCACGATAATTTCTCCACAACCACCTGTACACGTTTACGATTCAGACTGTTCGTTTAAGCGGTCCGCACGGCTTTCCATATCACGGTGTAACCACCATCCCCGGCTCGTACGGTGTAACGAGTCCTTATTCGGTAGCACGGATGGAAAAGCAGGCGAACGAAATTGGCGGAAATGGAGAAAAGGAGCGGACGAATCGATTTATCGGGGAGGAGGGCGGACGTGTATGCACGTTCGTCGGAATCCGTTAACGAGAATTCTATCTATGGAATTCCGCTGTTATTTCGTTTGAAACTCATCACGCGCCGATAGAATCACATTCTTTCGCGGTAATAGAAATCGAGGCACATATTGACCGTTCCTAATTCCAGCCGATTGGCGGGATCAAAAAACGGGCGGACGGTTGATTAGAAAGCAAATGGAAAAGATCGGGGTGGCCTGTGCCGGTACGGCTGGATTACGAAATTTAACAGATGGTTGTTTGCGCGACACGGACCGGGAAGAGGTTCTCTCGTATCTCGTTCCACGCGTTTATTGGTCGGTCCTTTCCGGGGATTATGACCGGGTATCGTTAAGCGCGAATCGTGCTCCACCTTTCAATCGGCAGCGTGTAAATTCGCGCCAGCGAATTGATTCGCCGCGAATTTATTAATCCCCTCGTCGAAGGCGCGTGTTCGAACGGTGTAACGAACGTGTTAATCGTTAATCGCGTAATCGCGGATCGTCTGGGCGCGCAGGTATCGGAAACGGAGAGGAGCCGGTAACCGAATAACCGAGATCGGGAGAGACTGGCGGAAGATAATTTCGCGTCGTGCCGAGGAAACCGGTGTTCGATGTAATGGATGGTAATTATGTTAAACTCGCGTTTTCGGACGATCCTTCTTGGTTAGATTCCGCGTCGCGCCTGTAGTCAGGGGAAACAACAGGGTTTTTGACACGTGTGCTTAATCGTTCCCGAAACTAAATTCGTTTTTCAACGAACAAGGAAAATTAACGCTGCCCGCGTCCGCAGTGACTCGCGGCTGGAGTTGGTCACCTCGGCGCTGAAGCGGCTGCGTCGCGTCCTCGCCGACCGTGCCGGGTTATCAAAGTTCACGGAAAATAAACGAACCGGGCAATTTGACAGGGCCCGGACTCGCGTGTTTGCGCAACGGCGCTTTATAATTCCCCTCTCGTGTCCGTCTACCCGCTCGGAAACACTTAAACATACCTATTGCGTCGCGCAAAAAGTCCGATAATTCGCCGTTCGCTGTTCCCGAATATCGTGGCTTTATCGAAAAACCAAGGAGGCATTTCCCCGGCTATATCTTTAGCGGCGATTCGCGGGAACGAATTTATCGGCGGGCACGCCCGTTTATTTTCGCGATTTTAACCGGCAGATTGATCGCCGGTGAGCTGGCCCCCGGATCGTTGAATTCTTGTCCCGATCCTCGCGTCGAGTACCGATGTTATTGCTTCCTCTCGCTTCCGCTAGGATTCCCGGCATGCACCAAGGCTACCTGCTCCTGCCGATCCTTCTCAGACCGAGCTTTCACCAGCGTTTATTGCGCGACGAAAGGAAACGCGAAATCGATTGCACCAACGATAGAGCTATTCTCGCCATCTTCGAATCCTCATTTTTCTCCCGTTTTTTCTCTCCGATATTCGATTCGCGAAATTTTTATAAAACCACCGATGTTTCTCTCGTTACCATAACGCATTCACAACGGAGATACCTTTAATTCCCTTTACGGTTGCCCGCAGCGATGTACTTGAGCTATTCGGTGATCTCTCATCTGTAAATGAAAGTAACCGCTGAATAAGTGAGCAAAGCGTAATAACGCGTTCTCGAAACGATCGCTCGCGACGAGTAGATAACTTTTATCCCGGTCAAGCGATTTATGGACGGTCGCATTAACCGCAGCGAAGTTGTTTAACGCGTTTGAAATAAAATCGAAACTGCCTATGTACAGCGGCCGCGGCACGATGCAAAACACGAGCAGATTTTCATCAGCAGATTACACCGTCGAACCTCTAGTTTTAATTATCGAGCTTTAATCTAATTTGTGCCCGCCTCTCTCTCTCTCTCTCTTTCTCGCTCTCTCGCGCGCCCCGTCTCTCTCCTTCCCGTGGCCCAGAATCACGATGGCCGGAATGACGACGTGATATACGCGGTGTCCATGGAGTTTCGAGCGACGAACGAAACTTCGTAAAAGTTCATTTATTTTTCTACGAACGCGAGAGAGTAGCGCTGATTTATGACGCGTGTCCGGCTCGCTTCGTGTCCGTGGATAATGAAAAATCCCCGCAGAAATCTGCATTTATTTATTCGCCGGCGTCCATGTATATCCCTTGATAAAAAGCGAATTCTATGCTCGCGTAACAGGAGGTCACCGTTCGTGAAAGTCGAATGTACGACGTAACGATGATTTTTATCGCGCCAAGTAATATTTTTTTCAAACCGTGATTTGTAAGGGGGGTGAGCTCTAGGGTCCTTTTGACAAATTTTGAATACCGTTCCTTCGGTTTTATACCCGTCTATATTTCATCGCGCACGAAGCGCGAATGGATTAAATTCTTCTCCCGAATTCGCCTCTCTCTCTCTCTCTCTCTCTCTCGCAACGTCGAAACCGGGGGAATTTCGAGGGAACGTTAAGGAGGTCGCGTTCGATGTTCATCGAGACGAACAACTGTTTCGAAATTGCCGAAACTATTTAACCGTGCGCCGGCTCTCTTCTTCGCCAATTCGAATTACAAAGCCATTTCGGCGCTGCGACATTTCGCGGTTCGTGTTCCTGCGCGTTTACCTTGCGACCCGGATAAATTCGCGAGCATCGAGTGCGCGTTAAAGACCGCTGGAACGATAAACAGGTCGGTATTTGTCAGCCAAAGAACCCGCAAGGGGTGGCAGAAGGAAAGCGCCATTTAACTCGGTGGAAATTTCCGCTCCGCTCGTTATCGCGGCCGAACCAGAGATACGAGCGGAACTTTTATTCCGCGACACGATTGGAAATTTCGTGGAAACTCCTGCGGAGCAAATTGAAAGTCTCCGAGGCGTTGTACGGAGGATTTGGCGCGAGTTGCCCGGGGAAAATAAGGAATCGTAATGGAGGGATGAATTTAACCGCGGTACCCGGGGCATCCTTATTTTGCTTAACCGTTAATTCAACGGCGACCATTCGGCGACTTTATTATCTCATTATGCTTAATGGATATCAAATTTGACCGTGCTGGCCATTAGTAGAGAAGTTAAGCTCAAGTCTATTAACGCACCGACATTTACGCCGCTTCTATCGCGAGTGGAAATCCTGGTAGCCGAGGACACGGGCGGCCGTTTGGAGTTTCGCGTTGGTGGATTTTCAGACGGCCGAGCAAAGAAGATGGTGAAAATGGTAGCCATCGCGGCAAGACAGGGATGCGAAAGGGAACAAGAGGAGAGCCGAGCCAGGGGAAGAAAGACGAGAGAAGCGAAGAGGAAGGCAACGGGACAGAGAAGCAGAGAGATAGCGGGAGAGAGACAGGATGAAAACTTTTATCGACTGACAAGCAACCACGCCAAAGCCGTTAATGGCTACTCAAATATGCGCCCTTGCAGGGGTACTCCTGCACAGTGGCTTTCGAACTTCATTTTCGAAAGTTCCAGTCGTCTGAGGGCTACGCTTTCGGAACGTCCATTATTTACAAGCGACCAGGGACGCGGAAAAATTTTCACCAGCCTCTCCTCGCCGGCACACCCGGTTCGCGTGGCAACCATAATTCCTGCCGAATTATCAACCGAACGGCTTTAGCGAGAAAATCGTGCACGCGCGACGCTGAACAAACTTCGACGAAGGTTTCTTGCCGATGGCCCCCCTCGCGATTCCTCCTCGATTTACCGAGGGCACCGCGAAACATCGTCCGCCGACCCGTTGCCGATGGAACGAAATACTTTGGCCATGTTGGTCGTCACCGCGGCGTGCCGCGTTCCTTGGCATTTTCATCGCGAGGACGTTCCCCAAATCGGTCAACCGGCACCGTGGCCGAGAGTACGAGCAATTAGTAATCGGTACCGGGCAATTACCGCGGCAAAGAACGAGCGCCGGAATACCGTTTCAGTCGTGCGCTCTCCCCGCCCGATAAATCTTGGCCAGCGTGCAATTAATCGGGCGCGAGGCACTCGAAACACAGAGCCCGCTTGGTATCTGGTTGACCCTCGGTCACCGACGTACGAACCGATCCTGTCTTTCCCTCTGTGCGCCATGTTGTATATGGTAGCGAGCATTATGGTAGCCGAGGTTAAGAGAACTCCTCTCCTGCCGCCTCCCTTTCCCTCGCGCTACCGAACTTCGTTTCATTTCCCTTTTCATTCTTCTACCGGTCGGCGTCTCCGTTTTTGTATCCCGAAGGACATAACAACCGCAACCAGAGGTCGTCTCTTATTCCCGTGCTCCCGCTTCTTCTTCTCCCCTTTCTTCTTCGCTTCTCCATCTTCTTCCTCTTCCTCCTCCTCCTCTCCTTGCTTTTGCCTCTCCTTTTTGCCTCTGCTTCTTCCCGTTCTCGGATTATGTCGAAGGTAGCCCGAAGGTAGCCCGAAGAGCGGCAGCCGGTCCGGCTGCTGAACATAATAACAACCACCAATTAAAATACCTTATTACGGAGGGACAATACAGGCCGGCGAGGCGGAGGGCAGGATTTTAAGCAGCGAAAGGCGTAATCCCTAACGAGAGGGAATCCTCCGGTTGCGGATTGAATTTCATCGTGCCGAAGAAGGAGGCTGCCGCGGGAAAAGGTGGATCATCCGCGGACGCTCTGTTACGCCCGGCGATCCCTCTCTCTTGTCAACACACGGATTAAACGCAAATTTCCCATTAAGGCTGTAGCCGTCCTTTTTCTCCCTTTCGCTATCTCCTTCGCTTCTCCCCCGGTTCCGCGAACGGCCATGCCGATACGGCAGCTCGATACGCTTCCGAATATGCGCGCCGCGAAGCGGAACGCGGGCCGAATCGCCCTGGACGTGCGTCGATTGAGATACATCGATCGTGTTCCGCGGAGGCTGGCCTCTGGACGCACCGGAAACGGAGTGTTTATAAACAGCCGAGCAGGCGATTAAACACCGTAACGCCGGCCGAGGCTGGTCGCGATCTGCCCGAGGATTAATAAGCGATACGAGGCGAAAAAGGGAAAAACGAGAGCCGCGAAACAATATGGCCGGTGTAACGAGCATCACCGTTAGCGACCAGAGGATTAATCCGCGCTGAAAGGGAAGCACGTAACCGCGGATTAAATTGGCCGGCCGCGAAGAAGAGGCTCGGAAAGCGGCCAGGCCGTCGTCGTGCCGTTCGATGAATAAATTAGCGAATGGCGGCGCACGGAACCCTCCACGGCCAATTAGGAACCGGCCGTCGCGTCCTGTAAAAATCTGCACCCGCTCGCTCCCGAACTCTCCCTCTGTCAGCCGTTTCGCGTTTCGCGCTTCGACCCTTTTACGATTTTTTGAATCGTCGCGACGGTTGCCGCGCAACCGGCGCGCCCCATCAGGATTATCCGTCGGCGATTTACGAGCCGCGCGGCCGCCTCCTCTTCGCCTCCCGTTCTTTTCATCGATCCCACGTTTTTAAACGCGCTTCAAGCCCGTTACCATCGGGATTCCCCCGATCTCCGCGGAACCTGTGTTTATGAACGACTTTAACGCTCGAGAAGCGCGAAGTAGGAAATTGCCGATTCACGCAGTCGTTACCGTCGATGGGATGAACCGTGGCTACCACGGCTAAGGAAATATCCGTGGTTCTCGGTTCCCTTCTCTCTCTTTTTCTCTTCTCTCCTTGCCTTTCCTTTTTCCTCTCTCCCTGTCTTTTTACTCTCGCGGCAATGCGTGTTGCAGAAGTTCGAGATTGGAAATTTAAGACCGAGCTTGTTGGCCAAGTCGGTGAATCGATCGAGCTGTAAAATTTGATTTCATTTTTATTAAGAACCGGTTTCACCGGATTCCTCGGTTCCGTTTTGCGCTCGATTCGGTTGTTCTGAAATCACGTTACGGAAATTGGACGGGTTTTGGTCCGAGGAAAAGGATCTCGCTCGTGTTATCGACTCCCGCCGAGCGAGATAAAGCGTTTCATTCTGCATTCGCTGGATTTTTACGTCGAGCCCGTTCTCGCTCGGGGAACGATCCCGGTCCCCGCTGCGCTATGGCGTCGCGACGCGTGTCCTTCTCCGGCCAAGCGATCCCCGTTCTCTTAATTGTCTCGCGAGGATTCCTTAGAAAATCGAAACCTTTCCCTCGCCTTTTTTTATTTCGCCGCAGAAGAACGAACGCGCGAGTTTACCGGCGCGACATGCAAAGGTTTCACTCGACGAAACGAGACTTTCTCGTTTAAACCTGCGATTCGCGTGCCGAAATTAATTAAGTTTGCAGCGGGAGGCGAACGCGACGAGCAACGACGGCGATTACTTTCGTAGCCGCCGGTTTGATGTCCCTGGTGCCCGGATACGTGGACATATGCAAAGCAGAATTTTACGATGTAAACGTTCCATTAAATTCGACTTGTCGGCGAGCATTCGGCTAGTCGGAATCGCTGTTCTAGATGGACCATCGGCTAAGAGATAAATCAGCTTATCGCGTGGAACGGACAATATTTGTTGCAATTACCGGGTATAATGGAGGCAAGTTGAACAGCTCGCCTTCCGACGTGCAAACTTCCACGCGGAGTACGCACGTACCACGATACACGCGCGTGCACGACTGATATGACTCCATTCGCCCGTTTGCTTAGTTAATATTAACGCTATTAAGCTCATCCCCCGATAGGATATCGCGTCCACGCCACTTGCCCGCTGCGTTTATGCAGCTCGGCTAATTTGAATGAGAGTACGCCTCTATTCTGCGCCCGGTTAAAAAAAAAATCGTGCGTCGTAATTAGCCCGTCTTTTCTTTGCGATATCACTAACGACCGCATCGCGCGTGTGCGTGAAACGTTCTTGGACGAATCTTTCCCGCTTGCTCGAAATTAATAAGGAGCCAGACTATCGGTTAAACGGGCCGGAATATCGCTGATGATATCGCGGTTCCCGTGAATGAATTTTTTTTAATTATCATTTCCCTTAACCTTTATTAACGTCGTTAGTCTTTATCAATGCTCGTTACGCTGGAACCGGGTTTTTCTTCTGCCGCCTGGTCGTTTCGAAAATGGGTAATTCAATTTACCCCGGGCCGGTACCGACCGACCGATTATCTTGTCAATCAAACCCGGCTCAAACCTCCGTCAAGATCCGTCCTCGATTTCCCGCGTTCCGCCAAATTACCCGGACCGGGGCCTCGATAAATCATTTACAAAATTTCCACGTTCGCTCTCTGCCGCGACTCCTTTGAACTCGCGTCGAACTCGCGTCCGGTCGGTGAACGAAAAAATGACTCGTCGAAAAGGGAACCGCGCCTTAATTGCCATCTGGAGGGTTCCCTGAAAGCCCGCCTCCCTCCCTTCCATTCGATCATTCCCTCCCGTGACCGCCGTTTCCTTATAAAACCCAGCGATCCAGGCGCCTTCGATAAACCGTATCCCCGTTCCACCGGCTTCCCGTAATACCGGCCGATAAATCAATTAATATCCAAACTTTTTCGTGTTTCAGGTGAGTAAGCAGCCAGTTATCACTTTTTGCTCCCTCCCCGTCGATGGTGAGTAATTAAATCTGTGTACCAGTTTGCTTCCTCGTCGTCCTCGTCGCGTCCTTTAGCACGTAAGTGCGCGCCATCCTTATTAACGCCGTCATTAAAGAGCAAAGTGGCGTTAAAGCGTCGGCCAAACGGTTAGTCGTATCGATAATGAACGCGTTTTGGGTCGAGAGACTTCGACCAGACAGGTTAGAGGGTTCTCCGTCGCGTCGGCTTTGCTTTTTCCTCGCGAAAAACCGTCGCGAAGCGGAGCAGAAGAATCTCAAATCTCTCGTCTTCGATCGTGACGATCAGAGGACGCGGAGCGTGTGGAACGCGGAACGCAGAGAGAATTATCGAGTCGGACATGAACTCGAGGACACAAACCGGACGCACCGTTCCGCGGAATCGGTGATTAGAGGTGTGTAATTAGTATTCGGCGACGATTAGCCGGTTCTATCGGTCAGCGGACTCTTGCGCTCCCGCGAGCTTTGCGTGGCAGATAGCATCGTCCGGACGCGAATTGCCGCGATTAGGGTGGTTGGAGGAGATTAACGGACGGAGAGAAAAGACCACGCCTTGCTTCGAACTGCCGCCGGCTGCTGCGTGCGTTCTGTCTCGACTTCGGTTTGATCGATAACCGATCCGGACGTTACGCCTGCGAGCCGGGATCGGCCGCGGGAAAAGCGCGCGATTAAGCATGCCCCGGTTTCGCAATGCCGTCTTGTTTGCGCATTCCCTGTGTTTCACAGGGAATTCGTGGACCCGTTCAGTCTCGAATAATAAGAACGAAACGATTTCCTCGTTGAGATTCCGCTCCGGCGGGCCGCGGCGTAACGTTTGCCCCGACGTTCGCCGCACGAAGCCGGATATTTTCCGTTGCGTCGGTTTAAGCGAAGCGACAGGTACGATCCGAAAGGTGAAGCAGAGTTCGAAGTCTGCGATTAGAGACGATTCGCGTGTTGCGGTGGAAAGGGAAACGCGAAATAAAATAGAAACGTCGGTATCTAGGAAGCTCTTGGCATAACGATAAATTTATAATTTGTTTAAGCAAAATCGAGGAATACGAAATTGAGGTAATAAATTACGGATCGGTATTAATTATCGAAGAATGTTGCGCACGATAATGATGAAACTCGTACCGGCCGAGCTCGCGGTTATTAATAATTGCGAATATATTCGGTCCATCGCCAAAGATACTAAATCACGCGATTTCCCGATCGCGGGGCCGTGATTGATGTTCACCCGATAAAAAGCGATCGCTTTTACAAATTTCCTTTCAATTTTTTACCGTAACCCCCTCCGCCGTGGTCGTTACTCCGCTCATCGCGTCGGATTCAAAATTCCCTTTGCGCCCGTCCATTTGCAAAAGCGCCGGACGATTTATACAGCTTAGCAACTACCTTCCGCGCCGACGTATTCGCGCCTTCGACTGCTCGATATAAAGCCGCATTAAAATATTCTTCCCCGTTCCTCGCGGCTTTCGCGAAAGCCCGTGAATAATTCGGCGGCGATTCGACTCGCTGTTTCCCATGGACGAAACTTTGGAAATCGCGAGCAAAGCGGCGAGAACAAAATGAAGCACGAAAGCGGCGCGTAAGCGGGGGCGTAAAAACGGGCTTCCTCGAAACAGGTCCAACAACTTGGCAACTTTTTTCCCCCCCTCCGTGGCGGGTTTACTTGGAAACTGGCCGCGTACCGCTCCGCGGACGTCCTAAGGATCGCGGTAAAAACGATATTTATCGTTCCTCCCCGTACCCTTTCTCTTTCGATCACTCTCGCCCTTCCGGTCGTGACACCCAGCACGCCGGACTCACGGACTCCGTGATTGATTAACGATCGTCCCTTGCATAAAACTACCATCCGCGTCCCCCTCTTATATCTTCGCAGCCCCCTCCGACTGGCCCCGATCGCCCGGCCACGTTTTACCACGCGCGGCTCGTGACGGATAGTCCTCCGCATCCACTTTCGTGCCTCTCCATATTTTCCGTGTACGTGTACCATGCCCCAACATCGACGCCTTCTTCGTGACCAAGGGGGCCAGGCCGGCCGGAGAACGTTTCTCCGGCGAGCTGACAGATTGCATTAGCAATAAAAGTCGCATACTGCTGACCAGGCACGGCCGTGCCACTGCCAAACTTAACGGGGCGCGAAAAACTTGCCCCCTTGGACGGCTAATGTTCTCGTATTGGTGGCCGGCGAGCGAGCCCCTTTGATTCCGTCCAGGCTTCTTCTGCCGGCCCACGGAGTGGCTGCCGGGTTTATAGATCGATCGGTATTTTTCCTATACGTGCTGCGAGGGAAGTTTATTTTATTCCCCGTTCCAGGCCAAATATTTGACGTACTGCGCCGCTCCGCGAAATATTCCTCGCTCGCCGCTTTGACTTCGCGCCGACCGACCCTTCCTGCCTTTCCCCTTTGTATATTCTTCTTTCGATATAACCGCCGTGCGTTTATGAAAATGGACGATCGCGGCTCGACCGGGCAAGTATTTTCTCGTTACAACATCGCTCCACGGAAATTTCCTCTCCTACCCCTCGAGTCTGCTACCCGTTTATTCTAGTCGCAGTCTCGCGGGTGAATTTCCCGATTACTTTACCGCGATCGCGATATTTCCCCGGCATTATCGCATCGGCGATTAATTATCGATCGTTATTTCGCGGTAAAACAATGGCCGGACGGCACGTCTGTTGCAGCTGCGTCGATCCTGCGGCTTGACGTAGATTATCCTAAGACGTTGGTGTTGTGATGCACCGCGGCGCACGCATTAGCCTGAGAGCACTATTATGCGTATGCGAGTCAATAGATCGCGATTCGCATTATGGCGGCGGGTCGAGGTGCTGACGGCCTGTGGAATTTATCGATTCGATCGGCCACGTATAATCTGGAATATCGTTTCATTCCGGCCATTGAGCGAATCGCCGTTCTATAATACTCGTAGGCCAGGGTTAATTTCAAATGCGAAATCTTCTTGAGAACGAACATCGATTGCGTTTTCCGCGTGATTCCATTCGGTTATTTATCGCCGCTGCTGCAGATTACACAGAGATCGATTAATTGTTCCCTGGAACTCCAGGTTGACGAATCGTCGTGGTATCGTCGGTTTAACTTGCGATTCGTCGATGTGCGAAACTGTATTAAAATTCGCGAGAAAATGAAAGTCTCTTCCGTTCACACGTGTCGTCGGACACGTTCGAATGGAGTTCACGAGATTCGCAAAGAACACGGGGATAAAGATGAAGCGGGGTAATCTGCCGGAAGTGTTCGGTTTCTAACTCAAAAGGTAATAGAAGACGGAAGGAAAGCGGGAGGAAAATAAAGGCCCTCGTAGGGGAATAAGTCGGAGAAAATAGGCGTCCGATGGCGCTGACGAAATCACCGACGATCGCAACGAGAGAACGAGTCTGCATGACAGAGGAGACACGGAGAGTCGAATGTCGACGGCGCGGAGGCCTTTGATTGCCGCGAAAAATGGAAAAATTGTCGTGCTCGAGTTGCCAGAGTATAACCGGGAATGGGTTCGGAGGTACCGTCGCGAATCAATCCCGACTACTTGAAAATCTTATGTACCGTCCCGATAGCTTCCTTCGGAATCCCAGGCTCGTCAGTCGGCAATGAGAAACGTACACGTTCATCGACGCCCCTACGATTGATCCGAAACTCCGCGATTGAAAATCACGGACCCCGCCTTCCGCGGGTATATCGAGCGTTTCCACGGGAAGTCGTATAACCGCATCTATCCATTTCCCTCTGCGATACATCGAACCGGGGCTAATCAACGCGGAATCAAATTTAATTAGCCTCTGTGTTTCGTATCTGCTCGCCGGGGGAATTACCGGGCTCGCCCATTCATCGTTACATCATTAGCCCAGGGGGCACGCGGGTGGTTTTTTCTCGAAACCGGTAGCCCCCGGTGTGTTCGCGGTGTGTTCCCAAAAAAGGCAGAACCGGCGCGGTCGATTTCGTAAAAATAATTAACATCAGCCAGCTCAGAGCCGGCTCGGAGCCCCCGACCTGACCGAGCGGTCTAAACACGGGCCTTGTTAAAGCACGTGGTCTTGTAGCCCGACGTAACATATCCAGCGAGCAAAGCATTGTTCCAACGAGGGTGGGAATATTTTTTTCCCCCCCTCTCGCCTCGTCCCTCGCCCTGTGCCGTGATATAAAACGCTCGAACACCCGGAAACCGTCGCGAGCGTGGCTAATTAGGCGAAATTCCGCGAGCCCCCGCCGGCTGAACGCCGGGATATCAGGCCCGATGAAAAAGAACACTCGTTGCCACGCGCGTTACAAGAAAGCTCCGGTGATTAGCGGCTGTGTTTAATGCGCAGGGACCAAGGGGGATACCATGGAAACTAGAAGCCGCGCACGGAAAGCGCCCGAGTTTCCTTATCGCGCGCGGAACACACCCACGCGGCCGCGCGCGCGTGGAATCGCGTTTATTAAATACGCGCCGAGTTTGCGCACGCGTTGCATCCGCCAGAGTTTCGCAGCTAACTCGACGACTGGTTTATTTACTCGTTCGTTTGCTTCCTTCGTTCTCCCTTTTTTTCCCTTCCTCCGAGGCACGGCGAGAGAAAACTGCCAACTTTCAGCTTCGTCTTTCGCTCCGTCCCCGAAGCGGAGGAAGATTTAATTCGCCCGATCTTTCAGCTTCGACGCGAGCAGACCTTCTCGTTAACTCTCTAACGAAGCACGAGACGGATCAACAAATTACCCTGTCATCGGCGACTTTCGCGTTGTTCGTACCGAATCGTAACGAAACGTGCTTCGTTTCTCATTAGACATCGAGACGCCGTGGTCCTCGGATCCGCCATTTTCTTCCTATCGTATCGCAGAAATCCTCGTCGGAATCGATCCGAGGTTCGAAGCGGCCGCTTCGCGGCGCTGGTTTCTTGTCCACGGAACCGGTGGTGTCCGTTGATTTCCGCGGGATCGCGGAAAGTTCGGGAATTCCGGGGGATAATTATCGAATCTTGGCGAGTTCTTCGACACGATCGAGCGAGGCGCTCGTGACGAAAAGCCGGCGTAGATCTCGTCCGATATCCTGCGGCCCGGAACCATCCATTATGCATGACCGTGGCGGAAATTTCTGTTTGTGCTGCTCGTGTCAGTCGCGCGGATGTTTCCTCGCCCCGCGCCGGCAGCCTCGACAGCCGCGTCTTAACAACGTTGTCTATCGATTATACCGGGCCTTGTCTTCCCGGAGACTTGGGCGCTAATAGCGGTAATTGTCAACTCCTCTATTAGCTCATTATCATCGCTCATGCGGCGTGGCCGCCGTTCCTTGGCCGTGTACTAGGGGACGGCCGCGCGGTTGTTCGCGCCCGTAAAGGGCCGTGGCGCGCGCGTTAAGGCCCAGCTCGGTGTATCGATTTAAAAACATTTAAATTCCATAAATATCCAACGAAACGTTGAATAAGGCATGCGGAAAAATCAGCCTCCCAAGCCGCCTGGGAAGACGACCGGGCCACAGATAACGCTTGATAGGGCGCGCTGCTGCATAAACCAAAAGGAACGAGAAGTTTCGATAACGTCGACGAGATGGCGGCGCGCAATCTTGTCGTGGGAATGAACGATTTCTTCTTCCCTCTTCCCGGACCAGCTTCTACCCTAACGCGGATTTTTTAATCACGGTTAATTAATAATAGCCGAGCCGAAAATCGCGCGGTTATTTCAAGTACGTGCAAGAGGGGGTTAATCCACGAGACGAACGGGTTAATTCGAGCCACGGCTCTCTCGTGCAACGCTTAATTTCACGAGGACGCGTTTGTCGGGGTTGTCGAATTTAATTCCGTATCTAGCAAAGACGCGTTATATTTCAATTAAATTCTGTTATTCCGAAAGGACTTGGACGATTTTTCATTAAATCCGCAAACAAATCCTCGCTGGCGATCGCGACTCGTCACGAGCTCGCTCCCCGCCTCCGATGAATCACGTTGAAAACATTAACGAGACGGGTAAAATATTAAATAAAACGTCGGCGAGCGCGCGGCGACACGATGCAAAACGCTCCGGACAACGGCTCTCGTGAAATCGATGAAACAGCATTGTCGCGCTAATGAGAATTTATACGATTTAAAGGGAGAAGCCGAAAAGTGGCGCGGGGCGGCGATTTTCGGGCGGGACGGGGCCGCGCCGTTGAAACAAGTCGTTCGATTTTAATCCGGCCGTTATTCGACGTTTATGCATACTAATTCCGGCCATTGATACACAAAAATCCCCGTCGACGCTTTGTTTAATTCCCCGTCCGCGGCGTCGTTCGAACGTTTACGACCTCGTCCGCGCGGAAACGCTCCGGGACAAGACAGGCAAAGTCGATAGCGACCCGCTGTCTCGTCGTTCTTCGTTCGGCGTAGGCGTTATCGTTCCGCGATATGCCGATCGGAACGGGGATCGCGTCGCGAATTGCGCTATCTCGGCAGACCGATCGGCGGATATTAATCGGGGAATCGAAACGAGGCAACGGGAAGACAGTTGTGCGCGCCACGCGCGAAGACAGGGGGAAATATCGAGACCCGAAGCCATTGATATCGTTTAGTCGCGGAAGAACGATCGGACGGGTCCGAATCGACTGTTGAACGCTGGAAACCAGTGCCATCCGCGTCGAAATTCGCGTGTAGAATCGAGTTGCAGCGGGTAACTCGTTAACCGATCTAAAAACTGTCGGTAATAGTTTCTGCCGGTGGAACGGGAATCGACGTCGAAATTGGGAGCTCCGAACGAAAATCGGCGTTGCGTATGAACGAGAACGAGGAAAGGAAGAAAGGGTAGCTCGATCGGAGGGTGGTCGGAGGACGGGCTGCGGGGAGAGAGAGAGAGAGAGATCAAGCAACGGGAATAAATCATTTTTGATTTTAATGAAAAACCGGGGAAACAGCCGCACGGAAAACTCGTTCGGTCTAACGCGTACGCGTACGCGAATTTTCCAGTTCAGCCCCGCACGCTGGTTCGCCTCGCGCGATGGTTACAGCTAACGAGGTTCAGAGGGGGTGGCAGTGCAGGCTGGGAATTTTTGCCGATCGCAGTCGTGACCCAGTTGCAAAAGCGTTTGCAGAAGAAACACCGACCGGTCGGATATAACGGGTTATACGGCTCATTTTTCCTCTCGGCTCACCGACACTGTCTTCTGCACGACTACTTTCCCTATTCCTGATTGCATAATATATTTCCACCGCGGCGGAGCTTGATGCACAGGCCCGGAAGATTTACGACGCTTATTTTCTGATATTTCGCCCCCTGTTTCCTCTCTCCGTCCCCCGCCGCTGTTCCCGACTTTCCTCGTTCCATTTCACCCCGATTAACCCTCGCATAACGTACCAATTATGACCACCAGCGGTATACTCCATTCCCGCCAGACTCGGAATTTCGTTACTCGGTATTTGAGCATCCAGGGCATGGTCGAACGTTTCCGTCACGCTGCTCATAAATTGTTTCCTACTTTTTCCTTATCACGAGCAACCCGTAAAATACAATTTTTGTATCGCGCGCGTGCCTTACATATGCATGAACATAAATATTGCATGGGTCCAGATGGTCGTAGAATTCTCTGGGCGAGGGTCGAAGCGAGGTCCGATCTTTTTTTATCTTCCCTCTGTCTACCTCGTCTTCTAGAAAACGCGCCACTCGAAATCTCGACGAACAGCCGCGTTTAATACGCGCGAGCAATTATTTCCACGGAAGAACCTCAGAGTCACGAGACACGGAACGGACTTTCAAAGATACCGTGAAACGATCCCGATATCCTCGCGGCTGTTGGCAAACTCCGCTCCGAGAGGAAATCTCCGGTTAATCAAGCCGACCTAAAACGGACTAAGTCCGCTCGGGCAGCTGCGTTCTAATTGCGTCGATCAGAGGAAAACAGAAAGTCATTATTGCGCTACGGCGGGACGCGAGGCGGAACGAACGCCGATGACGGGAAATTGCTGTCAAAGCTCGTGTTTAATCGGCCGGCTAATTCACCGCGCGATCTTCCTCCGGGTCCCGGAGACGGGAATCTGACGGGCGTCGCTCGCGACATTGTATCCAGGACGCCGAAGGAAATAAGAGGAGAGCGGGACAGGCTGGCGGGACGGATGAGAAAGCCGTCACCTTCGTCGAAGAGGAGAAAAAGACAGGGGGTTAGAAGGGAAGTAACAACGCGGATAATAGGATGGCTCTGTCTGGGCCGTCGGGGACCTCGGATTGATTCGAAAATAATTTCAAGGGACGCGACAGGGTCGGGGGAGCACGTGAGACGAAACGATTCGCTTCTCCTTCGGCGAATCGCGAGGTCCGTCTACTCTCTACGAAGGAGTAACGAGAGAATCGTTTAATCCAGGGGTTAAGCGAGCCGATTCGCTATTAACGCGATTGTTTTCTGTCCGGTGGCGTCTCGTGCCTCGTCCCTGTCCGACCAGCGCCGGTAGCTTCTCCTTTCTCGGTAATCGAGTCTCGATCCATCCTGCCACTTACTCCATCTCGTGTCCTGTCTCTGGATAAAAGTAACCTCGCAATTTCGCCCGTAACCCTGTAATTAAGTTCGCGGGTACGATCAGGGACATCGGCTGAGACAGAGTTGCATATCGGCGTTGACGAACGGTGAAGGCTGCGTCTCGCGCAGGATGGTAATTGAATGGCTGACAGGCGTCGTCGACGGCGACACGGAATCGTGAACGGGAACGTTCGCGACTCGAAATACGTGGCAACGTATAGAAGCGTGAACGAAATTGTCTCTCGCGCGGCTTTGTCCCCGTATTTTTATGCACGTTTCACGGCCGCCCCTTGTCATGGCCGCCCGCACATGCATGCAAACGACCGGCGTACATCCCCCGGTGTAAATATCGTCGTTGACCGAGCTGCATTTAATGCGTCTGGGTAGGAAAGGGAAACGGAAAATGATAATGTGCCAACTTCATTGGCACATCATTCGGGGGATAATGACCGGGAGGGTGGCGAGGTAGGGCGCTGTCGAAATTAAAACCGGAAACAAAACAGACGGACGAACAATGAGGCTCGCAAGCAAAGGTAATAAAGTATGATAAACGTCACGAGCAGCGCACTTGCCTCTTTGTTGGCGAGCCCGGCGTTCTCCACCGGCCGCTCGTTCTCTGCAACGAACACGAGGCGAATTCTAATGCCGGCGTCCTGTGCACGCGGCCGTTCAATTGAATTTCTTCTGCAAACTTTGCCTATCTCCGAGCGAAAGACGCTCGCGGCAAACACGCTCTATCGATATCGCGGGGATAATACGATTGCGGCGGAAACTGGCATAAAGGGCAGGTATATATATATATTTATCCGGGGTAATGATGGAACGAAAAAAAGAAAAAAAAAAAATTATTGAGAAAAAAGAAGAAAAAGAATCGAGTATGCTCGATCGTCGATTATACGTTACCCTGCGCAAAGTACCGGAGAACGATGTATTCGAAGTGGCTTCGAAATCGCTGGAGCGTTTCGAGATATCGAGCGTACGCTCGCGACCATTTTTGATCGTACGCCACAGGCTTAGCAGAGCAAACGCCGATGGACCGTTGTCCACTTATTAGAAAACCAATATTGGTCGCAATTAACACGGTCGTCGTTTACAGAAATTAATTCGCAATCGATCCCGGCCAATCCTTTTACACCGGTCGCCGATCGACGGCCGTCAATGATCCGGCCGGGCAAAAATACGAACGTCATAACGGCCTCCCGGGCTCTGGTCGGAAGAAAATTACAGTTTATCGCGTTAATATTACGCATAATTCACGGTTTATTGACTCCGGCCAAATAATTTCTAGTCACACATCGGTGTTTACACGGTTACCGAAAATCCAGGCTCAATTCATGCCGAAACAGCAATCACTGCATTACCCTGTAACGAAGTACAGCTCGTTATGTAATTCTATTCGCATTATACCGTATGGAGTGGTGAGCGTTCAATGGCGTTAAATGAAACCCGACAAACGGTGCGCGAACAACACGAGTATCGACGTAACAATGTTTTCAAGAGTTCGCTGTACCACGCCGGGCCGCGAGATTCGCTCGGGCCTGGAAAATTAGCACGTTTCATGGCACGCAGGGTGGTCTCGTTTGAAGGTCCCGCGTATCTACTATCCGACATTTCGATATCCGATACGTTAATGGTAAATTCGGGTTCGTTAAGTGCCGCGATCGACTCTGCGCCAGACCAGCACCTGTCCTGTGGCGCCAGATAACGGCACAATGGCGGTATTAACGCCGCTAAATGGGGGCGAAAGTGTTTAACGAGGGGTGAAAAAGAGAAAGGAAAAAAGAGACAGAAGAGAGAGAGAGAGAGAGAAAACGGAAGACGAGCCAGAAGGATAAAACGCGACGATCGAAACCGATCTAGAGCACGTGGCCAGCTGGAATGGCTACTTTTCAACCTATCGCCACCTTTCCCCCACGAACTTCACCGATTACGCAATTATCATGGCCGAACTCGAATTTTCGCACGGTGAAAATCGCGCCAGAAATTTCCTAGTAAATCGTCCAGCGAAGAATATATTTTTAGCCCGTACCGGTGTTTTTTTGCTAGCCAGAGTGCAACCTGTGGTTCCACCTCGCTGATTTCTGCAAAATTTCAGTTTTCACGGTACACGCGGCCGAATTTCAGGAAAGCCTGCCAAAATAACCGGGTATTTCGCTATTTTTTTAAACGATATCCCCGTTTTGCAGGCGGCGGATGATACGAGTTATTCTTCGTCCGCTACAACACCGAGGCCGCGGTCGCCTCGACGACGACGATGTCGGCGTCGCTGGTCGTATTAGCGACGAATTACAAGGCGCAAATGTTTTCGACGATTGGACCAGCACGCGCGCTAGAACTCGCGTCGCGAGACATTATAGCCGGCGGGTAGCAACTTCGTTATTTTCCCGAGGGGTGTTCAACCCGCTCGAAAACCGTACTTGCTCTATTTTTTTTTTTTTTTGTTCCCGCGCGCCCTCCATTTCCGCGGGGATCGCGCGTTTAATAATCGGCTGGCACCGTTGGCGGGAGTATCGTACGGATCTCGTTACGAAAAACTCGGAATTTTCCGAACCAGCGAGCATTTTTGAAGAGGTCCGCATTTCCATCCGACGAGTTTTCCACGATACCGACTAGTACCCGCCGCTCGGAGGATTTCCATGCTTCCGTCCAAACGAGAGTCAGTCAACACTTGCCGGCAGACAATAAAACGCAGCGACTCGACCGCGAACATCGATACGTAACGATAACAACGCGGAATCTGAACAGCCGGCTGTCATTTGACCGTGAATCGTTCGATAAAGACGAGCACCGCGAAAACCTTAACGGTGTCGCAGCTCGGTACTATCCGGAGGAAGTGGGTGAAATAATTCATAGGTTAGAGCTGCGTCCGGGTCGTAAGTTTCCGCGTTTTAGTCGCGGGAGCAAGCGAAATCATGGCAGAGGCAGGGTAAAAGGATGTTCATAGATCAAGCTGACCCTGGCGCGTGCACGCGCCACGGTACGTGGCGAGGTTAGCAGGGGGAGAAGGAAAGGTCAGACGAAATCGCGATTCTTCGTGGGACCGGCCAGAAATGGAAGGGAACAGACGGCGAGAGTTAGAGAAAAGCGGTAGGGCGGGGCAGGGACGTGGGGAAGAGGTTACGGGCGGAAGTTAGGACAGGTACGTGCGCAATGGAGTGGCTGTGGAGCGAGAAGACGATGGTTCGGACATCGGTGGACGAGGAGCAGGTCTACGGGAGAGTGTGGGTCGAGCTGGCTGGCTGGCAGGTAGGTTACGTATGAACGGAACTAACGTACGAGCTTGGAGCTTGGCCAGCTACTATTTCACACGAGCAACCGGGGGCAGGGGCTAGCCGGTGGTCGACTAACCTCTGCTGACCAATGGACCATCGGATAACCTATGCTACCTAGCCCATCCGCTGGAAATATGCTTACGGTATACGGGTGCGTTTTCGACAACGCGCCACGGCCGCCCCTTTCGCGTTCTGTCGCCCTTACCAACCCAACAGGGAAACGACGCGTTCCTATTTCTCCGGCAGCCTCAGAGCTCTCGTCTGTCAGATGTTTAGCCAGTTCTGGCACGTACAGTGATCGAAACTGATACGGAACACCCTGCCGAACTCGTCGACGCGCTTTTCCGTTCGCGACCTCTCGTCGCCGATAGAAATCGTACGGGGAAACCGATGCACGTTCGAGTTTTCGACTACGAGACCGAGAGAAGAGGACGTCGAGGATGCGGACGAGCGTGGAATCCCGTGGCACACGCGAGTTTTCAAATCGAATACCATCCGGCAGACTTTTACCGCGAACCACGAAGAAAACGAAGGGTGGCGGGAGGGCATGGTTTGACGTCGCTATTTATCCGAGGAAGAATTAAGCGCCGGAGGACCGAACGCAAAGTGGGCACCATCGATCAGCTCGCGTAATGTCTCGAACGATCGTAAGAGGGAATCGTGCAGCATTGTAGAGAAATCAAAGTGTACGCCTTGGTCCGCTGCCACTTTATATTCGTTTGCGAGGATTTATTGGCGTCTTGGTTCGCGGAGAAGAGAAACCTCCTCTGGTTCGATCGACGACGACATATCGACGGCGACGCGGAACGCCGTGGCTCGTTTCGAGATTGGAGATTGTCCCAAGGGGTCAAAAGACTCACGAGCCACGGGAGAAGGCGCGGGAGAAGGCGCGGGAGGAAAGAGAGGTGGAGCAAGTGGAAAACGTGAAGGGATAGAAACGAATCGGGAAGGAGAGAAAGAGAACGGAGGCCTGGGCGGAAAGAAGGGAAAGAGAGACGGCGATAATCGTTTGGAAGGACGGGACGGTGCTGTCATTTGGCGACGCATGCATCATCGTTTATGCCACTTGACTCGAGTGATCGAACGTGACACGGTCGAGCGGAGTTCGTTTGCAGCAACGCGGGTAAGCGCGTGTGAACGTTCTCGCACACGAAGACGGATAGCCAGCCGCGTAATCAACGGAGAATTTTAATATTCCAGCCGGAGACGCGATGCGTCGCGACTTTTCCGTTCCGCCACGGCGGATGGCCGTCTCTGGTCCTCCGCGGGGTTACATCCACTCTCTCCCGTCTCTCTTCTAACCTGCCTCTCCTCCACGCTTCCCGTGGGAGAATAGGAAAACTCGAAGGCATCAAACTCGTCCGTATTCGGCGAGCCAAGATGGCTCATTGCGAATGCAGAAATGCAAGGTCCCTCCTTCTAACCAGTCTTCGAAGAGCTTGTGAGATATTAAACCTCGGCTTCTCTCTTTCTCTCTCGCCACCTCACCCCTTTCGTTGCTTTTGCCTTCCACCTCGCTCGAGATACCTCTTGAACCCTATTTCTTCGTTTCTCTTTGGATCTCGCGATGTCGCGCTCGAGTTTCCCAATAAGAGCCACAGAAACGCTCGATCAGGAAGGAAGGCACGGCGTCGTTTCACTTCGGCTATGCCCGTGTCTGACTGTCACCGTGAAATATCACTATTCCTGCTTACCCCAGTCTGTTCGAAGCAATATCGGGGAACGATGTCGATTACGTTCTTTCCCTCGCTACATTGCTACCTCGTTTGTCAATGTTTGGAGTTCTCGCGGGTTAGAGGTTGACAAAAGGATGAAATGTGGCACGTACGATAGAAATTGATCTCGCGATTCGCGGCGATTGCTCGCCGGCGGACGCTTCCGCGATACGATTCGCGATATAAAATACAACGCCTTCTCCTTCGCGTCGCGATCATCGAGCGACGTCGATCTCGATCCGACTCGTTGCCAAATTTCTCATCCGAGAGACGCTCGGACGTCGAAAACGAAATCGTCTCGACAGACGGTAAGTTAGGAATATCGGAGGCGTCGGAAAGTATAATGCTCGCTGTGCGCGACTATTATTTGTCAAACGCGTCGACGACGAGACAAATCTCGCGCGGCTCTCGCGCTACGGTGGGACGTTGATCGCGTCGCACAATGGACGGGGATGACATTATGATAATATTAGACGTAGGCAAGCGTCCGTTCCGGATGATGGATGGCCTTTAAGTCCGACCCCGGGGCCGGTAATACCTGGCCGTCCATTGTCGCCAAGCTAATTTCTCCGGCGCGGTCTGCTCGGCCGTGTAAAGATGCCAAGGATCGGGCGAGGGGAAAAGGACCAGAGTAATAAGGCGGTCGAATTCGAAGATAAGCCGAGACGTGTCGATTGACGAGGTCGGGCCACAATGCGGCCTTGTATCGAGCTTACGCCTTTGTGCTGGATGGCAAGTTGAATGGGCCGCGATATATCATAAGCGCGAGCCCGTGCTTCTTTGGCAGCCTTCGCTGCGGGGGTGTCCTCCGCGAACGACGCGCCGGGCACGCTTGACGAAGATAAATAACGCGTTTAACGATACGTCGATACGCAAATACGTGGCCACGTTGCGAAAGTGTCGGCCGTCTCCGATCGGGGAGGACAGGTCTCCGAGGTGTAATGCCTGGAATTCGCGAGGCGGGAACCGGAACGCGGCTTGAAAAATGCCCGTCGCGACGATAATGCCGGTAACGCGCGCGGTTCGACGTACGCGTCGGCCGACGTATCGACCGACGCAACTTCCTACGGCTTGATAAATTTGCATCCACCGCCGCCGCCGCGCGCGCGCGCTCGAGAAGACGAGGACTACTCGTGAATACGCTCGGTGGCTGGCGAACAATCGCGGAGCGTCTGGCCTGAGCCCGGTTTGCGCCCGAAACTCTAGGTAATCCCGTGGCTCGGACGGCGCGAGCGGAAACTTGGATATACAGAAGAGGAAAGTGACCATCGTGGCGCTGCTTCGAGCCCGGTTAAAATTAGTTAAAGTTCGCCGAACGCTGCCGCGCTGGACCGGATTAAGGGAGGAATTGCACTTTGAGCTCGACTTGCGCGGCAACCGGCTACGGGACTCCAACTGCACTTGTGCTTTGTTTCAACTGCTGTTTGCCTTAAAAATTACCCGGGACATAAAGCGGTGCACGTGTGGGAGTGTAAGCCGGTCGCGGTGGATTCTTGTTCCTAACTACCGTGGAATCAATTTCTGCGGAACCGACTAACCTGGTTAATGGCGTGGCCAGGCGTAATAGGGGAACCAAGACGGAAATTGCAATTAAAAGAAAGATGCTCGTCGACGTGGTCGAACGGGTACACAGAAGCCTCGATTTCCGGCGTTCGACCGTGAAGCTCGTTCGAGTAGAAAATAGGAACCGGGTCTAGCCGTTGTTGCGATCTTCGTTGGACAGCGAGGACGAATTCGAGAACGAGGGTCTCTATGAGTCCCGTCATTTCTTTCCGCCCTCTCGCCGCGGTTAAATCTCAGTTGTAGCGACACTTTATAGCCCGACCTAAACACGACGATAAAACGATAAAGCGAGGAGCATGGCCGGGAAAGCGGCGCGTTGTTTTTCCCTGTGTCGCCGAGCGCCTTAACGGGCAAAAAGTCGCACGCCAGCAGCGGGGAATTCTGCTGTCGAAAATCGTTGCGACGCAGCGGCAAAACCGCTCGTAAAACTCACCCGTGTCGCACCTTTGCCCGTCTTCCGACTTTATCGGCATCTGACTGTTTTTTAACGCTTGTCCGCGAAACCTGTTCACGGTTGCGTTTAACCGTCCGGCGATAGCATCTGCGATCGTTCGGTGGAATCTCCGAGCGGAACGACGCAACGATACCGTTCCTCTCCGAAGAACCACGATTACCCCGATGGGTAATTAAATGCTCGTTTTAGAGTCCTCATTTGCGCAGCACGTGACGCGAGCAGCTCGAACAGATGATGCTTCATGACTGCTTATATCCGCGAGTGCCGCGATAAATTGACGTCGGAGGGGCGTTCGTTTCGAGGATATTTAGCTGAAAGCTACGCGACAGACTCTGTACACCTGTAGGAGCCGCTGATTGCGAGCTGGTCATTCCTTAATGCGTTCTTAAGCTGAGGTTTCATTACGTCGTTCACCCCGCTGATCGCGCGTCTTCTTTTTCCTCGCCGGTTTTTGCCTTTCCTCCGATGATCAAATTTGTCGTAAAACGGCGGTTTTTTTCATGTGCTCTCCTAAAACGACCAGTATTTTATTTCTCCCGTGCTTAGAACGCGACGCGAGGTCGTCAGGCACGCGATGATGAGAAGGTATCTTAATTTTCTTATGCAACCAGTCCCGCTGGAGATCTCCACGGGCAACAAACAACTGTAACACGCAACGATTTGCATGTCCCGGTTTACGACGTAATCCACCGCGAAATAATTTTCCAGCCATCAAGAGCTGCATGTGCCTAATCTACGAAACTCGAGTGCACGCGTTCGCCGTCGTATTCACCGGTGCCTCGAGTAGTTCCTCTTTCGGTGTTTACCTGCAGGCCAGCTCTCGACCGCGTTTAATCGGCCATTACGCTGGGCAACGAGCATCGGCCGTACGTACCCGGGGAAAAATAGTTTATGCCAGACGCGCCACGAGCGGACGATAAAAGCTCGCGACCGGGAATTTCATGGATCGGAATTTTCACCGGCCACTCGTGCTCCTTTTTTTCGCGCTCGGCCGGAAACGGTGCCGCCGAGGCGCAAGGAAATTAGTACAAAATCACTCGACGCCGTTTAAATCGCGTTAAACTGCCGATCGCCAGGCGATCGTGTCGGATCATTGTTCCGTCGTATTTCCTCCCGTTCGATCGGGATCGCTTTGCTCGGGTATTAGCGTCAATCGCGATGGATCGATACAGGAACGACATTGGGTATATATAGCACGACAGAGATAGGGGATGAGAGAAGTATTAATCGTTTAGATAAAGATACTATGGCTTTCATAAATTTCGAAATATTTCGACGATAAATTGCCGGTTGCTCGATCGAGATCGCTCGGATAGATATCGAACGTCGGCCTTAAAGGATCGATACGTAGGCCACGTAAGGTCTCGCACAATAGGGATAGAGGGTGCGAGGATTATCGATCGCGTTTGGATAAAGATAAATTTTTAACGGCCAGAGAGCAATAATTCATTAGTTTCTATCGATGCGATACAATTATATCGCGTTCGGTAATTTTTCCAGTTAACAGCGTTCTACGGTCCGCACAAAGACCCGTGTTCTATTAATCATCGATACATTTCCTGACACGGCTGGAAATATCTCGCGTTCTATCCTACGGTGTGCCACGACGGACGATGATTGATAAAATTTCTAATCGTACGGACATTTCCGAAGCACGAGTTATCAAATTCGTATAATATCCCTGACAGAAATGGTTATTAACGAGGAGATTACGACACGGTGTCCTTTCGAGCCACTTTCTCCCGGTTGGTTCGCCACGCGGCAGCCGAACAAGAACCCTGCCGATGAATGGCTGGGAAAAAGTGGACAGAGGGTTGGGCCCGGCCCTTTGTGCTATCGACGAGTAACGCGTTGCGTAAGGAAACGCCGGGCCAGGATGAGAATCGCTTTTATCTTAACGGGGATGCCACGATGAGCGTGGCCCATTAAATCTCGCTCATCAATCACCCGCGCGAATTGTTTTCAACCTTTACACCACGGGGTAAGCGTTTGCCACGAATCATCTTTACGAACGAAGAAACTATAAAAGACAACATTCCGCGCGAGAAGGCAGGGGGTGTCCCTGAGAGAAACGATCTTATCTCCGGTATAATTGATTTATGATCCGGCGAGACCGTCCTTCCCTTATCACCGGCCACGACGGCATTTTAAAACCGACGAAACTATTACCCCAGCGATGGGATAATAAATATTCTTCAAGAGTAGACGCAAAGTCCCCTTTCCTCGAATCTTCCGGATTCGAAATACACGTCGCGTGGAAATCGCGGAAACATCCGAGACGCTCGCGTCGTACATACGCAATACCGTTGCAACGGCAACAAACTCGGCTGCTCGGAGACGTTCGACGCCCCTCGTAGATCCGATCTTATTCACGGATAAATGGCTCGAGATAAACTGGCGGCAATTGCGCGATTATCCGGTGCAAAGTGGCTGCGAGAAAGAATTCGTCAAAGCGCGGCGGTGCCTGGTCGCGACGCTCGCCTCTCTCGGTCCGGCCGCATCTACCGGGATCTCTTTTACCCGGCATTAACCCGTTAAGACACCGGTGAAGGTGCCCCGGCTCGTAGGAATATCAAAAGGAATACGCTTAATATTAAACAGCGAGATACGGATCTCGGGCATTTAAGAAGATGCCAGCGTCTTATCGGCGCTCGGTTCAAAGACAGTTCGGCCTTGTTCCTTTGGTCGGCGCTCTTTTCACTGGAAGGAAGCTCAACTTCCGCCTCCGTCCAATACACCCCTCGCGTCCTTTCTTGTCCCCATAATGTCGTCCCGCTTTCTAATTAGCCGGCAGTCGCGGAGTTGACGGAAATTCCGCCGGGATCCCTTAACGTCGCGAGTATATATATTCGCGAATGAATTCGCGCGGGTGAACGGCGTTCAAAGAGCGAACCCGGCTCTGTGTTACGCGCATGGCTTGTCTCCGCCACCCCCGGGTCCCGAAGACGCCGAGCGTCGCCGATGTTTCACGGCATTTTCGCGCGTTTCTTTCCTCCGAGACGAGAGGCGTTGATAAAGTTCGCGCTGCGTCCTAAACGCGACGAGATTTCCGGCGAGCCTGTCAAAGGTAGGAAAATGATGGTGAGGAGGGGAAAAAGGGGGTGGAGAGAAAAGGTTTGGCGGTGTGGGAGAGAGAGAGAGAGTGGGAGAGATAGCAGGGCGGAGGGAAAACGGAAGGAAATGGGACACCAAGGAAAGAAGTCGGCTTAACTTCGTTACTTAGCATCATTACGGGCCGATAAAAAGCGCGCAACTCCACGGGCTGTGTAATCCCTGGAAAGCTGTATTAATATTAGGAAACGAGGAAACGAGGTGGCTCTTTTAAATTTAATCTCTTAATAAGATCATTCGTCAACGAGCCGCGAGCGACGATGCAGCCGGGATTACTTTTAATCGCTGCTCGGTCACGCAGGGAAGAAGCTGCAGCTCCTTTATCGGACGGCTGTATTCAGCCGTCCTGCCGGTTGCATCTATTTTTCATCCTCCCGATCCGCCGTTTTACCGGGCTGCCTTGTCGCGTTAACGAAGGAGAACCCTTTTTCCGGCCAGCAGCGAAGAGCGGTTCAAAGCTTTGGGAAATTAGGTGGCTAGATCAAAGCGTAACGAGACAAAAATTCCTTGTACGCCGGTGTCCCTTTTACCGCGGGGTGAAAAACCGAGGCTGGTTCGACTTGGAATCAGCGGCCGAGCAAAGGCTAGTGACGTCCGTCCGCAATGTCGGACGATTCGTATTCGATCGGAAAGACGAAGGAAAATGCGTTTATACACCGTGGTTGGATATCACGGGAAAGAAGTTGGTATCTCGACACGGCTGTCCCGCGAAACATATTCCCGTCGTCTGGAGTTGGAGGCGGCGACTCTTCCCGCTTCCGGCGCTGACTCCAGGCGAGAGAGTCGTCTTTTCTTCGGTTCTTCCTATTCCCGCTTCGCATTCAATTCGCCGGGTCTGCGCCCCCATCGCGAATATCCCGTCTACGTCTATCACGTTCGTGATTTCGTTTCGGTTAACAGGCAGCCACCGGCTTTGAAAGTCGTTTAAGACGAGCGCGGCTGGCGCAGGGGTCGCGCAGGGGACTGATTAAATAAAACGTGTCTGATATAGCGGATTTAATTTAGAAAACCTCGCAAGGGGCGCTGGTCGCGCGTTAAAGTGCTAGGGCACAGGGTGGACCGGTGTTCGCGTCGGGTTTTTGCGGCCTTTCTCGCGAATAAATTGAAAATGATTGCCGAGACGCGCCTCGATCGAACGTCCGAAACGAATGGCTCCTCCCCACGGGGTATAACGACCACCCTCGGGGCTACGATACCCCTGGGTCTTCGAAATCGCGCTCGAGTTGGCCAAATAACGCTTTATTTGCCTCTTAGTCCCGCGTCACGTCGATATCCTGCGTGTCCCCCACGACGAACCCGTTCGTTCGTTCTTAATTAGACACAGATTTCGTCGTTTGCTTATGGGGGAGCACTCGGTGAATAACGACGGTGGATACCCTCGAATATCGCTCGAGAACTATTTCGCCTATACCCATTGCGGCATTTTTCCTATCCAGTCGCGTATCGTTAACGCAAATCGTCGAACGGTAGGAATAGCAGCGGGCTGATGGAAATAATCGTTAATTAGCCGGAACTAATTGGCGAGAGTCGTGGCGTCTCGTTTATAGAATTTCACGCGGCGGTTCATCGATGGTTGTCGCGCGACTGGCACCGGGGGCAAGAAAAATAACGAGAAGCAAATACACGCGGAGCCGGAGCCAGCCGGCGGGGCTGATAGCCCGAAACTCCGAGGCTCGTAATTAGTTGCCAAGTTATCAAAACTCGATAAGTATCTGCGGTCGGTACACAGCGTGATTCGCGCGAAAGAATCTTCCGACTGCTAACGGCGGTAAGTGTGAAAGAACGATTTCGCGATGAAACTTGGAGGACCGGCTTAATTACGCCATCCCCCGGGGAACGTCGCACCGCGTGCGATCTTAATCCACTTGGTCGGGACACGCCGCGATTACCTCGTCCCCGAGAAATTGCCAAACGATCGATAGACCAAGCCTGTTTTCTTCCTCCGTTTCTTCCCCGGTTTCTTCCCGAATTCCTCCCCGAAATTCTCCCTATCGTCCTCATCGATCTCGCAAGTCGACTTCCTCTGCTCGTTTCACGCCGAGTAAATTCGATCCCCGCTGGATCCTCGGCGGGATAACAACGAGCGAGTGTCAAAGCGGAAAAGTGGCGGTTTTCGCTGTCTAATTCCGCGGAACGCGGGACAACTGTGTTTGTTTCCGCGATTTCTCTTCGCGTCCATTCGCTGGATTGTTCCCCGAAACGAAGAAAAGCCAATCGTCTCGGCAGAGCCTAGCACGGATATACGGTACTCGTGATCGATTATCGAAGTCCGCTAAGTACCTCCTCCTTTTCTTGCTGTGTCCCCTCGAAAGCCCTTGGCTCGTCGAAATTGCCTTCCCGTGGCGCTTTCCTTCCTTCTCCCATGTAAATATTACCCCGTGAGCCGGCAGAAGAGGAGAATAAATACCCCGTAGCGGCGCCAATTCGAAAATTGCTTATAAAAATAATTCCGCCGCCTTGCGGCTACGGCGTGCTTCTGTTTATTTTAAGCCGAGCTACGACGGTGTAGTCAACTCGAGATGCTTCGAAAATATAACGTTATAATTACCGGATCGTAAGTGCATTTCCACCGACACTTCACCGCCGACAGTCAACTCGTCTCGACGCAACACCTAGAACAACCGTACGTACCGTTAACGTCGTTACAAATTTCAAGGACGACGAGCTCGTTTCGACATCTACGAATTATCCCGTCCAGGGAACGCGAGATTATCCTAAGATTGCATTTTTACCACGGTTCTCGATCGATAATCAAGCTACGCGTCGATGGAACCCCAGGAATGGACGCTGAACGTTGTGCCGAAATTTTCATCCCCCGAAGAATGCGCCAATGGCGGTCGTCGACTAAACGATGACGAACTATTCGAGGTAGTTCGCGATCGGGTCAAGTGTGAAAAAGGTTATCGTGCCTCGAGACCGTCTACCGGATAGTTTTGCAATTCGCCTAACTGTTTAAAGCATCCGGGAGCCACGAGATCGCTCCTCTCGGCTCGCCTTAATCGCCCGTTTCGCGTGCGTGTTCGCAGACAAGTAGCTCTCTCTCTCTCTCTCTCTTCCTGTGCCCGCGTCCGCGGTGAATTTCGATGGAGCACCGATTGTTTCCCACTTGATTATCCGGAAAACCACAGTGCGGCGCGGCCCGATTCTCCGCCGGCTTAGCCATAACTCGCTGCACCGCGGCCAACTATTCGCATATTGGTTAATTTAACGTGTTGCTCCGACCATCGTCCTCCTCGCAATTTATTATTTACCCGATAGCTCGAAGTCCTGTCCGGACTGATTAAAGAGTTCCTCAGATTCCTGGGCCGATCGTCGATCGTGTCAGACTAGAATCGGCTCGTTACAGCGCGTCGATTATTACAGACCGTACTACTCGCCAAGTTTCGAGGAGTTACCTAGGCGAATCTGCTTTCCTCGAGGAGGAAATTGATTCCACCATTGGTCCGATAACACTGTTGAATCCTAATTTTAATCCGTGATATCCGTTGGGTAATTCTTCTAAAGGAACTCTGAAAATTTACGACGGACAGGAAATGTCTTAAACTTTGGTGCATGGCTCTTAGATTGTTATCTCTTCCAAAAATTGCTCATTGGCAGTGATGTCTTTTTGAAAAGGTTGTAAACTCGAAAGGAAACAGGATTAGTAAAACCGTAAAGATGAACGAAATAAAGCGAAGAGAACGAGATCGTTCGTTGAAAGGGTATCGTGGGATTCTGGCACGAAGAGTGAAAATCTGAGAATAATTGCGGAGAGAAAAGTGTGGTTGAAAAGGGAGAAAGGATGCGGCAGATCGCAGAAGGGTCCTCCTCGGTTCGCAACGGTGGCCACGGTGCTAGGAAGTAACGACGAAACGAGCCACGAGTCGCCATCGAGACTGGGAAACCGGGTAAATTGTGTCATCCGGCGGCGTTGTTTCTAACCGGTGGTCACGCGAATTAGGAACTCCGGAAATCTGCAAATGGCTGTAATTGCTTTTCCCCTGGAAATGAGGGAAACCTAATTTTACTAATTCCCCGATAGTCGGCCATTCGCCCGGCCACCCTGCCGCTTCCGAACTCTACGCACGCATCCGAGGAAAGTACTTTCCGATCGCTCATCAAATTTTCATCATCGTCCGCGTAAATACCGATGCGCGAAATTAGAAAACACCGTGGAGCGTACATCGAGGTGCGGGAAAAAGGATAAATAGCAACGCTGCGCTCGCAGCACCGATTTCGTTCTAAACGAATCGAAATTGGCGCGGGCGGGAAGAAAAGGGTATGAAAAAAATACGCGCGGCGTGAGCGGACTGGGAAATCGGACGAAACGTAACGGCGTCGCGTCGCGTCGCGTCGAATTCGCGTTAATCTAAAAATTACGGCACGCATTAAGTGGTTAACACGCGATTACCCCGGAGCGGTCGCTTGACGCGTTAAACGGATCATGACCGCGTCCGGGGTTCAATCGAAATTTTCATGCACGATTGAGCCCGAGCGCGACGACAGATTGTCCTACCTGTCGCCCGTTTAAACGGGCTTCCTCCGCGTGACGAGTTATCTCGTTCGACTGCGTCGCCGATAACGAGAACGGGGGGGACAAAAGCGCGGAGTGAAGACGCGAAGTAGAGAAGAAACTTTGGAAAAGTTCGAAGCCAGCGGACAGACGGGTTTCGCTTTAGATTCACCGGCAATCACATTCGCTCGGGCTATTTCGCAGATTGCAACGGGGTCTAGAGCGTCGGTGTAGCCAAACCGGAAGCTTGGAAAGGGTTAGAGGGAGGAGACAAGAGACGGAACAGAGGACAAAGATGGAACCGCGGACAGACGAGGACCACTTTGGACGACGAAGAAAGAAAGACGAACGTGCTTGCTATCTAACATGCAGCCGCTAATGGAAGCCGGGACGGCGTTAAGAGAGAGATGGCCGCGTGTTCTCTGGCGACCGTGTCACAAAGCGTGCCAATTACATTGGCACCCGAAACAGTCCCTACGGTGCGTACGGCTGTCTGTTCGTGACTTCGAACAAGCTTCAACGTTTCCAGGAACACCTTTAACGAGTCCCGTTCCCTAGGTTTCATGCGGACGCCGCGAGCCAGTGTCGCGTTCGACGCGACGCGACGCGCCGCGCCGCTGGAACCTCGTGTTTTTCCCCAACGGGAAGGCACGATACGTGTAACGAATTTCTTACGTTTCCAGCTTACGTCCGCTCGGAGTAATCGCGCGGAGTATCGCCGGCGTGATATCGGCCGGTTTTTGGCCGCGCGTTGTTCGCCTATTATCGGCGGAAATTATCGTCTTCTCGTGACTAGCGTAACTAAATCACTGTCCCAATTAGACTTGGTCCGAGCGGCGAGTCACGGAAAACTATGATTAATAACCTCGTCGATATTCGGCCGACGCGATACCGATGGCCGGCCGAGCCGTGGCGTTCTCCTGGACGTTAATTGACCGGTCGATAATTCTGTTTGCCCTAAACGATATTAAGGCTCGCGGAATTTGATATGACGCTTTATGATAGACATAAAATGAACTGTTCGCCGCGGCCACGGTGTTGCTCATGATCGCGGGGACGTGTATGCAAATTTGGATCGGCCCGTATCCCGTTGGCCGTGGCTCGTTCACGAAATTAAGGAAAAATTCAATTGTCGCGACCCTCGCGGTGCCCTCGAAATTCTCGTTATCCTTCCCGAGCGCCGCCCCCCTTCCCGATCCTCTTTGACGCGGGATCATCCCGAACCGCCAAGGCGCTTCGCTTCGCTTTTACGCGTAGCCGTGAAACTTTATCACCGCGATCCAGTGTCTCGTGCAGGCCGGCTCCGTCGCCGGGGCGGCCCACCCTTATTTCGCAGTTGCGGCGAAATTTCGTTACGATCCTCTGTCCCGTGGCCGTTCCAGCGTGGATAAAGGGAGAAACAGGCCTTAAAGAAACTCATAACGTTGCCGGGAGTTGGCCGGGGTCGGTGGGACATGGACGGTGATATAAAATTAGAAGAGAGGGCGAGGTGGAACTTATTAGAACCGTCAAAGCGTACGAAAGATTAAAGCTCGGCCAGCCTGCTCTTCTTTCGTGTTTCTCGATTCAACGGCGCGTAGGCGCTGATAGTTGCTCCACCCTG
>NIJG01000033.1:4365246-4389675 GCA_002201625.1 Euglossa dilemma | reverse complement strand
AAAATTATAGTTTACGAGCCGACCCGAGTCTCGCCGGCGTTAATAAGGGGAATTGCCTGTGAGGGGAAGTGGAAGAGAAGAAGAAAAAAAAGTCGGTAAAAGGTGTTCTCGGTCGTTTGGTTAATTTCTCTATACCCCAAGGGGCAGGCGTTGCGAATTAATTCGGGATCGAGGATTTCGCGTTCCGCTCGGTTCCCGTGTAATTCGCGCGAATTCCGGATTTGAACGGCATTAAAAGTAGCCAGTACGTGATTATCGGGCAGTCGCTTGCGAGGAAGCCAAGTAGCTTGGGCTTTGTTTTAAAGGTAACAGGGCGTAGCGCGATGCGCCGGCATCAAATCCTAATTTGCAGCGGCAAATTAGCGATGCCAAACACGCCGATATTAAACCGATTGAATATTGATACGCGATGCTGATTTCCAGGCAAAACATCATGCCGGTATCGTAACTATTATTGGTATACGAGGGACACGATCCGGCGAAATAGATTCAAATATTTAGTCGAAACCCTTCGATCTCTATGCGACCAAGCGTTTACCGCTAATCGTGATATCCGGCAATGAAGCCCGCCCGTCGGAAACGTAGCGAAGTCAAACAATCCTGTTTGTTCTCCGGCTACACGAGCGGGATGCAGAGTCGCTCCTTCGATCCGTCGGTGATTTAATTACCAGTCGGTGGACCACGGGCGAACGCCGGCTCGGAACGAGCAGGGGCTTCTTAAAACGTTGCCGGCGGATCGCGCTCGCCGAGGCCAATCGCTTCTCGTGTCTCGGCGTTTCCGGGGAAACACGTAATTCCGCGTAATCCAACGTTCGACGCGGCGTTCCCGGCGAGAATTGCGGAAGCCGGGCGGTCGGCGTTTCGCCGCTGACGATCAGATAAAACTCCAACAGCCGGCCCCGGCTACCAATTTGCAATATTTTCGTGTTAGTCCCGCGACAGGCCGAGATACCCGGCCAGCCCGGTTTCCACGGGGCGGCGTAGATGATGCGGCTCTTGCCACCGCGGGGATAAGAGATAGAGGTGACGAGGAAAAAAGGAGCAACGGGAGGGGAAAAAGGAACGAATGGAAAAGGAGGAAGAAAGCGGGGAGAATAGACAGGGATAAGGGGTCGGAAAGAGGGGTGGAGGAGTGCAAACAGAAGAAGCGAAGTGTGTTTTGACAGGGAACAGGATTATCGACGTCCCGTCAGGGGATAGACTTCCACCTTGCTGCCTCTTTTACCTCCTTTTTCCTTCTCCCGTCATCCTTGCCCGCCATTGAAATTTTTCATCCTTACCCATCTTTTCTTCCTCGTTGCCATTGATACGCTTGTCACCGATTCCGCGCGGCACAACCGAGCGGAAAGCTCAACGAGCGGAATCTGATAACTGCCGGGGCTGAACGCGCGGACACTCTCGGGAGCGTCTTCGCACCGCGACGCGTCGCGATACTATGACCAGCGAATCGGCCGACCGTTCCATGCGGTCGTGGCCAGCCTCGCCGATCGTTCCTGCACCGGGTCGCCTCGCGTCTCCGTTCGCCGCGAGTAAATCGTGATTTCTATAGATAGCCGGTCGTCGACCGACGCGAGCCCACGTCCGACACGAAATGAAACGTCAAAGCGTGATTTGCGGCGACTGCCGGGTTCAGCGAGTGGCTGCGTAGCCCGTGAGTTTGTCGCCCGGTTAATCCGGTCCACGGTTTGGATACGGCCGCGAAGATATGTTGCAGCGCGGTCTGTCGTTTTGCGCCACTGCCACCAGCGGCGACCCGCAATTAACCGTGCTCATTGTCTTCATTAGTCGCCGTGACCAGAACTTTGGGTAGCCGTGGCGATGCTGCCACGCTTCCGGAACGGAACTTCCCGTTCCCAGCATCACCGTGACGTATCTTTAACCGGGGAACGGTTCGCTCTCTCGTCCGTGGAACGATTCGAGAACCGTGGGATATAATTTAAACGCTCATAAGCGTGTTTATTACAGACTTTAAACGAGTGCTAGGGTACCCGAGATACGACGCGGGCTCGGGTTCTCCTGCCGTAGGCCCAAAATCGAACACGTTCGACCGTAAACGTGAACAAACGGCTCTGGACGAATCGGCCATTGTCGAAAAGTCCTCTCTCGCGTCCGGTTGTTCGACTGACGCGCGTTTAGTCTAAATCCATCGTCGCGCGCGGCAGCCGAGCCGGCCGATAACGTTGAAATTGCGAAATAATATTTTAACGGAATCACGTCTGGCCGAACGTAAATTTGCAGACTTTAATTAAAAGTTCCAGTGAACCCGCGGGTACGGGGAGGGGGACGGGGTTGGGCCGGGGGGCGAGGCGGGACCGGGCATACATTGTGAACGGCAAATAATGAAGTGCGCGTTTACGCGATCGAATCAAATTTCAAAGTGCGTCGGCCGGTTTCGTTGTACCATGGACGAATAACGTCGAACGTGTCTACCGCAGGGTTTTCTATAAAAATTAATCCGAAGATTACTACGCCGGTCGGCCTTTGAAATCCGCTGGAAATTAAAATCGCACGGTGACTCGGTCCCCTTCGATTATCGCGATAAACGATATAATCCTCTCTTTCGTTCCTATGGACAATTATACACGCGTGTACGCGTGTGTGTCTGGAGTGGGGAGAAGAGTAGCGCTCATACCGCGACATTACACAGTCAGTTAGTCGCCTATATGCGAGTCGTTAAGAACGTGCGTGTAGCAAAAGTATTATCGTTAGCGCACAGGAAGAAGCGGATTAATCCCGACAGATCTGTGCGCGGTTAAAGCGAACCGTGATCGAAGAGGTCCGTGGTTAAAGGGTTGTAAAACGTGCAGTGTGTACAAAGATTAATAGGAATTCGAAATGGAGAAGAATGCTTTACCTACGGAATTATTCAGTCTAGGTAATGAAAACGGTCGCGATATGTCTGAAGAAGTGAAAAAGTAAAATCGAAGCGAAGTAGCCTATATAAGGCTACGTTTTTCAGATCAGGCACTACGATTCGCACACAGAGGATTACGCGTTAACACTTAGAACTCGCGTACCACGTAATACGAGGTATGTAGCCGGTATTATGAAATCAGGGAAATTCTGAAAATTGGAAAAAGGAGCGCGAAGAGAAGATTGAACGAAAGGGAAGCCATAGGAAGGATCTAGAAGAAGTCGTCTATGACGTAGAAAAACATTACGCAAGAAATTCCTATGTATAAGACAAAGATTTGATATCGAAGATCTAACGGACGAACATGCCGGAAGCAGAACAAGTGGCGAGACCGAGGCAGAGCGACCATAACAGGAGCGAAAGAATTTGGTAGCAGGAAGTTGCGTAACGTGAAAGCGAGTAACGTAATCGAAGTAGAAAATAATGACAGAGTAAATGTATCTCGCGTCAAAAATGCGGTTATCCGAGATAATATCAAAAATTTTTGTTATTCGATAACAGAACGACGTATTGCAAATTATCTGAAATAATTAATCGATATCAATTTACAGATTACCAATTTACGATTTACATGTTTATACGTAAGTACAAGCTTCCATAATCGGAGTTGAAAGAGCGGTGCTCGCAGCGAGACGTTATATAGCGAGTTTAATAATATGTACAGTAATTATCGTTAGTAGCTTAGAAGAAGAATGATCCTGATGCCAACAGTTTCATCGCGAACCCTCGCGCAATGCGGGGTAACAATTTCACGCGGCATGCGTTACCATAATCTGAAATATCGATCTGCTAGGCGGCGAGAATATCGCGGCGGAGAGGATATCGGGTCGATGATTTATGCGTCTCGAAGAAACGACGCGTCGCGTCGTAATGTTTCGACACTTTTCCCCGGCGATATACGTTTTAACGCGACGCGTTAACCAACACCGACGCTTCCGATGGTCTCTCGGCGTCGGCGCTGATAAGGATTCCGGTAACGAGAAAGATACTCCCCGATGATAAATTTCCCGAGTGCGCGTAAAGAGGTATCCGTCCATAGATTATACGAGGTCGGTAAGACCGGGGGTATTAGCGGAACCTTATTAGCGGCTTAGCCAAGTTACGCGGGGGTAAACTAAATTCTCCCGTCTTCCGGCTTTCTTGCCCGTCGCCGGTGATTCCCTCATAACCGATACCGCCACGGAGACGCTTTTTCGCGAGAATATTTTCGCCGGGGCCCATCTTGATATTATGAAAAACGGATTATCCCGTTCCATTAGGCGGGTAACGTCGTTCGCCGCGTCGCGACTGCTATTTTAACCCTTCTCGTCTGCTTCATCAATCCTCCTCGTGACAACCGCGCGATCGTACTGTAAATTTCCAGTCATCGAGACTCGGACAAATTATCCCGCGGGCCTAGAAATTCAAGGCAGGGACGAGTCGGCGAAAGTAATTAAAGCATTCGAAGGGTATAATCCGTTCAATTAGATCGGCTGTAAATCAAAGGTTAAACCCGACGTGGGTGGAAACGAGTTTAGGGAGGGTTAACGAAGGTCTCTTACTAGGTAGTAAAAGCTCGGGAGTGTTAAATAGCAGGTCTATAACGTCTGCCCGAGCTTTACCTCCTCGAGACTTCGTCGTTCGAGGTGTAATTCGTTCAAGAACACGGCGAGAAAGAATCTGCCTTGGAACCCTCGGCCAACCGCGCTGTTTTCACTCGGCGATCCGGAGATCGATCATCGCTGAAAGCACCCGCGGAACATCTTCCGATGCTTAATGTAGCGTGACAGGAGGACTGCTCGCTAAACGGCGGAAACTCGAGGCGGAGACGCGCGTAAAAAACGAGCTTGCAACCTCGTATATCTGCGCCAACGGGAAAAACTTTCCGCACGCGTGGACCCCCTGGCAGAGTCCTCGCGCGCGTCCTTAGTGCGTATTCGGCTCGAATACTTTCTCTCCGCGTGATTTACGCATTTCCGTCAGTGGCGCCGTAGTTCGAGACAACTCGATTAAAGTTATGCCTTGCCGCGGCTTAGGGAGGATAAGAAGGAGCAGGAGACAAAGACGGAGAGGGCGAGACGCGAAGGGTCGGGGAGAGGAAGCCTTCGTAACTTTTGGACGCGTCCCTGCACCTTGCTAAGTGTAATATATAATGGATTTTTGGCCGGAAATGGCGAGGTGTCCATAGATCATGAACCCTACTTCCGTCGCACCTAGACCCTACCAGAGACCCTGCGGTCTGATTTATTTTCCCGGTGGCGCAACGTCGTCCCTCTGCAGGTCCATTATCTTCGCGCTAGTTTCCTCGATTTGTTGCTCCTCGAATTTCCATTTCGCTACACCGGAGGAATAAGGCGCGTCACCGCGAAGGTTGGCAAATTTCTGACTTCCACCGGGAGAACAATGGACCGCGCGAGAAAGGCGGATCGTCAACGGACAGATTTTATTTCGCCGCGCCTTCGCTCTCTCCCTTCCTTTATCCTGCCGAGCCGAAATAAAACGTCCGGGGACGGAATCGTTATCCGCTTTGTGCCTTCTGCCGTTTCAATCGGCCAGTTCGAGCTCTCGCTCGGGGTAACTTGCCGTTTAACGACCAGCATAAATTCCGATGCAACTGGAACCTCTCCGATGCAAATATAGATTTCAACGACGCACGCTCGCGGAGAAATTGGGACATCACGCGGTACGAGAGCTGGTCACGCGATTCCCTCGGTGCAAAGTATCCCGATGCGATACGCTTATTCAAATTTTACGAACCAGGTCGATGCACCGGCTCCCTTATCGTGCAGCTTCCTCGTTTTTCGTTACCGACCGCTTATTACACGTTGCCCCGATATCTTCCGATGTATTTATCGGTCCAGCCGAAGCGTTCCACCTCGAGTGGCATTAAACGAGCATTAAACCGCGTCTCGTCGACGAACGGAATCGGCTTCCTTTCCCTTTTTTTTCCCTTCTCTCTCTCTCGTGGCAGACGGAAATCGGGTATTAGATCAACGAGAAAGCCCGAAGTAAAGCCGAGCATTATTACGGTAACCACCCGTTACTACCCTCTCCGGGGGGAGCCGGCTGTTTCGAGAATGAATAAGAAGGGAAACTTAATTTGATACTTTCGTCAAGTGCACGCGGCGTGATCTCCTCGCGAACAGCATCGGAGGAGCGTATCGCAATTTGTATGTTAATGTGCTCCTGTTTGGATAAAGTTCTGCGCGCCTGACAAAAGGAGATCATAAGGTTCATGCATAGAAAAGAATCAAGTTTGTAACGAGTACGTAAGTTTATGCATGGCGAGAATCACCGGAGGCGTGAACCTTCGGCTAAGAGTAGGTAACGTCGTTGAGTAAAAGTAGGAAATTAATAAGTATTCGAATAACAAACCTCTCCGTTTATCCGATTTTTAAAACACATTTTTAAAACAATCTGTACGTGTAATCGCGAGACGAGAAACGAAGGAATCTAACTCGCGGAAGAGACGTCGCGATCACCTCGAACTCTGACGGAAATTGTAATCTCTAACGTTGTCTGCTCCTCGTCGCGACCACCCTCGAGTCATCCTGAAAGAAAGTTGCGCAACGGAGGAAGGAGCGAATTCTTATCAGACGAAACGTCGTTACACCTGATGCTTCGATCGAGCGCCGTCCGCCAATAGTCTCGGGTGAAAAAAGCGAGAGCCACCGCGAGAAATAATAAGTCGGTGCCGGTCGGGCGGCAGGGAACAATGGCGTGGAGCGACAGGCAGAGAGAAAACGATTGAGATGCAGCACGACGAAAGACTCGTCTGGGGAGCAGCGGGCATGAAAACGCTGGCTGAAGACAGCACGGTGCAGAAGAACGCCACCCGGGACCTCTAACGACTCTCGCTTACAAGCTGTGATTTCTGATTATACCCCCCGCCCACCCCGGACCTCGGCCACCCTTTTTACGACTTTCTTTCCACGGTGTCCTAGGGGAGGCAATCAATATAGGAAACTGGGTCGACTTTCGATGAGCTTCGATATCTCGCGACAACCGTGAACAGGATGACGGGATTTAATCTCTCATCGTCTCGACCTGAATTCCCGATCTTTCTAACGTCCAGCGATTCATTCTTCATTAACCGGATATCGCGTTATCCGCCGAGAGGACGCGAAGTGGACAGTTTGACGCTTATTTTAGACCACTCTAATAAGAAGCTTCCGAGGATTATGGCTTATCGTAAGCTAGCTTAAGTTTCCGGTATAGAATCGCCGGAAGTCTGACAACTTAACAGTTCAACCGCTCTATCCTCTCCTCTGCGAAATTTTCCCATATTCCGCCGTCTCTTAGATTGCTTCGCGTTGAGAGCTAGATTCGTGGCAGCTCTCTCTATTCGGACAGTCATCGTCGGGTCGCGTTGATAAAAGAATAGAAGATCGGTGATCGATTAGGGTTATTCTTCGCGGAAATTCCTCGAGTGGCCGAACCGAGTTTCTACTCGTAGATGTTTTCCTCTGGCAGCTATTGGCGCATCAGAGGCAAGGTTGCCGTCTCGGTAGCGGCGCAGTGAGTTATTGACGCATCAATCCGTAGCAGCAACTGCAGAATGTCCACGAGGTCTGTTAATGCAATTGCACCCGCCGTGCCAACAGTTCCGCGACGTTTCACCAGCGCGGAAGGTTATAGTTTCTCGGCCACGTAGCGGTGGTTTGGCGGGTTTTGCGCGCCATATGCTTGGCGGCTTGGATATCGACAACCCTCGCGAGACAAACGACGCCGTGCCCGGCCGCGGGACGGCGATTGCCGAGGGAAAGGTCGTGAAAGGAGAGGGATCGGAACGCGATTTCCGGCGGCGTGCCGCGCGAATTCCAGGGAACTTCAAACGACGCGTTAAATATTCGACGCTTTAATCTTTTCTCCGGAGTTGCAGCCGGGACTCTCGATAAAGCGGAGCCCCCTCGATCTGTGATTGCGATTTTATACGGCAAATAGAGAGGCAGCGCGCTCGAAAACTGATTGCTCGGCGATAATGAAATATCGAGTCGGCCGGATCGATCCCGGAACGTTTCGTCCATCTTTCCCGGTCGGTTACACCCGGCCGTGTCTAATTTAAACGCTCCGCGCTTCCGGTCCGCGTCCAGCCGAACCCAGACAGGTTATTCCGCCGGTAATAAAAGGACAATATGCCCGCGGTACGTTCGATCGAGCGCGCTGCTCGGCCGGTTATCAGAAGAGGAACACGGCGAGGGTGGCTGACACGAAAGGGTGGAGCGGAAGAAGCGGAAACGCGTGGATCGTGCTCGTTAATTATAACCGTCTAGGAGACTCGATAACGTTTCGAAGTTGGCAAGCAATTTTCACCGGGACGCATAACCGAATGGATATCGCGCACGGGGGTGGTGGAAGAGGGAGAGAAGCGGCTTGGGGAGGAAACGGTTGGGACGAAGAACGGATGAAAAGAATAAAGAAAGAGAGCGGGGAGGAAACGGAAACGGCTAGAGAAACGCGCGGCAGCACGGGACTCGACGGAGGGCGTAAGAGAAACGCGTCGTTACGCGAGGAGGGTTAGACGGTCTCCGCGGCATAGCAGGCCGGTGTAATATGACGTCGCAGCGTGAAATCCGAGCAGAAATTCCGGCGAGCGAGCGAGCGAGCGATGGAATCACGCAAAACTCATCCCGGCTTGAGTGCAAATCGAGCACGGAGAAAGAGGCAGAAAGTGGAGGCGGAGGAGAGAGAGCAAGCAATCCCACTCGCAGCAGGAGACAGAACACGGCGAGGGTGTCGCTATTTTTCATTAACCGCCTGATAGAGCTAGGGGGTGCTTCTCTTTCTCTTTCTCTCTTTCTCTCTCTTTCTCTCTTTCTTTTTCTCGCTCGGTGTTTTATTTCATCCAGTTCCGTCTCTCTTTTCCTTCGTTTCCTCGTTTCTTTCCCTGGTTCTACTCCTGTTCGCCCCCTCTTCGCCCCGCCGACAGATTTCCCCTACGCTTTCTTGCGAACCCTCTGTTTCTCTTTTTCGCCAGCTCCTCCCACGGTTCTTGCACACTTTTCCCCACCCGAAACCACCACCCCGCTGACGACGAGGCGGACCCTTTGTCACCCAGTCCCGGGGCAGTTCTCTTTTTGCTATTTTATTCAACTTTTTCACAAGTGGGGGGAATCCTTTTATTACCTGAGCGCGCGACTCCAGTGTTTAGCGGACAATAAGCCGATGAAAGCTACGTTTGAGCCTAGGGGGTCCTTTGAAAAGTCCTTTTTCGCCAATCTCTCCGTCCTTCTCTCCCTCTTCGCGCCACCCTCTGACCTTTCTCTCGACATTTTCCCTCCCCCCGCTCCCCAGCTCCGCCCGCCACGCGCTTCGTCCGTTCCCTACGCTCCGTTCGGACCCTCTCCGTTCTTCCACCGAGGATTTTCGTCCTCGAACCTCGACCCTCCGCGCAAATTTCACGCCGTCTTCTTTCCTCTCTTTTCTTTTCATTATCCGCTTTGCGTCTTTCTGCCGAGGCCGCCCGACTTGGAATTCCTTCTAGTTCGAAACGCACTCCATGAGCTCCGGAACACTCCAGAGAGAGACCCTTCACCCTCTTTTCGCGGGGATATCCTTCGGCGACGGCAAAAGCGATCCCACGCCCCGCCGGCGGAAAGCAATTCGCGGAAAGGCCGGGAATTCATCTTTGATTCTCGCGAGCTGCCTACTGTTTCCGCGGATAAAACGGCCGTTTAGGGAGCGTAAAGCGTCCTCCTCTCTGCGCTCTCGGCTGGAAACCCGTGTATTAACGCGTTAATAAAATCTTCGCGTATCGTCTATTCTAATTCTTCGCGATTTTACGTAAATCGTCTTGGATGAAATCAAGCGCGTGACACCCGATGTAACACGATCGAGAGACGGAAAAGCAATTACAGATATTCGAGACGAAAATCTTCTCGTTTGAAATGGGTAAAAGACTAGCATCGCGGACTAAAATTTACATACCGAGATCAAAAAGGACATATTGGCGGACGCAACCCCTAGCCATAACGGAGACGCATCGTCTGTTCCGGAGATACGTTCAATCGCCCCGGAATTCGTCCGCGCAACGAGATTACGCCGGCTGATTTATGGAAGAAGATTACCGAACCTCCTTCCAGGAACGGGAAGAAAGCGGAAGTGGGAACGCAGGCAGGCGGAGAGTGCAGTCTGTCGGCGCGCCCTTGGGGATGGCTCGTTGGGATATAAATAATAATCACGCGATACGCTCGCGACGACAGACGAGAGAGATAGGCCACGTCGCGATTCTTAATAAGATCGCTGTCACGGTTACGTTCGCGGGGCAAAGGGCTGGCAAGGACACCTGAAACGTTGAAAATACAGCCAGGCAATGAAGACTCGGTATCTCTCGGCGTCGTTGCAGCAATTTTCTGTCCCCTATTGCTCATCGAACGCGAGTTGAACGGCCTTAAAGGAGCAACTGGTCTATTCATGTCGATCATTAACGAATCGGCCTTCTAACGAAGAATCTCTCGAATTATTTATAATGCCGGCGAAATTAAACGGAATTAAATCTTCGATCGTCGGACGAAAGTAATACCCGTTCGAGCAAGTGTAATTTCGTAAAATCAACGGTGAGGAGCCCGGAGCGCTTATTAATATAGGAACTAATTCGTATCCTTAGCGGAGACTTAGAGAACTCGCGGCACACGTTCGCGCGGAAAATACTGGAAAGCGAAGTTGGAAAGCGGGTAAACGACCGGAGCCATCGGAAGTATCCAACCCTCGAAAGCTACTTACCCGGTATGACTTTCCCGCGATAACATCGCGATCGTTGTTAAGGCAACATTCGGATGAAAGCGGCTAAACGCTTTAAGTCTGCACCCCAATTCGCGTAAGAAGCGAACTTTCGGCGGCCAGAAGATTCCCGGTGGTTACGCGAACACGCCGAGGGGGTGGGAGAGCCGAGGACAAGGGTGGGAGTAGGGGTAGATAAATGAAGGCAGAGAGACTTAATGAGAGCCGCGGGCGCATTCATATTTATGTGAACCAACCGACGTACCCAGCCTAGCTCTCTCTGGTACTGAATCAGACCCACACCAGCCCAGGCTCGTTTCTCCGGCCACCGTTGCCCACCTTCTCGCTACGGCCGCCCAGAAACCAACCCTATTTGTTTTTATAATTCTGCTTGAATAATTGCCATCCCCTGCTCCCCGGTTCCTGCTCCTCTCTCGCGTCTATCAGCCACGCGCTGCTCCCTTTGCCTCTCTCCGCGCGAGAAGAAATAATCGGCCGAAATATCGCTATCCCATAGTCGCTTTCCTCGCCTCCCTTCGCTCGTCTTACACGCTTGGCCGAGAAGCACGGGGTTGTCGAGGAATAACATCGGCCGGAAATTAGCATGTCGCGTTTGATTTGTAAATGAAATTTATGGAAAAAGACGTTGGGTTCCGAGGAGAACCTGTGTCCGTTTGGTTTAACAAGGGTTTTTCGAGTTTTTTTTTTTAAGCAGTCGAGTCCCGGATTACGAGCGAGCCAAGTTTTTGATCGTTTGACTTAGCAAACAAGACCTCTCTCTCATTATTCCGAGGGAAATTTCAGAGATTTTCTCTTTCCATCCGCTCCTCCCGAAAGTTGATCCTTGTACCTGCTTATTCTACCGTGTTTCCCTCGTCTTTGTATTCCGAGCGTGAGCACCGGTCAGCTCTGATCGCATACGTATCGAGCGACGAGGGGTATTGATAAAGGGAAAAAAAGGGCGAGGAGGGGCAGGGAGAGAGTGGAAGGGAGAGGAAAGGGGAGAGAGGAGTGGACTGGAGAAAGAACCGGAAGGAAAGATAACGACGGAAGCTCCGACGAAGGGGGAATCCTTGTAAAGAGACCAAACGTAAAGGTCGTACGTGCCGCGAGCTTCAAACAGCCGGCCGGAAATTGCATCGGTCGTCTGAGACAACGGTAGACAATTTTTGCGCGCACTGATCGAGATAGGGAATTCGATCGAGGATCCCGAGATCCTGACAATGCGCGATTACCGAAGATAGATTCGTAGGTGTCGCGTTTACGACGCGGCGTGCTCGCGATACCGTTCTGCCAGAGACTCGAGGAAACTCGAATTTTTCGACCCGGTCTCAAGTAGCGCAGAGGAGACGTCGATTCGTCGAATATCTCGTTAAATCGCTCCCGTTTCGCGTTTTCTTCGCCCCTTCCTTTCCTTTCCCGCGTGTTTACATCGGAGGTTCTATTATCGTGCCAGTTCATTCCACAGATGGCAACGCTATGAATCCTTCATTATCCTCTGAAATACCAGCTGCGTTTAATTTCGCGCGAGGCTTAACGAAGCACTTCAGCCCGGTAATAGCCGATTGTCGTTCGTTGCGGATTACCTTACGGAATACTTTCAGGCTGGAATGTTGCCCGTGGCGGTTAGCGTTCGATAAATTCCGTTCTCCGGTCACTATCGTGACCAAGGTGGCTGCGTTCCTCCTCGAGGATAATTTAGATTCCTGCAGTGTGATTTACTGGCTTTTTACCGAGCTCCCTCCAGTCAACCAGTTATCCACCCCGATAGGGAAGAGGCTGCCGTTCGACGAAATTCCACGGCGGTCGGTCTTTATTATTGCCTCAAAATTTCTTCGCCAACTCGGCCGGCTCGAGCCCCGTGTCCGAGCCGTTTTAGACTCTACTACTGCGACGCGCACGCGATGCTATTACAGGCCTCCGTGTAACCGTATTTCCTCTTCTCCCTCGTGCTCTTTTCGTCTCCTTTCGCCAAACGTATTACCCTCCATGGTCTTTATCATTGTCAAACCTTCGTTCGAGTTTTACTCACCGAGATTTATTTCCGATCCTCGGGCGATCTCTTCTCCTCGAACTTCCGATCGTTCCTTTTCGTTACGATTCACCGCCGTGACGCATTCGGCCGTCTTCTGATTATTGACAGTCATTAGAGTGTCTGAGAACAATGTACGCGGCGCACAGCAGGTGCTCAAAGATTAGTTGGCGACAAGTAACGTTGAAGTCCGCCCGATCACGGGGATGGAATAGATCGAGCAGTACCCCACCAATTTTCACTGCAACCGCGTCTACCAATGAGGAGCGTACGGAACACCAAGGAAAGGGGACTCGGTAGCTAGGAAACTCTTGGTGGAAGGGTGAAATAATTGTCGGTGCGCGTGACTCCCATGCCAAACATCCCTTATACTCGAAGCCGACTAGGCAGCAGCCTTGGAACCACCGCAATGCACCCATAAAGTTAATACTGCCGTTTGCTGACTCTCGCCTATATCTGCCTCCTTTCTCCCTCTCTCTCGCTCTCTCTCTCTCTCTCTCTCTCTCTCTCTCTCCTCGCCTCTTCCTCCCTCTGACCTTTAAGCCACGTTCTCGACTTACGTGCGGCTCGATACCATAACGTATATCCACGCCCTCGGGGTCTCTACGCTGTTGCAACGTGGCTGTCTCGGGGTATCTCCGATTTTTCTACCTCGAAACCATCACAGAAGGGAATATTCTTGCATCCAGTCTACCTTCTGTCACGTTTCTTACCGTCGCTACACACTTTGCACGCGAGATCCTCGAAATTCCAACGCGTCAGACTCGGATTAATACATTTTGATTTTATTTCTCGTAATTCGAATATCCGGAAATATCCGACGCTTCGAGGATGCTCGAAAGATGCCTCAGGGGCGTACAGAGACATAGGGGCAAAGTCTGTAATTTGGCGTCGGTCCCGTCGAATCCCGCTTCTATTTCGGTCACATTTTTTCGTCTCCGCGCGGTATTCCCGTGTTTCACGTAGACAAGAGCCCTTGACTTATTCGCGAACTCCGGAAGCCTGACAAATTCCTGGGGGGAGCAAGAAAAATACGCATCGGTTCCAGCGTCTGAACAAGGAACGGGCGGCGTCCGCGAAAACAGGGCTGTAATCTTCGACGAGGGGTGGATCCCGTGGCGGTGGAAAAAACTTTTGTACTTATGGAACCGGAGGGCAGAGGAGAAGCCTGTGTTTTCGTTGATGGCCGAGGCGAGCTCGCCCGCTTCTGTTTCGCTGCGTGTTTCGTTCGGCTGTCGGTAATCGTCCGCGTTTAAGCGACAGCTAACTCGTTTTATCGCGGCTCTTCGTTGCAGCGTTTCACGGGGAGAGCGGCGCGTGAACGTGACAAAGATGGAAAATTCGAGCGAAAAGAACGCGCTGCCTCGAGCTGGCCGGAATTCGACCGCACGCCGCTGAGATATTAAGGATTCTATATAAAATCCATCGATTCGAATTTACGGAGACACGCGGAAATAAAGGGATTTCTAATTTCGACGGACGCGATCCTATCGACGATTAATTTCAGCTGGCAGGGAACAGAGAGTCCGTGATGGAAATCCTCTGTTGGTGAGCAATAGTAGAAGGTGTGCAGCTGCAGCAGCAGCAGTAACACTCGGCCGCTGGAAATCGGTCATCGGAGATTTATTACGAGAATCAGAATTTATTTTCGGAATCGGCTTACGGGCACACATGTAAGAGCGTCCCGTAACAGCTCGTGCACCGCTAGATTGGCAATATACGAAATGGATCTAGGAGAGAACGATGGAACGAACAGCGTGATTTTCAGGTCAAACGGGATAGGAGTTAATTTTCCGCGGCCCTCTATATCGCTGCATCATCGGCCTGTCAGGGAAACGGTACGGTGTCGCGGATCGAGAAATAAATGAGTTTTGAAATCGAGTGCTAATCGACCTGCTGGTTACCGGGGGCTGTGCGAATGAGAAAAAAGAAAAGGGAAAAGGGGCTGGAAAGACAGGAAAGGGGCGAGACGCGGGGGTATCGAGTGGTGGAAGAGCAGAGAGAGAGAGAGAGAGAGAGAGAGAGAGAGAGGGGATCGAAAGGAAGAGACACGCGGGTAGCCGATAACCCTGAAGACGAAGTTTCAATAAACTCGAGGGAGGTGAGACATCGGTGTCAATTTCACGGGGCAATCGCGGGTCACGAAGCAGCGCTCGATGGGGAAAGAGGAGAAAGGCGAGGCTCGGGTGCAAAGAACGGTGGATCGGTACAAAAAGCGGGCGGTATTTGGAACGACGAAATAAGTCGAGGCGAGAGGATGTCGAGGACGATGGGAGTAAATAAAAAGCGAAGCCTAGCTTAGCCGTGTTCCACGTGTAACCGGGATGCTGGTAATGGACCGAGTCAATCTTGGCTAAAAAAAGGTTCAGAGAGAGGGAGAAAATCGAAGGGAAACCGAGCCTCGACGAACAACGAAACGAGAGTTATTTCAATGTTACGCGATTACCCACCGAGAAAGGAAAGTTGAGAAAACGCAGTGGAACGACAGGGGGCAAAGGTAGAGAGCATACACGAGAGGAACCGCGAAGAATTTGTGGCCATTGTCACAAGCGTCGTTTTGACGTGATTAATTTTCGCTTCTCGGTTCATCAGCCTCTCAACTTTCTCGCAAGTTTTCGTCTAAGTATCCGCTTCCCAGAGGAGATCAGGCCGAGAGCAGCCCGGAGTTAGAATAACGGGCCGGTAGTTGCGGGCTTGAAGAGACTAAAAGGGCTCTGGTCTGGCCGGGAATGGTGGGTGTTCGAAACTTGTCTCTCCTCGATGCGGTTTTCCGTAAGTACACCGAGAGCCGGGGCCACGAGCCTTGGAAGAAGGCTACCGTGGCAAGATGGAAGAGGCCAGGAAGGATGGGCATCGGTCTAAGGTGGAGAAATGAGAGTTAACTGCACGCGATAAACTGTAACTACCTCTTCGAAAGCTGCCAGCCAACCTACTAACTGTTACCACCTAATTATGGCCGAGGTAATATCAGCCTCTCGTCGCTATTTCGGTGAGTTGTTGCGGCTTCGTCTTCCCTTCCGGCCAAGCTACCTACGTCTCCGAGAGGTCGGAGTGTCTGATCGTTCCCTCGTCCCATCCGTATTAGCTAATGATCGGTTAGCTGCGTTACCGCGAATATCTGTCGCGTGCTTCAGACTCGAAACGAATTCCCGCGGCCTCACCGACGGAACAACGCGTTTCAACGTTGCACCGTTGATTCCCCGATCGCGCAGGGTTTTTATCGTTTGTAGGACACTCGATAAAAATACGAGCAACGCTCCCTCGTTGCAGCTCGCGCGTCGAGCGAGCCTGAATCCGCGATTACCATTCAAATTGCCGCAATTTTTCGTATCGGCCTTAAAGCGCAGATGGTAGATCGTAGTTCCACGCCAGCGCGCGTTTTTCAACCGCGACCGGCATAATCGACGCGATCCTTTATCCGCACCGACGTGCAACTCGCCGCTTTATCGCGTCTCTCCACGCTCGCTCGCGGTGACAGTCGATCCTGCTGTCGATGCGGTTTCGAACTTTCCAGCCGCTCGCCGAGCTTTCTCTCCTCCGGTCCGACGAGGGAAAATTGAAAGCGGACGAAAGAATAACGAGGAGGGGGCCGAGGTGATTACGGCATTACCGCGATTTTATAGCACGCGAACAACTAGCAGACGCTCGGCTCGGGGACATTATCGGTTTTTCCGTGGCCGGGGATTTTAGCTTTACCGGTCGTAAACACTGGAACGGAAAAAAGTTATCGCCCGCTCGCGACTTTCGCGTTCCACCCTTCTTTTTCCGGCGACGATCTTCGCTCTGGCCAGCCTCTCGCTATAAATCCACGCGGCCGCGCGGACCTGTGCGAAGCGGCCGCGAGGTAAAAGAGGAAAAAGCGTGAAAGGGGTCGGCAGAGGCCGGCGAATCGGCCTGGCGATCGTTGCCAGCGTTACGCGCTACGCGGTAATAAGACGAATTGGTTTATCGCATTATCGACGCAATCACGCCGGCTGCCGTTGGCGTTTTACGCGCGTCACCGCTGCGAAATAATTCATTTGCCCCGAAATTAAAAGATCGACTCTCGCAGCAGCCGCTGCGATCGGCCGTCGACAGACCGTCGCAACGAATCTGGAGTTACAGGACGAGCGCGAGAGCGGGCGCGCGGATTGCGTAATTAAGCCGGGGCCTGGTAATGACGTTTAATCGAGTAAATGCGTAGCGTCGATCAGACGCGCCGGTGCTCTCTCGCGCGCGCGCGCCGACGTCGACGCCGCCGACGCCGCGGACGCGCTCTCTCTCCCCGGCCTGTGCCGGACTTTTCGCTCACGTTCAAACAGCTTTTCCGCGTTTTTGCTCTTTTGTTTGCGCAAACGAAACACGGCCGCGTTTGAAGCTTTTCTCGCGGTACGAAGCTAGATTAACCCCGGGATTATTTTATAACGTTAACTCGCTAGCCAGCCACCCTTCTCCGTGCCCGGCCGTCAGCCGGCTGTTTACCGTGTTAATATTTTCCGTTTCGCCGGCAAATTTTTCGATTAATCGAGTGGCCGTCAAAGCTTTCCAATTACTCTTGCTTCCCCGACTAGATGCCCATATGGAATTCCTTGTCGATTTAATCTTCCTCTGGGTCCCGATCCACCTACCGTTATTATATTTACGCTGTTTCATTACGGTCCGACGCGGTGCTACCGAAACGTAATCGAATGCCGCGGTAAAACTCGATATGCTTAAATGCTTTCGCTCGTCGCGATTGGATCTTTATCGCCGTGCTCGAGCACAGGATTTTAATTCATCGCGGATTTTTTACCGTGACCCGGGATACCGGCGGATAACGATTACTATACGCGGCGATCTTTCGTCGAGCCGCGGGAAAGGGGCGATAATAGCGCAAAAGGAACGCGACCGATTAACTCGAAATATTATCCTTTTTAACTTTTCGCCGGGTATAACCTCCGTATAACCTTCCGTGTCCCGTAATCGAACACGGACCATCCCTTTGGCAACTTCCGTGTAAAACGAAGCGAACGGTTGCGCGGATCGAATCGTTTAGCGGAAACGGTGCTGACGTTTAATCGGTATGATTACAGTCGCGTAAGTCGTTAATACCGTATTTTTCCCGGTGGAAGCTCGACAGAGGAACGGAATATCCGTTTGATTAATCGAAACAGCCACGCCGGGCGGTGTTTTAAATTTATAACCCCCCCGAAAAACAATCGACGCGCCGTTCGACGGAACACGGGCCGGGCAACGCTCCCGAAATTCGTCGCGCTGCGCGCAAAACCCTGGGCGAAATGTTTAAAATGATTATATAAAACGTTCCTCGCAGCGCTCGGAGATCGAGTCGTTAATGCGTTATTCCAAACAAGCGATTTCGACCGTGAGAGGGGTTGCCCGGTTCCGAGAGCGGTGCGGGTAGTATCGTTTAATTCCGGAAGCTCGGGAAATCGGGATTCGGCGCGGTATCGAACTCGCTCGTCAAACTCGCCGCGCGTAATCGTATGCATCGCGGCCGCACAGGAATTTCGCCGAGTTTCCTACGGGTCTGATACCACCGGGGGCACGTGAATGCGTTCATTGACCGATACGGCCAGCAGCGCGTCTTCGCGCGCGAGATTCCGCGCGAGATTCCGTGCGAGATTCCTCGTTCCGTCGGTCGTTTCGCAACGCGATTCGAGATTCCTCGATCCTCGTAAAAGCCGGACACGAACACGAAGCAGCATCGAGCGCCGGGCGAGTCGATCACGCGCGAGGAGATGCAACGCCGAGGACGCGTCGCGTCGTAAATCCGCGCTATTACGAAACTAGGCTAGCCGGCTGAACTCTTCGGATCACGCTCGTCTCTGTTGGATTTTACGCTCGGCCTGGAAGTTCAGCGAACGGTAGCACGGAAATACGACATGTTCGTAACTGCTGCTGGCTGTATCCGACGTGGATATTACCCGTGGAAATATCAGTTTCTCGTTTATTAACTCGCGCGGCCTGTCGTCGTGTGCGCGCGCGTTAATACGCTCGCAGCGAAGTAGGTCCGTCACTGTCATCGAGCGTTGATTATTCGTTGCGCGCGGTGACCGTTTGATTGTAACCTCGTTACAATGACCGGTGGCCTGAAACAGATTTTAATGCCGCGGCTAAAATAACGAAAGGCTAAATCGAGGTATTAAACAGGCGTGTCCGCCGGCGAGAATATTGGTCTTTGGAGCTGGGATTTAATGGAAACCGAGACTGATACGGCCCTGGGCGAACGCCAAGCAGCTCGTCGGAGCTGCTGGAAAGTATAAATTTTAACGGCTGACCGTGGAACGCGGCGTTTCATAACCTCGATATATTTCTCTCTACGACTCTGCCTAAATATCCGTTAAAGCCCGTCTTTTGATAGGGGAGAGATAAAACGATGCGGAATACGCGATGATTAGCGAGTGAAACCCCGAAGATAAGGAGAACTCTGCCATTATGCGTGTATGTACGTGCCGTGTCACGGAAGAGCCGAGTCGAATGTGAAGATAGCACGAACCCACTCGCGAATAATCAGGTGCTATTCCAGGTTAAGCATCACTCGGCGAGGTTCGCGAAAGATGGGGGTTACCACCGGCATTTTTCACGGGGATGTTCTAATTAATTCTCTACGCTTTAATTCTCGGCGTGGAAGAGCTAGGGTGGTGTTCGTACAACCCTGCTACCCTACTGCATTCTACCCTTGACCGACTGCTCGCCGCGGATGGCATCCGCCCTGTGGTTAGTCACTGGTCACCGGTAGTCATTTTCTTTAAAATCGCTCTCGTCGGCTACCCTCGAGTTTCCGTTTTAAAGCTCGCTTCCGGTTGCAATTACTTCGCCCGGGCATATTCCGTTATGTAGCAGGCGGCCGCGGCGAGGGGAGAGAATTTACTACCCCGTGTAATACTTCCTGCTAATGTCTTCGGTACACGTCGTAAAACTCGGATTTAGAGAAATGTCCGCGTTCGCGGTGGCAATTTTCGACCATTGTTTTCCAAGCAAGAAAGAATTCCGGCGAGCAGCGACTCTTCCGAACGGGGGAATTCTGCAAATAAGAGAAACAACGGGACGAAAGAAAAAAGGTATTCCAATAATAAAGAAAAACAGCGCGTTGGAGTTGTAAAAAGGGAATGCGTGGGCACTAGAAATGGAATTTGACCAATAAGAAAACAATGCGGGGACAGTAAAAAAAGGAGGATTTTTGGAAATATAAAAAGCGATATAAAAGCTCGCACCGGTCGAAAAAAGAAGGAGACGGGAAAAAAAGAAAGGAGCGAAATTCCGCGTAATACAGTCGAGGAATTCGAAGGAAAAAATTGGGGAAAAAGACAAAAAGGGTAACCCCAGGGACTCGACACGCGAGGGAAATTCTGATTGACGCGAGTCCACGTTCCAGCAGCGCCGTACGCGTCTTGTAATTTTAAGTATCAGCACACTTTCTCTCTCCCTCTCTCTCTCTCCTCTCTCTCTCCCTCCGTCTCTGGCACTCTCGCTCCTTTGTCGCTGAAATATCGTGCGAGCCGCGAAACCCCTTTGCGACCGGCTGACATCAGTCTACCGAGTTCCAGCTGTGACTTGAATTCGAAATGGCGCGGTCGGTCAACGGAGTTTCGACGCGAAATCGACACATTAACGATTTATTTCGCGAGTCACGGCGAACGAACTGCGACCGTCCGGCTGCATCGTAAATACGGTCACGCCCGCTCGTTTTCTTCTTCCCCGTCAACTTCCCCGCTACCTAATGGTAACGATGCGGTCGAGACGAATCGATTGTCGATTCTATAGGCGGCGATTTGTCGATCACCTGGACCGTTTCTAAAATTTTCCAGAGGCGAACTTTCGCCCTGCATGTCGCCGTTCCGTCCAATAGAACCTATTCGACGATGCAAGGGTATTTCGAGCCGCGTCTTGGTCCGAGAATGGCCGCCGAAAATGGCTAATGATTCGGGAAAACGAGGTGAAGAGAGGAGACGGAAATGCACGTCGCGAGGAAGGAAATTATATCGGCGAAAGGTGTACGTAGAATAAATTTTCGGCGACGGTACGCGACGGTATCCTTCGTTGCTCGAATTCGAATTCCGCCGTGTGCAGCTACTCCGACTCGTGGTGCACGCGCTTTAATAAAACGCGGAACGGAATAAAACCGAGCGCGAAGAAAAATACGAACACGGAGAGGAGGAAAATATCTAAACATCCTGTTTGTTGTTTGGTCAAGCCCCGATAAAACGGCGGGATCCTCGAAACAAGTCGCGTTCGCATCCCCCTGGTAAATCAACGCCAGACAAGCGGCAGACTGTAGTAGGTCGTGGACTGGTAGTAGATCCGGCAACCCGCTCGAATGCAAAATCTACGGCGTATAATAGAGGGAATTCAAGCTTCCCCTCTCCCCTGGCACCCTCTCCCTTCCGCCCGCGGTATCGCTCCGTCCTCTCTGTCCGCCGCGCGTAGCCAGCAACCCGCGCGTACACCCGCGCGTACACACGCGTGTACATGCATCGAACCAACCACTCCGAGCTCCTCTCGCTTCCGCGCGCGAGCTTTGTGCTCTCTTTCTCCCTTTCTTCCTCCCCTCTGCGCGCCGCGCCCTGTCTCCCGCCTCGCCCTCGCGCCCCTGACACCGGGTTCTGCACCCTCGTCCAACCTTCCGCTCGCACCTTTTGTTGCAGCGAGAACAAAACGCGTGTAAATTGGCACACCCACCAATAGACCCGGGAGACACCCCTACACGCGTGTGCTCGCGTCTTGCCTCTCGCCTTCTCTCCCCTTCCTCTCGCGCTTCTCTCTCTCCGATTCTTTCTCGCATTCCGCCTCTCCGCCGCCTTCTCTTTCTCTGGTCTACTTAGTCTCCGTTTCCATGCTCCTTTTCTCCACGCTCGCTCACTTTTCTATGCGGCGACGTGTGTACGTGGCCGAGAGTGCGAACGGGGGTGTGAATTCAGCCTGCTCGCTTCAACCCTCGGCCATTGCGTCGCATTCTGCCAGGCTGCATACGGGCGTCCCGTCGCCGCTGCGCTCCTTCCTCCCCCCGCTCGCGGATCGCGCCGCTCGAGCAACCTGAGACGACGCTGGCCTTTGTCGGGCCCTCCTTCGAATAATTTTTGCCCGGAGAATGGCCGGGATTAGAAGGGAGGATTTCGCTCGTCTGCTCCGACGATTCCTACGAATTTTCTTCCACCCTCCTCGCGAAAGGACCCGTGCGAAGTTTCCCTTTCTTCGACTACTCTCTCGCACAGGTGTCGACTCATCTGTCGCGAGGATCCGTCCGTCTCTCGCACCTTTCTCGCTTCTCTCTTGCTCCTTTCTCGCTTCGTAGCGTCGAGCAACACTCGGGCGTGAGCGCGGTGGAAGCCCGAGCGGCTCGCCGCAGGCGCCTAAGTCGCGTCCAATTGTTTTGAGTGGTTTCAATTATGCAAATGAGATGGCAGGCCGCCGAATTACTGGCCGAAGACCCGTTTAGTTTCCGGGGATCCCGAGTTCGGGATACCGGGGATCCGGCTTCGGTATATTCTTTCTTACATCCACCTATTCGTCTCTACGACCCCGCTCCCTGGTTGTTATTCGAACTCGGGAAACCAGGACGGGGAAAATGAAAATCTCGCTCTGGTAAACACGCGCGGGATCCGTCAACGCCCGCGCTCGAGTAGGCATCGCGACGGAATATTTAACTCGGGAATTTTTATTTATTCGCGAATTTTCACTCGCGCAACGTAGTTTAGAACAAATCCTGCGACGCGCTAGTTAGACGCCGTTGCAACGTCGCGCGACGTTTCGCCGGTATTCTGGACAGGGTAAAAATTTATATTTAATTCGACGCCGTGTGTCCATCAGGACGTCTAAATTAAAGTTTTCGACGAGCGGCGCGCGTGTTTCCGCTGCCGGGCGGGGAGGCGGACGCGAAATGAAATATACATCGTTCCCTGTATCATTTCAATATTCGAGTACGCGACCGCACCGGTTATTTTGGAAAGTAGCCGGGAGGAGTACGTTTGAAAGCCGGATGGATGGACGGACACGCGATGAAAAAACGTATTCATTATCGGGGATATCGAAACGCGATAGCGAAAGGACAAATATTTACCGGGCGTTTCATTGCTTTGTTGCAGATTCACTTTTTTCCGCGTTTAATTCGGCTGCCGTCGATGATTCGTGGGTAAACGCGAGGGGCGGCAATGCTGTTTGATATCCGTCCGGAAAGCCGATCGTTTCGTTTTATTAATTGTCCCTGCTGTTCCTTCTGTCTCGAACCGAACGTTGGTTCCTCGCCGGGATGAAAAGCCCGGAAGGAAAGAGCCGGGGCGTCATTGAAAATGATCCATTTTTCCGGCTGTAAGCTGGTTACACGGTCGAATCGGGCGAGCCTCGAGTGGCACACATTCGCGGGAACCGGATTTTTCCTGCTCGTAAAACGCGCCGCGGAAATACCAAACTCCTCTCCGCGTAGCACTGGCCGAAGACGAGGCGGCGTCCGATGTATACGCGAGACCTTGTTTCCCGTAATTCTCTTCTGTTTCCGAAACTAAGAAGTATCATAAAGGAACTTACTTTTACGACCCGTACGTCGTATAGATAAGGGAAAGGCCGAGAAGTTTCCCGGGAGATGATAGCTGGTAGCGATGTTGCCGTGAAAAGAGGTAATACGTAATACGTCTCCCGTATTCCGTAATTTCTTTGATCTTTCTTTTCTCTTTACCGCGATGAACGAAGAAGGCTGACGGTATCTGGTATTTCGAAATTACACCCCGTCGTCGATTATCCGAGAACGGCGCGAAACGACGTTACGAAAGTTTCGAGTTATCGCGTCACGGGTAAAATTTATCAGTCAATTTCGAGGGTATCGTTAGGAACATTGGCTGGTTATCGATGAAATATACGGCTAATTCCGCCAAGGCTTCCGCGACGACGACGTTGCCACGAAATCACCGTGGGCCGCTGCTATTATCGGGGGTGTTCGTGAAACTTGGTAAATTTCGTATTACCCGGGCCTCTTTAAGGAAAGTTCGGAAATCACTTGAAAGACTCCGGCGTCGAAGTTTAAATCATTTGCCCGGGAACAATGTAGACACTTGGTCGGAGGCGATGAATTCGTAAAAATTTCACCGCGGATACGTTTTATGGATCCGGGCACGGAAATTTTCACGAGCTCGCGCCGCTTTCCACGATCGCGATGGAAACGCGGTGGAATCGCGAAGGAATGGTAACGGGCTCGTTATCGGGGGAATCCATCGCTTTCAGGAATTTATTCGCAACGAACAGCGACTAACGCGGATATAAAGATTCTGCATGCGACAAAAATACGCTTAGAGAGAGACGAACCGGCGTGCTTTTCAACGTTTTCACGAAAATATCGTTGGAATACTGCGAAATAATATTTAACGGTTATATAAAAACCGGAATTTTCGTTTTTCTACGAGAAGAAAGGGATTGGACGAGGGAAAAAGTGGCGTATGGAATATGAAAGAGTGAATAGGGAGATTAACACGGAGAATATACGCTATTCGAAGCGACAAAATCGATTTGGATGGTGCGGCATCGATAAATGGGGATAAATAACACGAAAAAGAGGATAGAAAAAAAAATAGAGGCTTTTGAAAGAGATGCACGGGATTTCTGAACGTTTACTGATATCGCGATCGCTTCATTGTTCCTCGGATTGCGTTGTTACCCGGATCGTTACAAATTAAACGTCCGATTCGCGAGCGATCGGCGTTATTCGAATTTCCCGGCCACCTCTCTGACTCGATTAACGTTACGGAATCGTTAGGACGCGAGAATTTCGGGGATTCCGCGCGACGGTCGCCGGGCAGTCTGCCGGAACGGCGGGGCAAAT
>NIJG01000033.1:4323468-4365214 GCA_002201625.1 Euglossa dilemma | reverse complement strand
CGGGGCAAATGAAATTTGCCAAAGAACCGGAAAACGACAGCTCCCTGGCGGGAGCTCGCAGGACCCTCTTCGGAACGCGGCGCGCGTCCACGCCGTCCTGATTTCGACCGTTCGAGCTTGTCCGCTAACGAGCCGTGAATTCGCCTTTATTCCCTTTAGTCGCGAATTACGACAGGGCCGAACGAAATTAACCCTCCTCGCGGTGGAAACTTACATACCCGGTTAATCGAACGGGGAACGCGCAGGCGCGCCCCGGCTCTTCCCTCGACCACGTTTCCTTCGAAATTGGAAACGAGGCGCGATCCCGGCGACAATTTACAAACGCGCGCGACAGCGCTTTCTACTAACGCCGTTCTCCACCGAGGTATTCGTTTTAATCGAGTCTCCGCGCGGGGAAAACCGATACGCTGTCGCTAGTTGCCGAATATCGAGCATCTCGAAGTAATTAAAAAAACAACGAGGAAAGGATAGGGAACACGAAAACGGTAAACAGAAGGGAGAGACCGGGACAACAGGGACGAACAGGGAGAAACAAACAAACGAACGGACGAAGAAATCAATTGGGAGCGGGCGCGAACAGAGCGAGAGGGAATGATCGCTCGTGTCAAAGAACTCTCGATAATTACAGGTCGGCCGGGAAGAGAAACCAGCGAGTTCCCTTTTCTCTCTGGGCTAACCCCAGGATGATCAACGAACGCGCGCGATCGCTTCTCGAACGCCACCCTCTCTCGTCCATCGATATAATATACCGCGCTACGCGCCGCACGGTGCCCCTCTACCCCTAATATACACGCACGCGCACGCACACGCACACGCGCGAAATCCGCACCAAGAACAATTGACGCACGCATGCATTTTTATTTTGTCGGGGTACGCCGCTGCGTCACCCTTCGCCGGCACCTCTCTCACCTCCGACTGCACCCTTCCCTCTTATTCTCCGCGGTCTCTGCCGCTCTCTTTCTCTCTTTCTCCCTTTCTCTCTACGCGACCCCGCTGTTCCTCGCGGTGCTGCTGCTACTGCTGCTGCTGTTGCTGCCAGTCCCCGATGCGTGGTTCGTTCGCGTCGTCGTCGCCGTCGTCGTCGTCGTCGCCGCTGTCGTCGTGGTCGTCGTCGTCTCGTTTCGCACGGTCCCGCACTCTTTCACACCCTCCAGATATTCTCCTCCGCGTATGCACATACGCTTCTCTCGCTGCACTCTCCTCCCCCTCTCTTCGTGTCTCGCTCTCTCTCTCTCTCTAGGCCCTACCAACGCGGTGGATCGAACCCCTGCGTCGCGTTAGATATTCCCACACGTGTGCGCGGCTGTACGCATACGTGGCAGTGGTTTTCGATGAATAGGTACGCGCTGGTGGCGAGCCGTTCGTTCGACAACGACCACGACGATGACGGCGTCGCGGCGTAGACGGCGACGCTAGCGACGACGGCGATGACTACGGGACCGAGCGTCGAGGAGTCGAGGGTTCGGTGACCCCGTAACGACCGCGCGAATTAACATCTTGCTTTTCACTCGCGCCGAGGGTGGTCGACGGTTAATACGTAAGACTCGTCGTACCTGTTTCCACCGCTGAAGGGGTGCTATCAGTTGGTCGGCGAGGGGGCGCCGCAATTCCCGTTTACGCCGATACGACTGACGTCGAGTGAAATTCAATCCCGACGGGGATTACCGATCGAGAGGCAGGCTCCCCCGAAAAGTTTCCGTAATGGGCTCGCGATTAGCAAACAATGTAACGTTTGCTTATGTGCGTAATTTAATTGATGGACGTGGCGTGTTCCTCGTACTCCTCGTCACCGCGACCCGCCAGGGGTTAGCTCGAGCTTTTCCTTTTGCCAAAAGATTGATGCTTTTCGGGGCGAGTTTCGCGAGTGGGGTGTACCTCGAGGGTACAATTTTTTTTCTGCATGGAGATGGAAGGTACTTTAAAAGTGGTTGAACGTTTGACGAATGTGGCTTTTCTTTTTTTCCTCTCCCTCTCTCTAGTAGGAACAGCGGTTCGAAAACTCGACGAATACCGTGGATCCGTAAATTGAGCCGAATCAAAATACGATGAATTTATTCGGGCCAGTCTGTTGTGCATGAACGCATAGATCAATCGTCGACGACGTGTTTCGAACGAATCAGTTTCCTCTTAAACCGTATTTATATTTATGCCTGTTTTTTTTCCCCTNTTTTTTTTTTTTTTTTGGCGGTTTTCCCGCTTTTAAGCTACACGTGAATATTCTCAAATATAATTGGCCATACACGCGCGGTTTCGAATTTAAATAAAATTTGTTTGTCGTGTTCACGCGTGCGCTCGTCCCTGAAAATCCATGCACGATGTTTATTAACAATCCGGATATTTTTATCCGCGGTTCATCAGCGATATAACAGGCTTGTTATAGACCTCCTATTTCTCGTTGCCTCGACCGATCCTGCGGGTACACACGGACAATTTGGGAAAAAAGGAAAAGAGGGGGAAAAAAACAAAATAACATCTACCTGTAGTACCGTAGCGATTGGAGGGTACGCGCAGAAAAATCGGCTTGCATTTCCATAACACGTAGTCCAACTGTAATTATACAATTTTAAACTCGACCCGCGGAATATAATACGAGACGGTATAATTCGCTCGGTCATGTTTCTATTATCACCGAGCAGGGCTTTCGTTTTCAAAATTTATCGAACTGTTGTTCCTGCAATGGTGTTTGCGCTCCGACCATATATCCTCGTCCCTATATTTTCCCCCCTTTTTTTCTTTTTTCCATAAATCACGAAAACTTTGCCGTTACAACAAGCGAAACACGAAATACAATAATCGTTCATATTCTCGCGGTATTGAATCGGCGAATAGCGCGCTTTTTCGAATCGTTACCAAACATGAAAGAGGTTAAAAGAGAAAACAAAACGATGAGGGGGAATGGTTAAAGGGGAGGCAAAAAGGAGCGTAGAGCATTCGGGGGGGAAAAAACGTACGAACGTTTTTCACGATGATTCATTACCGTGGAAACCCTGGTATTTTTGCGCAAAAGCGTACAACCGTAATAGACATCGTTTTCGTTTCCATCACGCCGGGAGGAGGAGGGTTAATAATAAAGAGATCTGAGAAGCATCGTGGCCGTTGCCGGGGAATATGTCGAGGTAATTGAACAAAGTTTGCGGCTACCTGGAGCTCGGTCGCCGGTCGGGGGATGAACAGGGCGGTATTGTTGGGATACAGACCAAGGGCGTCATCCCAGTCGGGATTTGTTTTGCCATCGAAATTATGCGGAACTAGTTTCTGAGGGTAGTTTCCAATTTGCGTCGCCTCGGATGGGATCGAATCCCGATTAATTTCGCGCCGGCCCGGCTACAATATACGTCGGAAGGCTGTCGCGCAGAAATTGTGACACAGGCCTATGCGGCCGCCCGCTGCTGGCCATTCCGGCACGATTTAATCGGAAAGAAACGCGAATATCCGCGGCCCGTGGCGTTGATTGGCTGAAACACATTTATTCTCTCCGGTCGGAACCACCCCGTGGTCGATCTCCGATCGACCTTCTCTCCTTTCCGCCGTTGTTCCGCTCGCTCTCGCGTGCTCGCGCCGCTCAAACTCCATTAACCGCCAAAAATAGAGCGCGGACAACAATGGCGGCTCGATGGACCGGGCCATCGCGCGATTTCGGTAAAGGTATCACCGTTGAACCAGCTTGCTTCTAATAAACGTCCACTGGTACTCGGACAAATTGGCATGGAAGAAAAATTCCGACCGCATGATCTAGATCGGGATACGAATCGCACAAAGTTCGAATCGGGGGTTGCTCGCTCTGGATTTCCAAAAACTCGAACGCTCGTTCGCGTATCCCGTCGGTGAAATAAAGAAATTCCGGTTATTCGCGGAGAAGACGAAAGTTGCACGGTAGAAATTGCTGTTTCGAGACTTAGCGAGGAAGTTTCTGTCGGTCGGTGGAATTTCGCAAAAGAAGCTCGAGCGGGGGTTGAAACATCGATCGGGAGGGAGCGGCAATTGAATTCGAAAACGAAGGCACAGGCGCAGCTGGTCGACGGAATGACGCGGAGTCGCGGGAATTCGAATTCATTAAAATTAAAGCGTCGTTAGCGGCCGTGGGGGTTAGGGGCGGCATTAATGCGGCCGATGATGTTTCCCATAGTAGCGGGGAGTGGCGCGCGATCGTTAATTAAAAATAATGATACGCGCTGTTCGACGCGCGGAAACGTTCACAATGCGGCGTGAAGATGCGCGCCGGTGTCTGGGAAATAATTTCGCGAGAAGGAAATACGGGACTTAGCTGGAGCCGGTGGCATGGCTGCGCCTTGGCGTGAATCCACGTGGCAGGGCGAGATAGGCGGCATCCATTCGCCACGCGAGGACAAACCGTTGGCATGGGGTGGCGGGAGCCAGGGAGGGGATCGAGTTGAACGGAGGGCGCAATTCTGCTCATTAAAACTCCGGTAATTAACGGGCTGCGCCCCACGATCTGGCACCCCACATGCTCGCTCGCTCGTTCGTCTCTTTTAAAGCGAGAGAGGGTCGCCGATGGAAACGGTCAAGGGTTAAGGCAGCGAAACGGGAGAAAAATTGGGGATGCTGAATCGAGGAAAGGAAACCGGGAGACTTTGCCTTTCGCCGGAAACGGAACGTGCACGCGTTTAACCGGCAGTCAGATGTCTCGGCCGGATCAATGTCGAGGATCGAGGAGCGGGGATCTCTCGATTAATTTTAAGCGTCCAATTTCTGTCGGCCGTGCCGTTTAATTGACCGATATTTAATGAACGCGATTGGATTATTAGATTGATTTCGGTCTGATTATTTATTGAATGGATAATGCGCCTATTAAATTTCGATTGCGATAGTCACGGGGCCGCTGCGTGTAACGCGCACGCTCGCGAAGAGAGAGCGCGCGCGCGAAACACGTTTACCGGTAATCACGTCATTTGCCGATGAGTTACTTATTAAAAACCGTCATCGGCATATTCCAGCGTAATCCCATTAAACGGTGATTAACATGGCGCGCAGTCGGCGCCGCGTACAGAGTGATTATGCGAACAACGGGGCACGTCCGTTATACGGGCGAAACAGAATTAAAATCGGAACCCGTTCCAGCTCCAAGACGCAAATAAAAATGTCCGTGCGAGGATTTTTACGAGCGACTGCCGATGCGAACGGCTCTAAGGTCTCGGTTGCGCGACTGTCGCGATACAGGCAACGTTTCTCCGACTACGTGCTAATTACCGTCGATTACGAAGGCGTAACCAGCCACCCCGAAACCGGTTAATACGGGGGTCTAATTAAAAGAGAGGGGGAGCCGATGATGAAGCAATAATTAACACGATGATGAAGCAATAAACCGGCACCGAGCGAGCCCTCCAATCTCAAAGTTGCTTTTCCGTGCCAGCTCCGTTCAACCCCCTTATAATTCGTCGGCGGAGAAGGGGCCGCGACTGGTAAGAAGCGATTCGCCGTCATGAACAGATTCCAGACCGTTGCGAGGTTATTAATCGCTCCGAGCTCCCCTTGTTCGCCGCGTAACGTTCGATTCCCTGTCTCGGTATGGAAAGATGCTAAACGAACAGGATTACGCGGGACATAAGTGGCGGTGACTGCCAGTTCTTCGACTTTCTTTTTATTCCTCTCTCTCTCGTAGCGGCTCGATTCGTTCAGGTGCAACCCTTCATTACTGAACCGGTACTCGACTCGACTCTAACCAGCGAGTGAAAGAGAGAGAGAGAGAGAGAGAAGGAAGTCGCGGACATGGTATCTATTAATCGACGCATGGACTTTCCTCTAATTAGCGATCGGCCTCTAGATAGATGGCGCAGAGACGCGCGTTGAATCGCATCTTTTCGTCCTTGGGCTTACGGAATCGTCGCGCTGCGAACGAAACGGGAAGACGCGCAGGGACGCGGAGGGGTTGTATAACGATCCGTGTTATCCGCCGGTCGAACGACGTAAAATTAAAACCGTTTCAACCGTGTCCGAAGCGAAACCATCAATTTCGCCGCTTGCAATTAACGTGTAACTAGCGGGAAACGCGTTTGCGGTACGAATAAGTAAAGAGGCCGTCGCCGGAACGGCGTGGCTAGTTACCGGTTCAGCCATTCCGCGGTTCCCTCGTCCCGGGTGCTACTTAATACGTTTTTTAGCACGCTCGTGGATCGGTTATTACCTTGCAACTCACCTTCGCCGAGTACGCGACGAGTCGCCACGGTAGCCCATCTATTCAAATCGCCGCGGAAACTCGTGTCAATCTCTTTTCCTCTGCTGACCTTGTTTATCGCCTTCCGTAAATACATCTCTGCCCGGCACTAAGTGGATCCACCGCGAAAACGGGGGAAAAACGTCGAACCGGATTTTCAGAACCAGGTTTGCTCTCCTATCATCCTGGCGTACTCTCCGAATCGAGGTCGCCTCTTCCGCGAATTCCGCGAGGTAAACTCCGCGAATCGTCGGACCCTTGGTCGTGCAGGAAACGGAGAGCGAACGAATTTTCCTCAGGATATAACGCGGAAAACGTCGGTCCGCGCGAAACACGGTTAACCGCTACGTCCGGTTGCTCGGTGCTTCCTCGGTTATTCGTATTAGCCTATCTAACCGGCTGTTTCTTTTCTATTTTCAGGTAAGTGCTTCGCCCAGAGGTTGCCGTTCTCGCAGCTCCTTCCTCCCAAAGCGGTCGTCCCGACGCTATCGCGAAACCCTGGAACCCCCTACAAAGACCCTCCCTATCGCCTTCGTTCACCCTAGCGGTCCTTTTTCGAACGTCTATATTCCCCTTTCGACTTCTTCCTTCGCCCTTCCCGCGCCCCTTTGGCCCCTCTCGCTAATCCGACCGCCCCCGGTTTTCCCTGTAACCCCCCTCGAAAGTCTGGCCATAGTCGACTGGTAAGTTTACCTTTCAATTAATCGACCGCCATACCGAGGCCAGGCTAACTGCCAACTATCCGGCCATTATCCACTAGAAGAGTAATTGGGATCGGAACTCGGTAGGCCTTACGCCGCGTACACACAGCCGCGAATAAGGCCGGAAAGCGTTGGGTACACGCGATATTTCCGCGCTCGCGTTCCCTTCCAAAGATTCGTTTTCAACCCTCCGAAAACCGGGTAGTCTGGTTTAGCAACGCGCGCACACCGCCTCGCGCCCCATCCGTCCGCTTTTTTTTCCTGCTTCTACGACGCAAGGAACGAGGACAACAATGGCGGCGGCGTAACGAAGTTAACGGTGTTAACGAGGTTAATGAGGATAGCGTAACGTTACGCGATTAAAGCGACCAGCCCGGCCAGTTTTTAGCCGAAGTTCATTAAAGAAGCGAAAACGCTATCAGGTTCGTAGACGTCGAGTCGCGTCCTCATCCCGAAAATTCCTCCCAACTTTCGGTCCTCGAGAGGTGTTAATTTCGCTGTCATTTGATATCTCCCGCTAACCAACTAGTTTTAATCTCGAGGAATTCGAAGAAAAAATGAAAAAAATTCGTTCCGAGGCACCTCGCGTACCAGTGTACTTTAGGATGCATCGCGCAGTGAAATGTGGACGTTTTTAATCAGACCGTTCGCTAGGAACGCGACCGCGATTCGCCATACTTCGATGCAACCTCTTGCATACCCGATTACGAGAACGAATATTGTTGGAATTGTGATAATGATTATTGCAAGAATTTTCGCTATATTTCGGCGAATATGTATTTATGCGGAACATCAACAATCCGTTCGGGATGAATTTGTCACCGTTCTCGTCGAAAATGACGATTTCATTAGTAATCAAGCTGCAACACCGTTGTTCGAATACAAATAATTATTAGCTTCACTTGGTAATTCTCTACATCTTCCTCTCCCTCTCCCACCCTCTCTCTCTCTTTCTCTCTCTCTCTCTCTCTATGCCCTTTGCGTGTTTCACACTGGTTCCGTCTCTGTTTCCGATTTGACCTAGTCGATCGATCGGCGAAAAGGGCCGGAGGGTTAGTTTATTAACTAACCTCGTTTAATTATACCTAATTATGTTTCTGGCGAATCGGTGAAACAGGCGGGAAACGCGAACGTTACGGAGATATTATCAGGTGGCTAAGCAGATTGATAAATAAACAGGGGACATTAATGGACACGCGTGTCCTATGCACTTCGCATGCATTACCCCGGTGAATTTGAAACGATGATTTCAAGAAATTATCCATTCGCGATTGTCGCCTGCGGCTACGCGAAACCGCATTCCGGCCAGGCAATCGCGAAAATTATCTTCAACGCTGCACCGTGAGCGAGCACGGCTCGATAAAATTCGAAACACTAATCGAAGGGGAATAAGAGGCGTTTAATATATAATCTTCGAATATCCAGCGTCGAAGAAGGAATCTTTGCGGCGGTAGTTTCCCAACGCTCGAGTCCACGGGGGCTCTCATCCGTTACGATGTTTCCCGGTGAAGTTAAAATTCCGCGATAATTGGCAGCTGGCAGATCTCGGTCAGCTAATGTAATTTCACCGACCAGTTTCGCGTGTTTTTCCAGCTGGTGTCCGTGCAGCGGGAAAATTTGCCGCGGTTAATAGCTCGTAATCGACGCGAGTAAGGAAGCCAATAAATACCAGTTACGCGTTGTACGACCACGAACGCGATAGATTTCCTTTTCTTTCCTGACACTGGTTCGGGCTCGAAGAAAGCGTCTGAGCGCGGAGAAATGGCGGGAAGAAAGGGCGTGTTCGCGGAAAGAAGGCGTAGAGTAGAATGAATCGTTAATCTTCCTTTGATTTGCTCGACGTCTCGCGGCGAAACTCGCAATCGTTCTGCACCCCTAGTTCCGCTGTTCCCTTTGCCATTCGCGCGGACCCCGAAGCAGCTGGAGCTCGTTGGTCGGTTGCCGAAGAAACGAAAGGAAGGGTGCGATCGACGGCGTGGAAAGTGGTCGAAACAAAATCAAGCCCGGGAACAGAAGGAGAAGGAGTGGTAAGAGAAGCCTGGCGGCCTTCGTTATTATCGTAATCTTATTCAGCAGCGAAAATCAGTCGCGTGTCCCGCGAACCTGGCTGAGAGTAGATACACAATGGGGATCGTTCCTCCATTGTGCGCTTACCCCTTTCGGTCTTTCGCGTTCTTTTCAGCCACCGGCCTGTCCGCCCATTATTCGTGGCCAGGCAGCGTCAAATTATTTTATCAGCGCCTATGCCGGTGCCGATAAACGCCGAAGGATCGATCCCGTCAGTTTCGGTCGGCCGAGCACGTGTTCCGCATTGTCCCCCGTAAAGTATCGTCGGCTACTTTCCCCGCTGTATTTTCCACGGTCTGAGCGAAAAATTCAGACTCGTTGGACGGTTTTCACGCGGTTTCCCCGGCCGAGAACAACCGGAGAGTAATTCGAGACTCGCGAGGAACGAGATCGAGTTGCGTCGGAAAGCTCTCCTCGTTTCTCAAATATTTCCTCTCGCTAAAGCTGTACGATCCTGCGGTATAATGCAACGGCGTTTCGTTAAAGATACTACTTACCGTTGCTAGAGAAAACGTTGTACATCGTCGGTTCGTATACAGCGCGTACACGGCGATGGTGTACGTATACGCTCGGCTCTCGAGCAAATATCGGGAACATTGTCGGTCCATAAGGCGCAACGACGTCGATGAGAGAACTTTTTAATGGGGTCAATAAGATCTCGCGAGAGGGAGTCGGTGATGTAAACGGATCGAGCGGATCCCCGGGCGAATTTCACGAGTAAAATGTAAATATGATCGGAGAAGACGATGCCGGCTGGGAAAGTCGAAGAAAAGGACTACCCCGCTCGGGGCTGCGCGTCAGTTCCTCCTTTTTCCCTCCTTTTTCCCTCCTCCTTCCTTCCTCTTTCCCTCCTCTTTCCCTCCGACGCGCACACGCGTTCGCTCCGCTATCTCGTTTCGATCCTCCCTTGGCCTCGGCAATTCCTTCGCCTCGTTCCTTCGCCGGGTTCTTTCGTCTCGTAGATTCTGCCTTAGCAGCCTGCCCGGAGCATTTACCGCCACTTGATTTCAACCCGATTTGCCTCTCCACTCCCACCTCCAAGCCCTCCGGATATTTGCTTGGTTCGCTCGCTGAAATTTCCCTTCCGATCACCTGCAGAGGCTCCACCTTTTTCGCAACCGTAACGGTCCATTTCAGCCGCGCGTTTCCTTCACCTCCAGGGCCCCGACTCGCCGCCGGTATCCCCGTTAACGAACCTCCCTGTCGTCTCCTAATTACCCTTTATCTTTCGCGATAAATTTCGCCACGCGACTCTCGCGGCTCCTCCTCGGAAAACCGTTTAATCGTTCGCCGGCCGGTCGCGTTCCGCGTTTACGCGCCAGATGCTCACGTTTCCCGTGCACCGAGATATATTTCACGTCGCTTTATCACGACCGCCGGTAATACGACGGATCGGACATCGAAAGCCTCGTGAACGTTCCTCGTTCATCCCCCAGGGCTATCGCGCCGGCTGATATATCGGGGGAACGTAGCCGTAGGAAGTCCTTAGGAGAGAATCCATCCTCCGGCTTTCCCACTGGCAGCCGGCTATCGCGACTAGACGGACAGGTGGGTGGACGTAGGTATAACCAGGCGTGAAGGGAGATTCTTGAGGCTTAACGTATCCGCGTAATCCTTTCATCCCTTTTCCCATTGCCGGTTCCGTCCTTGCGCGTTTTCCGCGTGGACCCTGCGCGCCATCGAAAGAGAAGTGATTTCGAAGCTGTTGCTCCGCTCAACCGACCCATTTCCACTCCACCTAGGGATAATATACCGGCTCGCGTCGGCCAGTTGAAATCAAGCTAATGAAGCGACGATTAAACACAGGGCACTTCGCCGCGATGGTCGTTCCTCTTCATCAATTTTTCCCGCGCCAACCTCCGACGCGGTCAAACATCCGCGTCCACTGTTGCCTACCTCCGATCGGCTCGTTATTAACAGCATATCGCCGCATTTATCTTTCACGCGCGTTTAAAAACTGTTGACACTGCGCTCGGACGCACCGCGCGTTAACATTTCACATGCGCATATTGCGCTGAATAATGCAACGGCCTCGTCTCGAGCACCGACCACCGATTCATAACCGCCTCGCCGTTATTTTTCCCCGCTATCCGCTTTTCCCCCGAAACCTTTCTCCCCTGTCCCGTTCGCGGAAGATACGATTTCACACATCCAACCCGGTTATTTATTAATTCCTCGTTAACCGCCGTTTATCCTGCCTTCGCTCCGCCAATTTATCTCGTGCCTCATACATCGTCCGTTCTGACGATTCGATCTTCGCGAATTTACCGTAGCACGACCGGACCGATTGGATTTTAACGCGCAGGTGAGAATCAGGCGTAATTTACATCGTTTCGCGTCCGCGCGACTAATTTTTCCATCGATTTTCGTTCATTCCGCTGACTTCGAATACGAAGCAGAAACGAATTCTCTCGTCTGCGGTTCGGGAAATCAATTCTACTTTTGTACCGTTTATGTAAATCCTGGTAGGAATTAATCGTTCTCGTTTACTGGCCGAATCTTTCAGAGACAGACGTTCGATCGAACGTGACGCGTAACATACGCGAGATCGGAACTCGAGTGGATAATGTCGCCGAATCTTGATCCGCCATCGACGTCCCCGTGCTGTCCCTGTACCGAGCCCTTTCACGATAGACGGCGTTATTACGGCTGGTGGAGATACTCATCTATTATTTCATTAACGCTGACAGAAGCCGGCGCCGCGGTTCAAAAACAGTCGTCAGCTGGACAGTGCGTTAGCGTTTAATACGCGGCAGATTGGCCACGAGGAATGGCTCGCGATCCATGTAACAGCGTCGCCATTGTGGACTCGATCAATGCGCGAATTGGTTAACGTCCAGCTCGGTTAAGCGTGCATTAACGCGCGTGCACGCGCGGAACCGTTCACGTTCACGAATTTCCAGCGTTTCGAGACGTCTTTCGACCGAAGCAGCCAGGCGTGGCCTTCCGTTACGATTCCATCGTGTTTCGGGACAAATCCTCGGCGTAGAGTTCGATTAGATACAGCTGCACGACGTATCGCTGGTGTTTAGCTCGGTAACGTTTCAGGGATGATCGAAGAAATTAAGGGATTACACGGTGTATCGCCGTAGCGAATTTGATAGCTATCGTTGTCGTGTTTTAAAATGAGAGAAAACGCGCGGGACAGGGAACGGGGGAGTACAGTTGCGTTTATTTCGTGGCGAGTGTTTGATGAGGATTTGCGAGGATCAATTTCAGCGTGATGGAAAAAGTAGGTGTATGCGGTGTAAATAAAATGAATACAAATGTTGCCGATAAACACGCGGTACGAATATTTTTGAATAAACGGCGCCCCGTGATCAATGAGTCCGAGCTTCACGTGTCGATTGAATCTGGATGTTTGCGTGTCTAATTGCACCTCGCTTCTGTACGCTTGCTTTTTACGATTCGTTTCTTTCTTTACGATCGCAAGAATGCATCCACCGTGGAATATCCCGTGGCATCGAGTGCGAGTTTGAAATTTCTCTCGTCGAATGCGAACGCTACGTTACATCCGATACTTTGACATTGACGCAATGTCGCTGATTATGCCAGAGCCGAGAGAGTAGCTTCGATTTTTCCACAAACGACCTTACCGTTAAGAGTTTGCGAAACGGCGAGGAATAAATTTCCCTGTTTCACGTGCCGGTCAAAGAATCACGCGAACGCAACGTATATCAAAGTTACACCACTCAGCTCGGTGTTAAGACGTTCGAACGTTGCGATTAAAATTCCAGCGAGGTTTCCATAACCTTCGACTTGTTCCGTTGAGCTTCGCGTTGCCCGGAATCGGCTTATTTTCTAGTCACGAACGTCCTGCAACGAGCGGCAGCCTTGTTCCGACAAAGTTCATTAAAAGCGGAGAATTGGTTGGCTCATACGTATCCGTGGAAACTATTAAAAGTACGAAAGCTATTAAAGCCAGTGGAAACGAAAGAATATCCTTCCCTTTTTTATTTCAATATCAAAGGAACAAGACCGGCAGAAAATTGCTTGTGTTATACCTACTGCTCTCTCGCCGGTCGTAGCGCGTAAACAAGCTCATCCAAGAGAAATGAGTGAGATTTTTTTCCATGGGAACAGAGATATCGCGGACTACCCGCGGAGAGAGGGAGAGGGAAAGAGAAAGAGAGAAAGAGAGGAAAGGAGAGGAAAAAGAAATGAAAAGGTGCATTAAAGTCAACGCGATGCCGAGGGCAGTGCGAGCGACACTATCGCCTTCTGCCTGGCTGCCTGGCGGTCGGCCGGAACCGCGCGGGCTCCCGAACCGAACATTCATTACGTCTAATTTACCGAATAACTCAGGCCGAAATTGGGAGTGCCGTTGACAGGGGGGTGAGTGTCAAAGGAGACGTTGGCGAGGCTCCCGGCACGGGTGACCCTCGCGATGAAAGCAACCGAAAACCTTGCGCCATTCGCCACGGGTGGCAGCCCGTACGTGCTTAAAATTCGCGCGCACTTGCCCGTCCACTCGCGTCGGAATAACAATTCACTTCCCCTCGATAATAACACGGCGCACGTTGTCGACTGTTGGAACGGTGCTGCCATTTCATTCCTCACGAACGATCACGCGCCATCGCGGTGGGAAATGGCGGATAGGACGGGGGTCGGGAATTAATCGCGATGAAACGTTCCGAGATCGCCGCGTTCTCGGTCTTGTCTCCGCTCCGTCTCGAGTTCTTCCCCCGTTTCCCTCTTCTGCTCCTCTTCTCCTGAAGGAAACGCGTATCAGAGGCGACGACCGGTTACACGGGAATTCAATCGACGTTTATCACGGTCGGAAGTAGCTCGATCTCGGGGCGAAGATCGGGCCTCTGGCCGTGGGTCCGCGTCGCGATTCTCGAGTCTGCGAAACGTTCGTGCCACCCTCCGTGGCAGACAATGCAAACATTCTATTCACGCAAGTCACTCGATTCCGGGCTGAAGCCGGGGAGCTCGTAAATGTCTTCATTAAGGCGTCACTTTGTAATCAAGTTGTCTGCTCTGTAATTAAGATAAGCGTTGATGCCCTAGATGTTTGCTGAACGTTATTAAGTTCGGGAGCGAGTCCATCAGCGAGATGCCACACTTCGCGCCTCATAAATTTATTCAGGGACGTGAACGCAGTCATTGCGACGGAGGTTTGCATAATGCGACAGCTTCCCCCGAAAATAAAACGGTCAGACCCGCGCGGCGAGGGCCGAGCTACCCTTGGGGATAATTAAATCGTTCGGTATCAGCCACTCGTGACCGTCCAAGTCCGTTCGCGATATCGGCCATTTTTAAGCCGCCGCTCCGATCCGTCGTAAATTAACCGCGATACCGATCTACTCGAAAAATAATCCTGTTACTCCACGGGATCTTCCCCGGTCGATCTTTTCGATCCATCTCGGTCGTCGTTCCTGGAAATCGAGCCCGAGAACTTTCGAAAAATTCCCGTTAACACCTCGACATCGTCAATCTCAATCATCCCGTCTTCCCCCCGTTTCGCGAGCGAATTATAAATTAAAATAGAGCCCGCGATAACTTTCGATTTCTCCGAGCTTGCCTCGGGATGAAATTGCTGGAATCACCGATCGTTATACAATTACGATCGCATGCCCATATTTCTTCTGGGATATTTTCCGGCGCGGCTAAGCAGACGTTCAGCTACGTGCCGCGACACAGGATGCAGGACTACGTAGGAAAGGAGAGGACCTGTTCCGCAGGTAACCGGCACAGGAAGCCGGTATTAACGACGTGCCCCGCGGAGCCACCGAATTAATATCATTATTTATGCCCTGAACGTAACGGCCTTGCGGGTACCGCGACATTATCACTGGCGTCGTTAGTTCGATTCGGTTATCATTACGCGATCATTACGCCGGCCGTGCTGTTTATCACGCGAGAGAACTCGTTATTTTCACCGGGGTTCACCGGCCAGAGGATTTGCTCTTCTCGGATTACCCCGGATCCTGTTTCTGGCCCAGAGATTGAGCCGCTAACGCGGTCGTTCGTTCGTTCTTAATAAGCTGGAAAACGTGGGCTTTCGGAGAAGAAGGGCGACCGGAACCGGCATCCACGCCGGCATCCTCGCCGGCGTCGCGATGCGTCGCGATGAAGGATGCGTCTGGCTGTTACGCGGAGGTACAAAGCTTGCTCCTTGTTGCCGACTAGAGATACGAGATCGTTTAACGAGCCCCTGTTCTAAGAGATTCGCCGACTCCCTTTCGGGAAAATTTGTTCCTGCTTCGCCGCTGCTTTATGGAAATCGCGTTTTGCGCTAACGAGTCCACGTGATGGTATTTCCGTGTCTCCGACGGTGGAATTTTTGCCAACGTATCATTCGGTAGATGGTTTTCATTCGGATGTGTTTGAAATAGATTATAATAAATATTATGATCTAGCTTAGATTAAAGATGCAGGAAATTGGAGTTTCCGAATTGTGATAATTTCAAAGTGTAACGGAACACTCGGAGGATTATGTTGTTCGTCTTAAATTGATATCGAATCTTTGCGATTCTTGCGGTACAGCGAGCCTCCCGAGCGTGTTTTTATTATCCTTCCACGCGTCGTAATTTATGCATTGAATTTTAAATTAATCCACGGATGAAATCTGCCGGATGCTTCGACAGGTCGTTAGGCTAGGGGACTAAAAAGTCCGAGAAAATGTTTCTTCCGTGGACCGTGTTGTACCTGCAGGTGCTAGAGAACTTCCTCCGTGGAACGATTGACTCCTCGTGGCGCCCGGATCGTTGAGAAAAACTTAATAGTCCTCTCTGAGATTGGAAGAACTGACGCCGCTGATCATTTCCAGTTTTTCTTGCGTCGTTCCCATGAAATTGTAGGTTAGCCATTGAACGAAACGATACTTTGGTATTACCTTTATGCGATCAGTTGCAGTAGCCATATTTAAAATAAGCTCTTAACGTTCTCCGGCTACCTTGTACCTCGAAGATTAATAGGACTCGAATTTCAAATAAACCGAGCTCCTTAACGACCGTGCCAGTGTTAACACGGTTTTAATTTTATGTAAAGTTTCCTTTATCACCGGTTAATGCGTGCCTACTTTATTCCTGGAGTTAATGGAAAATAGCGTGCATTGGAATTTTTTCAGCCATCGATCTCGTTGTAATCTCGATTACGATGCATTATGGAGCGGCCATTTACCGGGCAACGTGCAAAATTGTCGAAGTTATCTAACCCGTTGAACCACGATGATCCACATTGTACATCGCTGGCGCATTCGCGCAAACTTTCCGAAGCTATCGCGAAATCCGTTTCCATATCGCCGCGGCCGCCGGATGTTCCTCTCATGAATGGAGATAAGATAAAACGTGCGGAAAAAAGGTGGTTCGATCGACGTGGAATTCCCAGAGGACGTGTAAGGAACCGTGAAGCTTCGAGGTGAATAAAAAATCGGTGGTTGGTGGCCGACGTCGAACGTCCCGCTCAAATATGCACCCCACGATTCTTCACGGGTCGTCACTGCCGTGGGACCTCTTATAATTTTCAAACGAAGGATTAATCGACTGGCAGAAACATTAACTCTCTCCGAAACCGTCGGGTCACCCTCGCATAAATAATAAATGTCTCTTTTCGTTCCGGGCCGCTTTTAAAAAAGCCATGAGAAAAACGGTCCTCGCGACGGCAGCCTCTCCTCGTCCGCCGTGTCTAATGCATGAAAGAGTTATTACGCGAGTTATTATGCCAGGCTATCATGCACGCGACCGGTTCGATTCACCGCCGGTAAGTATAACGAGGATAATCGGCATCGATGTCCGTTCCGCCGTCGAATTAACCATCTCCCGAGGATCCTCGCGCGATAAAAGAACTTTCATCCCCGAATCGGTTTCGGTTTCGGTTTCGGTCTCGGTCTCGGTCCCGGTTTCGATTTCGCTTTCGTTCGACGGCCCACCGGATTTCACCCGCGCAATTCAATCGCCTCTAATTACACGCGCAACACGGGGAATCCCGAAATTTCATACGCGAAATCTTGTATATAATTTAGGCAAATGAACCCGAGAACGAAGCTTTCATCGTCGCCGTAGGACAGGTAATGCGGCCCATTTCGACGGGATTTAGCTCGTCGCTTAACGAGGTATATTCTATTCCCCGTGAATGAAATTACACGTACTCCGTCTAATAAAACACCGCGTAATCCTCGGTGCCTGTTTTAATCGCCACGTCAGACGGCACCGAAATTACGGGCGACGAGCTAAGGATTCCCCTTGAATCGGACGAACGACATGCGCACACCGCCGTGGCCGCGGTGGAAGCGTAGCCGGCAGCTTGAAACGTATCAGTTTCGCGTATCTGTATTCATTTAATTTGAAATCCCCGCCGGAGAAGGTCAAACGCGCGGGAAAGAGCGGGGCGCGAGCATAAGGGGTTGAAATCTGAATTGCAGATGGCCGGTTGCTCCGTCCTTTCTTCCACTCCGTCTCTCGTCCCTCTCTCTCTCTCTCTCTCTCTCGTTCTCGCAACCGTACGCGAGGTGCCATTCGTCGCGTACAGCCGCAACCGCGAGATCTCAGGGGGCTACGTGCCTCTGTTTGTTGCCCGTACCTCGCCTCCTCGTCCTCGCCCGCATTCTCTCGTCCCTCTCTCTCTATCTCTCTCTNCCTCTCTCTCTCTCTCTCTCTCGTTCTCGCAACGCAGGTCGTCTCGTCTTCCTTCGACCCGTTCGACAACCCCGTTCGTCTGTTCTCGTCGCGCCCCTCGCGCCTCTCGCTCCGCTTAAATCAGTTCCACTTCAAGTTAGAACCATCATTTACTCGTCGAGCCATGGACCGTCAGCCGGATGAATCTCTAGCAATAATCGATTCAATTTACGCATTTATTACGGACGCCGGGAACGTTAATGGTATATTCATAAGGCAATATTTTGCCAATGCTAATGACAAATAGGCAATGAACTCGTTCGGTATAATGGTGTAATAACTCTTTGACCGCAGTCCGCGGCCGCTGGTTACATTGTGCCGTCAACGCAAACTTTCGATGCACCTCCGGGCTATCGTTGATAAAGTAGCCGCGATATATCATGCGATTTCGTTCGAACCGCGAACTGACCAACGCGACCCCCGTCACGCCCTCGACTGCTCATCTGCCCGCGAATTCGTCTCTTCACCTCGATTCATCGATACCGAATCTTTACAATTCCGCAACCCCGAGATCTCTCTCCTCGATCGAGGAAGACGTACCAGAGAAATCCGTTACTAGGGACGAAAACGAAACCGGTACTCATAATTCCCGCGGAAACTAAACGCGCGTACAAGGACCTGTTTGATTATCCCCAATCAAGTATCAAGTCTGCGTAATTGAAGATTATCCCGTCTCTGGCAGCTCCGCCACGTTCCACGCTATTATACCCGGTGGAACGAGCGATATTCCAGCGGTTGGCGTTGCCCATTCATCAAAGCTACTCTACGCGGAGCCCTAGCAAATCAAATTTGTAGCATCGACGGGGCGAATGGAGTGCATGGAGGGTGGCTGCGCGTTTCCAGCAACCGTTCGTTCGTCCATCGGTCGGATATTTCTCCCGAAGACGCGATTCATCGGGATCGCGTTCGTCGCGAGACGAGAAGAGGGCTATTCCCCGTGGCTAGCGGAGCCACTTTCGATTTCCGGCGCGTTCCAGCGCGGCAAAAGCTCGGGGGAACGGAGACGAAGACGAGAGGAGGATCGTGCGAATCGCGGCACGTGCTCGTTTCGAATTTCCATAGACTCGCGCTGATAGAGAGGTCTCGTCGCGGGACCCAGGGTCTCGTGTGCCTCGTGGAAACGGCCTGGCAAAAATGCCCGGATTAAAGTGACCGGTCACGTGCAAACGGCCAGGTAACGAGGATGGAAATCTCGAGCTTTCGTGACGGTTCCCGCTGCGATTGAAATAGGTTATCTCTATTTGGTGCCGCTAAATGACTATTTTTAATCGATTATGCCGCGCCTCGAAATCTCATCCCGGCCGCTCCGGTAATATTGGAATCGAGTAAAATTCTATTTTCCCAAGTCTTTTATCTTTCATCGATTGCGAGTGTATCGGGTGATACTCGGATTAAAAACTGAGTGTTTGCAGTATCGATTTCCCTGGTCCAATTGTCAATTAGGTGCATCGGAAATCCGACAAATAAATCTGACGTGTCGCGAATCCGATGTACGTTATCGAATAAAGATCGCCATAGTCTCGTTCAACGTCCAGCGAACGGCGTAATTTATTTTTATGCCCGATGATGATATCGTTGACGATGAATCATCGTAATATCGTCAAATTACCTCCTCGGAATCTCTGCCTGGCCCGTAACGCTGATCGTATATCCGCGGAAAAATAAGGTTAAACAGTTCGCCCGTTTTCCCGGCGTTTCGGGGCAATTTTATGCGCTACGCGGACGATAATTCGCCGGAGATAGCGGCGCTAGTCGCGGCGATAGGATCGGCGGAAGTAGAAAGGAAAAGTCGAAACGAGAGGAGACATATGCTAGCCATAGAGACGGGACGTGTCCACGAGCGCGTTCGAGCGGCGGAAAGGGGCAGGATAAGGTCTCCGGAACGTAATCCAACTTCGGGGATATTTCCCTTATCTGTTGGAAGCCACTACGAGGGTGAAGGAACTCGCCACGGCCAGCTGCTGGGACCGAGCGGTAAGGGTAAGACGGTGCTCCGGGTATCGAGTAAATTTAAATTTTAAATAGCGATGTTTACCCGCGAGAGGCAGCGGGGCGGCCAATTCGACATTTACCAGCTAGCGGATTAGCCTTTCCTTCCGCTTGTTCCGCAACCTTCTCCTCTCTTCGCCAGACAACGGGAATCTCGATAAGAGAGTGTCTCGTATTTGTTAAATGACGCCGACAGGAAATTGCGGTGGTTCGTACGCAATTTCGAACTTCGTTAAGAAGATCACGTTCTCTCTCNAGGAAATTGCGGTGGTTCGTACGCAATTTCGAACTTCGTTAAGAAGATCACGTTCTCTCTCTCGAGAGAGAGAAAGAAACGAGAACGATAAGAAGACGATAATTAAATTTCTCGCAGCTTAGAATCTCTGATTTCTCGCGCCATGTTGGTGGAAAAAATCGCAATCCCGAATAGAGAATCCGAGGTGCTAACTCTGGAAGCGCGGGTACTTGCAATTCTGCATAAACATCGTTAAAACTTCGGAAGCATGCTAACTCTCGCTCGGGTGCCGACTTAGCGAAGCCGGGCAAGTTCGTGTACGTCCTCGAGCAACGATGTCATCTGTCTGACTGGCGAACGTGTAACGCGAAAAATAATGGAATTATTATATTCTAATGGGTGTTACATTCGCTCCACTTCTGCTTGTCTCGTGCGGAGCATTAGCTCGCGACGCGGAAAGAATAAATCGACCTTAACGAAACGGTGCGTTATCTTAATCTGATTTACACGGCATCACTCCGACCGGTTATCAATTACCCGAGAATCCGCTTAACCCAGAATCGAGGTAGCGGCTGGTGACGTAAATCAGTCATCGGATTTGCTCGCGATCCTGCCGAAACTGCCGATGCTCGTGGCAAAGTCGAAGAGCCAACGGCGTTGCCGTGGCCGAGCTGGAAAAACGCTGTGCGGCCGAAGTAAATGGCAGAGGTGAATAGGGAACGGAGAAGAGCATTAATCCCATTGCATCCCTCTTCCGTGATGCGAATCCGCAAGAAGGGACACGTAATCGGTATCGATAGGCGGGCGGAACCTGACCACGGGTTAGAAAACTGGCAGAGGCAGATATCGCGTCGGTTTCCGGACGCCAAGATTCACCGCACGTATTTCCCTCGACGTACACCTACCCTCCTCGTTGTTGTTCCCGGCGTTGTCGTCTCTTTCTCTCTCACGCGAGCGCTCTCTCCTCTCGTTTATGCGAACAGACACGCATCTCTGTATACGCGTGTATCGGTCTGGCCCTTCTCTATCGTCCGGTTACACGTGTGTATCCAAAGGGGTGGCGCGAGTGCGGCGGCAGCGCGAAGGTGAGCAGGGGTAGTCGACATCGGGCTACAAATAGAATCTAGCCTCTCTCGAATCGGGCGAACGCGATGCACCGTGCACGCGGTAGTTTGACCGTGAGAGGAATCGGGGAAAAGTCGGGGGGTGGGCACGCGTATTGGCCACTCGACTGGCCACTCGATATTACAATGCGCCGCTTGGTCCGTGTAATTTGGTTAATCATCGAGCCGCCGGGCCCGCGGCCCGTTCTCCTCGCCGCTGCAACCGCGATAAGGAGATACGTTCGATCGCGTACGACCTATTTTTCGGCAAGGGGCCGAGTGCGCCGGTGAACTGGAGCGTGATTGAAATTTCTCGAGTGGTTTGTTCATTTTAAATTACCAGCCGGCTGCAGAAGGCGGATCCAGGTCCGTTATCGTTTCCGCGTCGGATAACGCGGCTGCGAAATTTTCATTTCCACCGCGGTCCGGTAAGGATCGGCAACCCGATTGCGGTACTGTAAATATTGACACGTGCTCGAGCTTATCGGGGAAAAGTAGAATCGGAATATAGCCCGGGAACCACGCATGACCGATCGACACACATCACCGGAACGATTATGTGTCAAATTTTCCACTTGACCTAGCTCTCGGAAAGCAAGCGAGCGAATGGTCCGCCAACAAACTTGCCCGAGCCCTTCATTATCGCGATAACCGGAGATCGATAGGGGATAGTCATCGAAATTTGGGTCAGCCTGGTCACGCAGTCATCCACGGCCTGTCGCGTTTAACGGTGACGCTCAGTCGCGAAACACTGTATAAATCTGCACCCGTTGCAAGGCTTGCTCGCGCGACAATTATCGAGATTAAGCGGTTCTTCGAAATTTTATACCAAGCTTGGCATTCCAGTCGACATCCTCGCGCATCCGCTCGCGCAAATAGTTTCACCGCTTCGATCGCGAACGATCGCGAACAATGACGCGGCTTCTTTTTCCCTCTTTGCTATCCCATTAATGACCGTTTTCTTTTTCCCTCCATCCTATATTTTTCCCTACCCTTTGTTTCTCGATTTTTCGTTTCGTTTCAAAGAATATTCATTAGCCCGAACGCGATATAAAAATATTCGTTGCCTGTACGTTGATTTTGCCAAACAGGGGAAACAAAAAGCGAACTTCGGAACACAATGAACCGTGGAATTTTTATTTTTTTCCTATTTTCTCTGTTTTTTCTCTCTCTCTCTGTCTGTCTCTTTTTTCTCTCCCTCGACTTTTATACGCCGCGCGTTGCATTCACCATGGGATCAGTAGCCGTCGCGGTGCATACAAAATCATATCAAATTCGCCGCGACGTTAAATTAACCGTGCGTTTCGCGCGAAACTTTATAACGTATCGTGTAAAACTCGCCGCCCGTTAATTTTCTATCAATTCGATTCGAGATTAAACGCGACGCGTATAAACGTGCAACAACGATCCGGTCGAGCGAGTGAAAAAATAAAACAAAATAAAATAAAATAGGCTGTCGCGCGAAAAATGAAAAAAAAAAGGAAGGAGCGGGGGAAAGTGAAAAAAAGAAAACTACACGTAGAAATAATAAAGCGGAGGGCACAAAAGCGGCGGGAAGAAAGAATCGAGGCGTCGCGTCGGGCGAAGAGATCGATGGGAATTTATTACTTTCCTGTTTATTGGCGGAGGCCGCGTCGCAAATCCGCGCGTTTAGTCCTCGCAATAATTTTCAAAGGGAAACAAAGCCCGCCAGGGTCACTTTATTGTTAACGTAGTTGGTGCTTTTATCTAGGACCGTTATTGCGCGTACAATGAAAAAATAAAGAATGCGGTTTAATATTTGAACGAATATTACTCACATACGGTGGCCATTGTTGTCCGCGCCAAACTCATTTGTTGTCCGGCGCTCGGTATTTTCCCTCCGGTACCGCGGCGGGGACGCCATTATTAATATTTTTAATTAAAGCCTCAACAAAGAGGAAGCGTACGCGCACGCAACCGGCGGAGGGTCGCGGAGCAGAATGAGATCTACGCGTGTTCTCGCTTCATATCTTCCTAAATACGGGATTTCATGCGTGGCCGGACGCGAATTCTATGGCAAAAACCTCGGCCGGCCAGCGACGAAAAAACGACCAATTCCGTGCAAACGGATTATTAATCAGCGGATATTGACCGAAGGATGAGAAGCGGACAAAAATCAACGCGAAAAATACCATCGGCTGTTCCCCCGTTTTGTATCTCCCTCCACAACCCCCCGTTTTAATGATCTATCTTCTCGAACGAACTCTATCGCGGTACTTTCTATAAACAATTTTTAATGGCTCGTTTCTTTTGCACCGACGCTCCAGCTTTCTATCCACCGGTCAATGGAGCAAATTTTGGCGGAAAAGCAGGAACAGAACAAGAAATTTCGACGCGTTATATTTTTTATTAGAACCGGTAACTGCGATCATTCGCTCTCGCGAGATCCCCGCGTGGCTTACGTGCGAGTTCCGTCGCAGATGGAGGCTCTTCGAGCTTAGAAGCGCCATTACCGGACGTTAATGGAACGTAGTTCCATATTAACGGCCCCGATTTCGGATCTTCGGTATAGGGCGCGAAACAGCCGTCGTTGAAACGAGAACGCGCTAAGGACCCCGCATTAATGGGACAGAGAGCTAGCAAGGGCGAGAGGGAGAGAGAGAGAGAGAGATCTGCGAATGATACTGTAACGCGGCTGGGATTATAACGTGGCCTGTAGGTTATAATGAGGTGCGTGGTAGTCTCATGGCTGGCCGCGAGAGATAGCGGCCTGCTGCCCACTTAATTGGCCTCGACCTTCCTGCCCGTTCTCGCGTTTCCACCCCCGCCGACACCCTCTGCCTCGGTCTCGCGATAAATCCTGCCAGAGCCCGGTGACGTTTACCGAATTCTGAATCCTCTCTCCCTCTTCCTCCTGGCTTTCCCGTTCGCCTGGCCTATTTAAGCGGAAGATCGGCCGGTACGTGGCCGGCGCGAACCGCGAAGATTTCGTGCCTCGAAACGGAAAGAGCGTTCCTTACAGCCCCGATCACGGTTTCCGGGTGAAGATCGGCGAGATTCTGGGAAGCAACAAGGAGGAAAATTATTTCGGACAAACATGGAGCGTTTCGCGTGGAGCATCCTCGAGAAGAGGGATTGCTCTCGATAGGTCGGTAGGTGGAATCTAACAAATGGATCGTTTGTCCGGAGCTCGGGGAAGAATTGGAAAGAGAAACGGAGGATAGCCGAGGCGCTCGTATCCGAAATCGAAATACCTGCTGCGTTTTCGAGCGTTCCGGCGTTCGTAAAACGGGGGACTCGATTCGCCTCTCTCCGTAAGAGGAACGCCGGGAGTTTTTCGAAGAAGCCGGAGGGCCGTTTGGCGAAAGACTTTGCGTCCCGAATGAACATTCGAAAAAGCAAGTTGATAAGAGGGGATGCGGGTAGGGAAAGAAGGGACAAGCACGCGAGTTCGTGCTCCTGTCCACGACAACATCGGAATGCATGCATCTCCCGCTTTCTTTGCGGCTCTTGCCTCAGGAAAGAGGAGAAAACGCGAACAAAGCAACGAGCAAAAGGCCGAAACTGCGGGGTAAAAATAAAAATGTTCGTCGCCGGACGAAACCGCATTCCGGATTGCCGGGTCGCCGGACAAAGCGGCTCGCTGCTCGTCGTTCGCTTGGCTCACGACTCCGATCCTCATCCTCCGCCAGCTTCTATTCGCGTGTCCCTCGCCGCCTCGCCCTTTCCATCCTTCTCTTTCTTCTTCGTCTCATTCGATTTCCTCCCCCGTCGAATCTTCAGTTCCGCTATGGCCCTCCACCAGAGCAGCAGGCCCTCTTATCAATCGTTCGCCGTCCCATTCTCTTCCGTTCTCGTCCTACTCTCCCGTCCGCTCCGAACGCCAATGGACGCGAAACAATCCGAGATATTTCATCTCCGGCGAGTAACGCGCGTATAATTAACCCCGAGATATCTCGTATCTCTCGAGCGCTCTCCTCCGATTAAATTACCGCGCGTTTCTTTGCATTTTACACGGATAGTCGAAGATTTACATCGTTTCGCCGTCCCATTGTACTTCCCACGCCGCCGAGCTGTTTCGCACCTTTCGAGCGTAACGCCGGCCCCGTTTCAACGCCCAACGCCGCTGATTAACATTTTGGCTCGGCGAAAGAGGCCAAAGGTTGTTACACCGTTTGCCATGTGAAATATCGCTCGCGGCACACGCGTGACGCGTTTCCGAGCGTGAACCTGCGAGCACCGAGGAGCCGAACTCTCGGCCGTGGTTATTCTCTCGATCTTCGATTTCTCCCGTTTCTTTCATTTACTCGTCGTGCGACGCCGCTCCGTTATTCACTCCTCGACACCGAGCTTTTTCGCCCTCCTGTCCTCTCCATCTCCGCCGCTGTATAATGCACGGACGTCTGTTTCGTCTTCGACGCCGCGACCGCGGCGCCGATCGATCGGAATCGCGGCACCGTTGTTCGCGGTGTTCGAGCGTGGTCGATCGATACGACGGCTTGAAGTACCAATCAGCTCGTTTCCCCGCGAATCGGAGAATTATTCGAGCGGCGAACGGAACATTCTCCGTAGGGTAACGACTGAGGCGCCGAGCGAAACTTTCCGCCGCTCGAGACCCGGAAAACGGACGAATCGGTCGGCGGCCGGGAATCAAGCGGGCCAGGAGGATGGCGGAGAAGCGGCGGGGGGTTGTCGAAGAGTGGAGAGGAAGGAAAGAAGAGGAAAAAAAAATGGAGCGTGGTAGGCGAAGCGAGAGAAGGAGGAGAAGCGTACGGGCTGGAAGATTTCCGGTTCGTCGCCTCGCGGAATCAGCGGCCGAGTCTGGATATTTATTCGCCGATAGCACGCTCGATCTCGGGAATTTCGACGCGAGAGACGGCGAAAAACTCTCGCGGCACGAGAGCTTATCGTCGCCGCGGCCCCCTCGACTCCGGCAGGCCTGGAATCTTCTTTGGAATTAAATCTGTTTCTCGATAACGCGAACCGTCGTCGGGTAAGTGTTCCAGTCGCGAGCAGTTTGCCGCGACGGCACGTATACACGGGATTTCCGCTTGCTTTTCGGGTAATCCGCATATTCCTCCGGATACCGGCATCGATGAGGATTTGCGCGCGCCACCGGCGTACTCGCGGAACACCGCGGGGCTTAAACAACCCGAGAAATATATCTCGACGCGCCTGCTTTTGATATCGCTAAGGAACGAGAGGAGATTTCGAGGGGAGAGAGAGAGGAATTATTCACGAGCGAACGAGAACGACGCAGCCGAGGTAACGAAGTCGAGTCTCGGCTTGCTCTTCTCGTACACCGTTGATCCGAGAAATCCGTCCTGCCGTAAAAATGATTTTTCACCCTCGTGTCCGACGTCGGTGGGCGTCGGTGAGACCCGGCAGCCGCTAACGGCAGCACGAAGTTGCATAAAGCAAGACGATATTTACGACGTCGTCGGCTGCGAGCCGTGAACGAGCAGCGGCTCCGGACGCTTTCGCAACCCCCTCGCTCTCTCGCAATCTCGAGGGTTGTACCCTCGAATGAACACGGTTCGGGTCCCGTCTGGCCGCGACAGAGTAACAGCTCCAATTAATCCTTCGAACTCGAGTTACGAGCCAGCGAAATGAGTCGTTATATAATACGAAGGTCGACGGCGGCGTAGCTCGTGCGTAGAAAGCCGCTTTCGCGGCGTGTTTGCGCCCAACGAAGCCGCGCATTAGCCCCCCATGGCCGGCATTGTTCGCGCTTCTGCGCTCCCGACGATCGTAAAATCTCCGCGAGGGCCTGCTCCGTCCTCGCTCGGATATCTCTCCGGGGGTGATTTAATGGAATCCGCCGAAAACGAATGCCGGACGTAAGGAGGCGTCGTGACGCGAGGGCGAGGCCCCGGTAAACGCCGGTGCCCCGGCTGCCGTCGTTAAATTTACCGCCACGCCGGGCATAAAGTGTATCGCGAGTGGTCGCAATTATTTCTCCCGATAATTTATTTTCAGTGAGAACGGGGGGCCGGGGGGCCAGCGCGACGTTTACACTGCCAGCGAGTAATGCACGGTCGATGTAACGGTGATTTAGTGGTAAACGAGCAGGGTATAAAGAGAAGAAGTCGTGGAAGAGGAGCCGCGGAGGGCGGGGACGCATGACGAGAACGGAGTTTTGGCCGCTGCTCAAAGCGCGTATCACGTCCACTCGGGAAAGCAGGCTTTCTCTTGGAAAGGCTCCCCGGACTGCCTGGCAAAGGTGCAACGAGCGTGTAATGCACCTCCTGCGGTTTCTACGGGATCAAGTATCCAGATGATTCGGTTTACTTCGCTCTCGTCCGGCCTACGCGCCTCATCTTCGCCGCTCATCGACCAGAATTTACGCGTACGAGCGGGAACGAGTTCGCGGTTGCCGGGGCTACCTTCGTCCGCGCCATTGTTCCCTCGCCGGGACGTTAAAGAGTTTTTAATCGAATGCAGCACGCCCGACGGGATTTCGGGTCGTCTGGCCCCTCTGGTAATCAACGCCTCGGTGTAATTCGACTTCGCGTCGGTAACCGATGCTCTCGTTAGCCGCGACCGCGAACGGTCGGACAGCGCGCGATTAAAATTGTTCCCCCGGAAAGGAAGCGGACTGTCACCGTTTTCGTTTCGTTCGAAAATACGCCGACACTGGAACGGTATAATTGCGAGCCACCGAGGCCGGGACGCCGTGGTGAATACGAAACGAAGAGAAAGGGCCTCTTAAAGCCGCCCCGCTTCGAAACAACCGAAATGTGTATGCTGTATCGGATTCGGAACGCGCGTACGCGATCGAGGGTAGAAAATCGGTAGAGGAAATGACGATTCACAGGAGCCCGCAGACAGCAAGCGTTTCTATCGCGTAATTCGAATTCAAACGTCTCGCCGCGCATTCATGGCTGCCGTATGCAAAACACCGATTCGACCGTCTAGGTCGGCGGCAAGTTTAAAGTAAGTACGGTGAAGGAGAGAGAGGGAGAGAGAAAATCTCTCGTCGCGAGGTTTTGGGGGATGGCTTGCGGGAGAGGGATGCATTTAGCGCTTAATTCGGGCCACGATGGTTGGTTTCCCGATGTGATTCAGTGGAACTGCGCCGCCCCTAGCCGACGCCTAATGAAGACACATGCTTCGAGCGGTGCAAGCCAAATGATACCTGGCCGTGCATACGTTCCGCATGTCGTTGCGTTCGGTTCCGTTCCATTGTACACGCTAATGGCGTTCCGCGTACAGCTCGGTTGCCTGGAAATTCGAGGGTTTCGAGGAGCGAGTCGCCCCTGCGCTCCTTCCAGGGTAAGAAACGTTGGAAAAATTCCGAGCGCTGTCTACCGTGTACTTCGTTTCAGGATAGAATACCGCGATACGAGTCTCCTTCGGTATACCCGCGCACGAGAGCGAATCTCCGAGGAAATATCCGGTAATTCGTTAAATCTCCGTCGCGATTCCATGTCACAGCGAAGCACGCTGATTTCCGGGAAGGAATAACTACGTCAGGGCTTTTCGTCGAGCTGCTTCGACTGTATTCCGCCCGCTTGATACGGATCGTTCGTGGTCCCTCGTCTCGCCACGCGAAACACCGCGATTAAGGAGTAATTAGTAGTAATCGCGGTGCAGAGGGAGGGAAAGGTCGCTTCGACTCTATTATTCTTCTCAAGGGTAAGTCTTTCGGCCGCTGTTCCACCGTGGCGGACCCCGTTGCTGGGGCTCGAACGACGAGCAGTCAGACATACGGACGGAGGGTGGTTTAATTTACAACGCGGGGAACCCAGATTCTACGAGGGATTACCACCAGGGAATTTCGCACTCCCGGAATATACGAATCGGGAGAGTATCGGGTATTAGATAAACGTTTCGGGAGGAACCGCGCCGAGATTCCGAGGGGTCCTTCTCGCTCGGACACGTCTATGAGACAATAAAGCCGGGACCAGAAACGAGAATCCTTAAATACTGGGGGAGCTGTTTGACAAATTCCCTGCGCTTAGGAACCGCGCGGATTAGCGGGTGTATTTACATCGTTTGGCTAGGGACCGTTCGTCCGCCTCTATTTGTCTAAACTTCGCGAGGGTACGTCCTTAAACCCCGGCCAACTTGGAAATATCGGAACGCTCGACTCCTCGAGCAAATTTCTAAACGTTTTCCTCCGGCGCTGCACCTATAGGAAGCACCGCCTCGAATATCAATCGACCGCTTCTTCCCCGAGTATACCCCGGAATGTTAAATTCATACCTGACTGTTCGACCCAATAATTGCCGTCACGTCTCCCCCACTCGTTCTTCCCACGGAGTGTCACCCGCGACCGTAGCCATAGACCGTGCCCTAGTCTGTCATTGACCTCGGGCCTCGCGGGGTCACGCGAGATCGTCGAAAGCACGACGGAACGAAGAACGGAAACGCGACGCGAGGGACTGTCCTCTGGTCGGGGCGAAGTCGCGGAGCAAAGAGTTAATTCGATGCAAAGGTCAGTTTCAATTTGGTGCGAGTGGTACCCGCGGGAGGTGGCGGCGAAATGACTCTGCGGTTTCGTCCCTTTCGCGGCGCAAACACCGAAGCGGATTCGACGATACGTCGTCGCCGGGGCAAGGCCATCGAAACGATGGCACCCGCGAGACTTCAGGTTTCTCAGGAAATCACGATATTCACCGGTCGGTTGGAAGCGGCGCATCGTCGAACGCGGCACCGGAGGCAGCGCAGTCGGGGCCCGCATCCGGTAATATCTCACGATACGGAAGCGCGATAAGGTATCACGAGGAGCGTGCTCGATGCACGACTCTCTCTCCCGGCCACGCTACATGGCCGCCTTCGCCCTTCCGGATTTCCCGTATTTCTTTGTCGCCGGGCTTTATAAAAATTTATAGGCACGGCCAGATTTGCCTGGATTAAGCGATCGATTCTTCCGCGAACCAGGTCACCGAGTGACGCAAACTTCCTGTAAATTATAATACGCCCGGATCGACCGCGGCTTATCTCGCGACTCGAGAATTCGCGTAGAGGAAGATTTCCATGCAAATTTTACGCTTTGTTTTCGTCCCCGGGAATCGATGGGACCTTTCCCTACCGGTTCACTTTGAATCAGCTCGAGAATTATCTCGCGATGGTTTCTGGCGAAAAACAGAGTCTTTTGCCGGACGTCGGTTAATCTTCCGATGCACTAACTCGCTTTCCAATGCTGGAACAACATCTTTGAGCATTCGGAGAAGTGAATCGGGAAAACGACGCGCTCGAAAAGTTCGTGGAGCATCGGCGTGCCTCGCGAAGGAGAGGATCGATCGTATTCCATAATGCGACACCCCGTTGCGCGTTATTTCGTCCATGACGCGCTCCCTTTCCCGCTCCCTGACCTCTCATCCATCAAACCACGTCACCGTGCATCTACTTTTAACTTCATACATCACAATTACCGCCGCCTTCGTTTCGGCCTGGCCGTTCGCTCGAGTCCGTGGCCCGTTCCACGGAATCGTTCCCCGGCAGAAATTACGTCCGAGAAATAGAGCAACGAGGCTAGCGAATCGGCCGAGATTCGCCGGCTCTTAATGGCTCGAATGCCAGTTGCATGACGAGTGCCGGCGGGACGGGGTTCGGATTTATTTATTGCCAGGAATAATTAAGATAATCTCCGCTAGCCCGGCCGCTATTGATAAAGAACATTAATCGCGGCCGCGATTTTTATTTCTCGCGCGGCTGCGAGCATCGCGAGCGGCCGATGCACGGGATTGGCCAGGTAGCTCGGTCCGCTCGAATAAATCATCCTCGTCCGAAATCTGCGCGGAGAAAGTGGAGGAGTCCATCTTGAAATACGGCTCCCTTGGGCGGCTCTGTCGGACCGGAGCCGGTCCCGTACTGCACGTACATTTTTATTCGACCGTGGCTAACTGCGAAACGCGACGGTGCACACACACACACGCACACGCATACAAACGCGCGCGCACACCCACACGGGAGAAACCAGGGAAAAGAAAGCAACCGGGCACGACCGGTAAACGAGAAAGAAACAAAGAGAACGGAAGCGAGGTTACGTCCAGCGTAAAGGGAGAGAGGTTCCTTTCGTTCTTTCCTCCTTTCTTTCCGAAGCATCTCGCGCGTGACGGAAGCTTCAAACGAGATTTACTTAACCCGTCTGCCTCGCGTCTGCCGTACAAAGAGCACGAGGACGCGATTTAATCGAATCGGGACACGGTGCCCGGGCAGGCCGCAACGCCGGACAACTCGTCAACCAGGGTGCCGGCTCGCTGCTGCTCCCTTCGCCATCACTTCAGGGAACGCGCGCGCACTTTTATTCGGGGAAAAAGGGCCTCCGCTCCGTTTCGCGGGGGCTCGCTACGATAACGACGTAATCAATCTTATTCCCGGAGAGATATATTCCGGCTGATACATTAAGCGCTCAAACTTCAAGTAGCAGAAGAAAAATTCACGACGTGCATTCAGATTCTTCCCGTCCCGATCGTTAAGGCCGCCCGATTCAAACCGGTTTAATGGGATTTCTGGCGAACGCTGAAAAGAACATTTTAATACGGCCTCTCTTCTTCCATTCGCTTATTTTTTTCGCTTCCCCCGCGAGGAGTATCGTTCCCTCGTGCGGGCAAACGTCTCTTTTCAAAAAATCCAAGGAAAAACCGGGGGAAAACGGGTCGAAGGAAAAGCGGCGGGATGAAGAGAGGGGGAGAGGAGAGCGGGATCGCATGCGTCTTGGGGTTTACCGCTCGAGGGTGGAGGATGAAGATGTCGGGGGTCGACGCGTCTACGGGTATATTGATATTCGGCGTTGTGTGTCTCGCGTGGAAACATTAAAAAACATTACTAGCCATTTTCTCGGGGATCGAAGAGTCTCGCATGAATACGCTTAACGAGAACGCGGAACGACGACGTTCCGCATTCAGCAGCGGCGATGATCGGGGTTGCAGACGGGAGCGGAGGAGTCGAGAGGATTGCGAGACGCGGGTGACACGACGGAGGCGCGAGTCGAAAGCCGGGGATGAATGCGTTTAAGAACGTTATCGCGACGGTTATTCCCTCGGAGGGAAATTCCTCGTAGTTGGCGTGGTTGCCGACGGTGTACACCACGGCACCGTGTGCGAGAAATACAGCGAAAGGCGGCGTATTATCGCGTTTAAAAGTTGATATATCGTGCATCGCGTGCCAAACGAACGTAGACCGCGACCTTTGCCATCGGAGCGCGATTACGAGCGAGCAATTTTCTGTTAATTACAAATACCGAAATGGTATTCGACTACGTAGATCCACGAAGGGAATAATAAACGCTCGGGGGAGCGGGGAGGGAAATAATTAACCGCAATGAGGCCGGTACTTTAATTGCGGTCGTGAAAATTTTTCTTAGACGTTCCCCGGGCCCGGTTTCGTCGGGCGCCTCCGCATAAATTCAAGGTTTATTATCTCGCACGGCGAAACGTCTATCGATCTTCCAGGCACGGATGTGTAAATTATGACGGGATACGCGCGTCTATTCCGTACGTGCTCGAAACGGGTCAAAGGAACCTTTAATTGCACCTTATCCGATTCGCGACTCGCTATCGAACCCTATTATTACGTAATACAGCCGTATTAGATAAGCTTTAGATCCATTACCGGCTAATATGTACAAGGACCTAGCGGAGATCCCCTCCATCCGTTAGATCGAGGAGCGAGGAATGTCGATAATTGCGGTATGAACTGCCGATTATCGGCACTCGGCGATGCCGCGTGTCACGGATTTCACTTTGAAGTCCATTTGATCCGCCCTGTCTGTCAGACTTTCGAGACCGAGCCGTCCGTCGACGTCTCTTCCCGCGGTCAACACCTAGGAATCTAGACACTCGATCTCCCGGTGAAAATTCGTCTCGCACAAAAGAAAAGACCCTGTCACTCCGTGCACGGAATTAAAGAGCTCAAATCGCTTTCAAACAGATCTGTCCATCACGCCGTGATTGGTCGTTCGTTCGTGCATTACTCCAGCCTGGCTCGCGAACTCTATTGAAGTCCCTTGAAAAGGAACCAAAGATTTCCGACAATCTGCAGGCGCACCTCTCTCTTTCTCTCTCTTTCCCTCTTCCAACCTCTTTCCTCGTTTTCTGCTTCCGTTCTCTCGTCTTCCGGAATCTTTTTTTTTTCTTTTCGTTCCTTTCGTTCCTTTGCCTCGCCTCACTACGGTTTTGCATTTATAATTCTCTCCTTTGTACCTACCTATTAGCTTTTTAATCGCCTCGCAGCCGAACTTTATTCGGCGTCTTCTTCCTCGTTGCCTCTTTCTCTAGCCCTTTTCACGCCGATTCCCTCTGTCTTTCCATCCCCGCTCCTCCACGCTCCCGCCGTTTTTCGTCCTTTTCCGACTCTACCCTTCGCTCGTTAAAATTCTCCCCCGACTTTCCCTCGTTCACGCCCTTCGTCGTTCCCTCTTTCCTCCGTCGTTCTCCTTCCCTTCTCGTTCGAACGGAAAGGAGAGAAAGAGAAAGGAAGAGAGGAAAGAGGAAGAGAGAGAATGGAAAAGGAAGAAAAAAAGAGAAGGAATCCCTTTCTTCTTCGCGCTCTCATTCTTCTTTCCATTTACATACTAGCTCTTTAATCGCTCCACTGTCCAACTTGCCCTCTTCTCGATCAATCGGCACTCCCTTTGCCAGTTCCTTCCTACCGAATTCCTTCCACCACTCGCTTCGCTCCTTTTCAACTCCGCTCCCTTATTCGACCCTACTTTTACGCCCTCCCCCGCTCGCTTGGCCAATATTTATCGCGGTTTATTCTATTTTCCCCGTATACGTATTAGCCCTTCGATCCTTTCGTTGCCCACTTTGTCCCGTCTCGCTCGTTCCACGCTCGTTCCTCGCTCGTTCTTTACTTTAAATTCTATCCACCTTCCATCTCCCCACCTGGCCACCGCTTCTTTTGAACTCAACCCCATCTCGTCGAGCTTCTCTCTTGTCCTTCCCTTTTTCACATTCTCCCCTCCCGTGTCCGCCGCTGTCTCTGCGCCTCTTTGTCCGCCTCTCCCACGTTCGTACCTATTCGGCCGGCTTTACTTACTTAGTTACTTACTTGTTCGCTTCTATCGAGACTCGGTTTGCCGTACGTGCCGCCCGGCCGGTGACTGGCCTCCAGGAGTGGCGGCTTGTCTCCTCCAAAGGAGCACAAAACCGACCGACGACGGTCCGCCGCGCGACTAGTCGGTCCGGCTAATTGGAATTGCATTAATTCCTTTCTTCGCCGGTTGCTTGCACGTTAGCCTAATAAGATTTTGCCTCTCAGTATGCGCGACAGGTATCCTCCGCGAAAATCCCTGTTCCTTCCGCGTCCCTGGCATTCCGCGCGTTTTTCTGCCTCGTCGTCGACCGGATCCGCAACCAACCTCGAGGATCGCGCGATCTCCAAGGCCGATCGATCGGCACTCGCGTACCAGCGATCAGCCGAGTTTTCCACGGCGGATCAACCGACTAAGGTGGCAGGGTGGAAACAAGGGTGAAACGGGTTCACGGAAATTGACGTCGTTAATAAAGTTACGCGGGAAGTTGGCTTCACGCGAAGTCGTGCTTAACCGACTGCCGAGCATGCTAATATCTCCTTCCTCTCTCCCCGTTCGATTAAACCTATCGATAAAGCATCTTTCTGGTCTAGATCGTATCGTCCTTCGCGTCTTACCTTCCCCTTTTCCTCTTTTTTCTCTTCTTTTTTTCTCCCTTTTTCTCCGCCTCGCCGCTAATCGACCGCCGGCCGGAATCGAGAGTTAATCGCGGAAAATTAATGCCGTGCCCGATCGAGGAATTATTTCGACGACGGATCGAGAAGTTCGTCGCACCGGTTTCCAACGAACGAAACTTCCGACGAGTCTCGCCGCTTGTGCATACAGCGCGTCCCGTTTCAAAGGGGCCGTATTCTCGGCCGTTTTATCCCGCAGAAACGTATTACGATTCCAAATGCTTTCGAAGAGGCTTTTGTCATCTCTTCAGGAACTTGCTCTTTCATTAGGATTTCTCGGAGCGTGTTTGCGATTCCCTTTCTTCCGATGAATTCTCTTCTCTCCTCTTGAATACGTGCCATTTAACCGCCGCCTAAGAAGCGCCGTACAATGTACACGGCGCCGTTCGTCCTGATATTTTTCCGTGTTACACGCGTCGTTCCGTTTCTCGTGACCCGGTTTCACCCTTTCAACGCGTCCCACGAAATCCCTGGATAAGAATTTTCCTCGCGGACGGACTTGTCGGAACGCTCGCGCTTTCAGGTACACGCGCGAAGCCTCTCCGTTAATCGCCGTGACCCGATTTGCGAGGAGAATGGGGTTAAATAATGCGGCTACGTTACTTTCCTCGTTTCGAGGAAAGAATGTAAACTGGGTCTTGCGGCCGCGTTTCGACGATTCGCTGGAAGAACGCGAGCGGTCCACGGGCGAGAAGGAATTGTTCTTTTCGCGCATTGTTCCGTTCCATCGCTCGCTCATTCGTCGACTTGTTCGCGCGAAATATTTTTCGAGGGTCCTTCCCGGCGTCTCGTTTGTCCCTGCCTCTGCTCGTTCTCTCCGAACGTAGGAACGTTGCGACTGGATTATGGCAATTTCACCGAATCTCCGCGACCCTCGGCTCGCCGATCCATCCGCCGGGACGAATCTCGGGAAGTGATCGAAAGCCATTTTTAACACCTCCGTAAGCGTAACATTCGTAATTACACGGTGCTCCAATTTAACACAGATATCGCCTAAAGTAGTGCTTAAGAGAATTTATTCGCCGATGCGACTATCGCGCCGCCTCATCGCAGATTGTCATCCGTGCACCAGTTGCGCGTACCGTAACACGATTTCCTTGCTCCGCACGGCTTCCTCCTCGAATCGGCTGAAAATCGGTGCCATTATCCCGATAAGATCGCCGCCTCAGCGGACGATTTATTCGTCCCGCAATTGATTCACGCTCGCCGGCACACCGTGAGGCGTAACCGAGTCCATTTTCATTGCGATTTAATCACTCGGTCAAACACGATAAATCCGCCGGCTGGGTTAATAAATTCCCCGTCTAAAATCTCGCGCCTATAACCAATTATGCCGGCGTTTAATTATTTATCGCGCTCTCCGGAGCCGGAGATTCCCCGTAGGCTTCGCAAATATCGGCCGCGCACCAGATGCCGGGAACGCGAGACAGCCGTCCGGTATTTAATGCCCGGCCCCATATTTAATTACGCGATATATTTGTACGAATTATTGCAGCGGAATTAAAATTCCCGCGTCATTAATACGTACGTTAACCGGTGCCGGGCGTTTGTTCAGCGCGTTTGCGTTTCGTATGTGGACTCTCGCGTTGCCACTTCGATTCCATTATCGTCGTCCGCCAAAAAAGAAGGAAAAAAAACCGAGAAAAGAGGTAAAAAAGGAGAAAGAACGAACAGAGAAATAGGAAAGGAAGAAAAAGCAAGGGATAGGAGGCTATCCTTACAACCGCGTTGTCGTCGCGTCGATTTTTCTACCGTTGTCAGCCACCCCACTCTTGGCGAAAGCGCGTGTTATCACGCATCCGTATTAGTTGTGTACATAATACGTACTAGCCAGTCGGCTGTTTGAGAGACATCCCGGCTAATGGACCATCTCTCCTCTTCCCTCTCATCAAACCACGGCTATTGTTGACTTCGCGTCATCCTCGGTGACGGCACCTACACGAATCGTACGTGCGCGTCGCCGGTCTCTGTCCCCGTGCTTTTCCCGTGGAATCGTCGCGAACCCTCGCTGGAAATTCCTTTTATTAACGTGGCCGCGCTGGCGCCGACCTGGCCGAGTCGATATCCCCGAGCCCGAGCCCTGCCCTTTCGCCTCGCGTGAGCTCCGAGAATACGGTGAGTGGCATTCCTGTATCGCGAGAGTTCAGTCGATCCTGCCCGAATCCAACGACGCTAGGGTGAATCGGCCAGAGATTCCGAGCAGTTTGAAAAATTCTCGCGACATCGATATCGGACGACCGAGATTCGTTTAATCGTCGTCCAATTACGCGCGAGAAGACTCGGAGGCAGGAACAATACTATCGAATAACAACGGGCTCGCGAAGTAGAATCTTCCGGGACAAAGACGGCCGAAGAAGCCGAGACTCTTGGCGTCTGCTCCAACGAGCTCGCTAACTCTCTAAATGCGTTTGCATGGGCAACAATGGGATTGCAATTTACTCGACCGAAAGGTCATTCACCTTGCCGCGGAAAGTCGCGTCTGTTTCCCCTAAAATCCGGCTGAAATTACAAGCCATTGAATCGCGCCGGTCCCTCGGCTCGCGCAGCATCCTCGCGTGCAGCCCGCTGCTGCAATCTCCTCTCTCCGCTGCTAACCTTTCTTCCTCCCTTCGACTACGCAACGATGTTACGCGACGTGGCTGCGTTTAGAAAGGGAAAAAGATCGGTGTTGCCGCGTCGCGGCTGGAGATGCGTGAATATAATGATAGAGCGAGGGAGAGGGCTAGCGCACGGACGCGGCTCGAGGGTCGAGGAGGAAGGACGAGGGTGGAGAATATGGTAGACGAGGGGAAAAGAGTCGGACAGGCGGAGAGGCGTACGCGAGCGAGGGTAATGTACTGTTCTCACCTCCGACAGGCCCTCCGGGCTTCCTCGGCTATCCTTCGCTGGCGTATGGCCGAGCTAGCGTGCGCGCCGCTGTAGTCTGCGCCACCCCGTGTGCATGCACTTGCACACATGCCCTAATCAGCGACGTACGTGGATGCACGAACGCGTGCAACGCGTAGGATCGCCAGGTTCGAACGCTCCGCTGCTATCCGCTCATCGTTCTCTGTAATCGCTGTCTCGTATTTAGAGGTTAGGGCGGCCGAGGGCCACTTATCTCTCTCTCCCTCTTTGTACTTCCATGCGTTCCTTCGCCGATAGGTCGAATTTTATCCATTTTATCCTTTCGCTGAGGAGAGCGTGCGTGGCAGAGGAAAGCCGAGGAAATTCGCGGACGTTTGCCGAGCATCGCGTGATTCCACGGAATTCCCGAGGAGATGAGTAGTATTTGCCTGGAAGGGATCGTTCCGCGCCGGGGTAATGTTCCGCGAATTTTCAGTTTCTTTCCCTGGAGTTACGTGTTTGGAGTTTGGCAGCGGGGGACGCGGCGCGTTACCAGCGACAGAGCCGCTCGTAATCCGTACGTTTTACGCCGGGTTCCCGTATTTACACCGGGGGTGGGTATAAAGACAGCTCCGGGTTAACGTCGGCCGATCTAGATATTCGTCGGGCAACGAATTCGGCGGGTCGGTTAACGTACGAAAATACAGATCCGGATCGTTGCCACGCGATCATAAATTCGAATGATTTTTCGTCCCAGATTGCCGGTGTTTTTATCCCGCATACCGCGTCGTCTGGAAGATATCGGAAGGAAAAGTGGCTGCACTTGGTTCGGTCGTACGGTCTAGAACGAGCTAGACGAGGTGCTCTTCTGCCTGCTAACTATTTGAAAACGTCGAGATATCGGAGGGAATTCTCTCGATTCCTCGTCAAGATACGGGTTATGTGTGGAGAGCTGGCTCTTGAAGAATACATTAGTGCACTTGGTCGAATACAATTTGATGGCACGAGAGCGGAGGAGTTTCGAGTCGTTCCAGTTAGACTTTATCTACATTGAAGTAGAACAAGTCTGGGGTAATAACGACGCACGGGGACGAGGGGGGAGGGGANACGACGCACGGGGACGAGAGGGGAGGGGAGGTGGAGGAATTCATGGTCTTCCAGTTTTATTAGATTATAAAAGCGCCAGCGTCGAACGACGAGACGTAATATTAAAATAATATCAAAGTTAATAGATAATCACGTAACTTTATAGCCCGTAAATGTCAAGAAATTTACTAACCCATCGGGAATATTATAACGAAATTTCAGCGCGGGGGAAAAAGGCTGGAGTATAAAATCAATCAGCGTATTTCCGAGTCGTTAAACTCGCAGCGTGATTCTTCCGCCGGGTTGTATTATCAATTAAAATCCTAATAATATATCGCTTTCGTACGGGCACAAAAATAAACAGCGAGCGAGAGCCGCGCCGAATTCCAACAATTAAATCGGGCCCGTTAAACAAATATAAACACATTCTTATCGGTGTCGGTAAATTATGGCGAGCGAGGTATGATTCGCGTCCGCCAGACTAGGCGTGCGACGAACGATTGGAGAAGGAGAGGAGAGAAAGGCAGAGAGGAGCAGATGCCAGTTGAGCCGGAGCGGCAAACGAGGGGGATGAAGAAGAGAGAAACTACGACAAGGGCTGCTGACAGACAGTGACGGGTACCACTTTATCCGCGACACGATTCTGCGCTTACCACAGCCCACCCGTTCACCATCGCCGTCACCGATGCCACCCACGACCGATCTGATCTGATCTGAACCTACTCGATCCGATCCTTTACTCGCGCTCCGTATATCTGCCGCCTGCTTCCTTCGCCTCTCTCCTCCACCCTCTTCCTTTCTTTTCCCTCCTTCCGCCGTGCCCCGCTCTCTGTTTACCCTGCACTCGTGTTGCTTATTTTTACCTTAAGAGACAGACACGTTCCGTTTGCCGCGCAAAAAGAAGACGCGACTACGATTCGGGAATAGGGAACACCGATCCGGTCTCATTCTAGAGCGATCCTACTTAAAAGATACACACCGCCTATGGAAGTTCCCTGTAAATTCGGGGATAATGGGAATCGATGGCGCAGCGAGCGCTCGAAAAACCGTTTCACCGCAAACCAGATGCACCGTAGCCCTAACCCGCGACGCGTTTCCGTGTCACTCTCGGCGTTATCGATTTAAAACGAAACAGGGCCGACAAGGGTGCTAATGGTCCGAGGAAAAATCAAGCGTGACCGCGCGATTCGTTTGTCCTCGAGAACACGAGGGAGCAACGCAGACGCGGTGGAATTGGAGACGACGAGGCAGCGATCTTCCTCATCGATCATCCGTGGCGGCCGTATTTAGAAAAATATTCCACGAGCTGGCGCGATTGAAATAACCACCGAGAATTCGCGTGCGCTGCATATCTCTGCACGTTCGCCGCCGGTGGATGCGCGTCGCATGAATTTTTCCCAGGCAACTTTCGAGTCAATTTCCGCGCAAGAAGTAATCCGGTGCATCGTAACGTGTATCACGCGTGCCGCTCTATATCCTTCCGCGAGGGTTATGGATTTCTGAATCTCACCGACCGAATATACACGTGCCGTGTGCACGCCATACGTTCTCCTGCATCCGTAAATGGTATGCGCATCACTGCTCCTCCTTGACGCATCGACGCGAATCCATGATACGTGAGACACGAGCCGGGTCTATTCTCCGGGAATTTTAACGAGAAAATCCATTCGTCCTGCTAAATCGAAACGACAATCGAAATCCAAACTTCCACGCGCGGCCCTCCTGTGTGTTTACGAAATTTTATGTCGGAAATTTCTTTCGAAAATTCTCGAAAAATCCTTCGCAGCTCTGGCAGAGATAACGTAGATCCTGCTGCCGCGATCGTATTCTGGATAAGCTGGAAGTTTGCGTACGAGATTCCACGAAGCTCGGCCGGGATTGATGGTTCCAATCTCATTCATACTCCTGACGAGTTGGAAAACTTTTCCCAGCTATTTTTTCCCAATCACGATTAACGTCGAAGCACCATCAGCGGGATGAAACGTCGAAGTTAATTCGGATCGGGTATTCGAGCGAGATCTAGCGAGAAAAATGATTCGAAGTCAGATATCTTGGTCCTTGCTGCTCGTTCGCCTGATTAAACTTTCTTGATTTTTGCTTCTGCAGCTTCGTCGTTCCAGCTGAGGATTCGATTCGCTAGGAACATCGGGATCCCAGCGGATTCTTAGCGCGCGGATGATCCGCGTGAACAGAAATCGAACTCGTCTGCCAAATTTCGAAAGATCCGCGTATCTCTACTGATAAATCGAAGTTGCCGGGTCGCGGCGTTGCGGGCGAATACCGAAATGTTCGCGGGGCCAGAGATTAATACCGTTAAAATAAAAGGAGGACGGGATAGGGAACGCGGCGCGGCATTCGCGATAATGAACGCCGCAGCTATTCATATCTTGCATTTATTCAGGGACCTCGCACGAATACCGCGCTTCGCGCGAGGCATCTGGTGAGCCGCGATCTTATCTCTCATAAAATATTATCGAGGCACCATCTGCCAGTTACGCAAAATCCACCGAGGAAACGTTGCATTTATCCATTCCGCGATGTTGCGGCCACGCGGAAGTAACGCATTCGTAGATTAAAGAAAGTAATCGCTTAGGAGAATGTACCCTTTGAGCCGTGCCACCATCGCGGCTCCACCCCCTTCTTCCCTTCCTGCTGCGGAGTTTCCTTTTTCAGGGGCCGATGAAAAATTTACGGATTAATATTCGTCCGATGGAAACGGTTCCACGCTCGAGGAAAGAAGTAACTCGCCGGCGACCGGGGGACAGGGGACCCGGGGACGACGATGAACTTCCGTAACTTTCCGAGTCGGGGAACGGCGAAAGGAAAAAGAAACGAAGATGTAATCGCCGTTATCCGGCCATCCGAGATTGATTCCGTTCTCCGCGAAATGAATTACGCAAAAATTCCTCTGCAATTTCGCCGGTACGCGTTTCTCCGACATTTGCGATTCCTTGGTCGGACAGCAGCGGAAAAAGTTCTCCCGCGGTAATCGTCGCGAGTTCGAAACGTATTCTAGACGGTCGCGGGCGATTTCGAGCGTAAGTTCGGCCGTGGATAAAGGACAGTTTAATTTTCACCGATTCTGACATCGGATGATCCGTCTGGCCGGAAAGCAGAATCGATTTCGGATGCAGGAGCACACCCCGGTGACTGGGACCATTCAACGACCCCGGATCCTTTCTGGCCAGTCACTTTGGCTCGCGGCCACTTTTTTCCCCGACGTCTCGCTTACGTCGCTGCTCGATGAACCTCCTAACGACCGGCCTCTGTCGACTAATTTCAGACCTTTCTAATTAATACAAATAACCTTGGCGACCGGCGGCTCG